>JBAMHT010000003.1:3275301-3285659 GCA_037177075.1 Craterocephalus fluviatilis | reverse complement strand
CAGCTGAATACCTCTGTTTACAAAACTGTTCTTCCTCAGTCTCTGTGCCCCCCACCCCCCTTACCCCGTCCCGAGTGTGTGTTTCTGTGTGTGTGTGACTGGTTGCACCGAGAAAGACGCCAAAGATTGTTTTATTGTAGCTCCTCATGATGGGGTGCTGCTGGTCTGACTGTTCCCTCCCCCCCACGTTTAACCCATGAGTGTCGGCGCTGTCCTTCGGGACGTCTTTGTGAAGTCTTGTGACTGGAGCAGTGGGTGACATGAGTCGTGTTTTCATCGGAGGCATGGGAGGAGAAAAAATAACATTTCGTGGTTATCTGTTTGATTAATTTGGTCTTTTGTAGATTATTTTTGTGTGTCTGTTATTAAAGAAAACAGGTGGTTTTTTGGACTCCTCTGGCTTTTTATTTACACAAACACACACAGCTCTTCTAGTATTCTTCAGCTTGGTGGAATGAATGAATAAATTTTATTTTGGTGTCTGGCTGTATTTCCAGCCCATCAATTATGGGATTATTCAGACACATTATCCTATACATCTATACATTTGCTGTCTTCTATGCCAGGCATTATAGATGTAATTGGATATTGCAAATACATGATTATCAAAAAGCCATTTGATTATATCGCCTCCACAAGCTACTCCCATATGTGGGCACTTTGTCTAAAGGTATTTTTCTTAAATCATCATAAAACGGATGATACAAAAACAAATGGATTTCATTCACAACATCACCAAGCTCACAGTAACGTAACCTCTGATCATCCTCTGTTCCAGTTTATCGTCCAGTTTTTATATGTAATGACAATTTCCCAGACCGGAGGTGTGCACACCGAGACCTCTGAGAGAAGATCCCACATGAAGATCTCTCTCGCCATTTGATCATCTGCTTGGTCAAGCGTTTTGTTCCATAAGTTTACAGTTTTCAGCCTCCACCTGACTTCACATGGCACCCACCCACATTACCATTTACAGCAGCGATGGGAACAAACTTATTAACCCCTAGAAAATATCTTATTGGCCTATTATGCACATTTACATTTTTGTTAAAACTTCTAAAGGAGTAGTCAATACAGACACATTTATCAATTCATTTTCTGTACGGCTTTATCCAATTGGATCGAGGGAGGAAAGACGAATGACTGATATAACTCAGAGACTCTGCCGAGACTGAGGTCCCATGTAAAAATGACATATGATCATCAAGAAAAAGGCCATGATATTTATATTGATTTGTGAATTCAAGTATGTTATTACCAAATTGCCATCCATATTGCCTCACACCTGCAGCTATAGGGAACCAATCAGAAAAGTGTTCGTTTACTTCAACACAAGCTACAGGTGCTTCATAAATAGACTGAATGGGAGCATAAAACTTCCCATTAATTCCTGTTTTAAGGAGACTTACTGCAAGGTCTCTATTATCAGAGTCAAAGGCCTTTTGAAAGTCAACAAAACATAAAAAGGTTGATTTATTTTCCTGTATTCTATTTTTAAGTAGAGTACATACAGTGTGTATGCGATCCATACACTATCTTTACAAAAACCGTTCTGCTCATCTTCTAGCAAGTGATTGTCCTCCAAGAATTCAACCAATCTACCATTTAGAAGAGAAGAATACAACTTATAGACTGTAGTAAGTAAACTAATACCTCTGCAGTGTAACGGCAACCTTGGATCATCTCTCTGAGACTTGGAGATGGGATTTATAATGGATTAACACCAGGTGGAGGCAAAATACTATTTTCAAAACAAATTTGCAATAAACCAAACAGAACCTCCAGAGGTTTTGGAGATTTAAGCACCTCATTCTGTAGTTCATCAGCTTGGTGGAAGTTTCCAGGGTCTGGTTTTTCAAACATAATTCTCCAGGATGAATCCAGGTGGATTATTTTACAAGTTTGGTGAGAAATGGGTTTTTAAACCTGAGAATTTAAATCCAGATGTGTAAATCCAGTCCTATCTTTTTCAAAATGTTAGACCCAAATCTGGATAACTGTGATGCTGAAAACAGCGACTAGAATAAACCCAGCTCTGAGGTGGATCATGTAACATAAATAAAAAGGTTCACAGTTGTCCTCACTAACTACACATATTTCTGAATCGTCTAAATAAAATAGAAGCTATTTTAATGAGGAAATATCTTGAAAAGTTAAAGGTTTCATAAACGTGTCACAGAGCTAAATTCACTACAGAAATACATGTACATTTGTCCATGAAGTAAAATCATGTTTGAAACCATTTTTTCACTCAGACGTTTAAAGTGTGTAACCGAGTTTTTAAATTGCACCTGAGCACATTTTATGCACCAAGAAGCTCACAGATTGAGACTTTATCTGTGATTTCCACCCCTACCTGTGGAATAAATGTTATTTTGAAGCAGAATTTAATGACCTCTGATACAAATTTAAGTTCTACAGGTTCATACTTTTTTTTTCCAGAAAATATTTCTTTTACAAATAACTTCTATGCTCAGTAAAAATGATGCCTTTGCAAAGTGTTGAATCTATTTTCAATCACGCTACAAGTATAACTGTTTTATCAATGAGCTTTCCTGACTTGTGTCCAGTACATTAAAATAAATCAACTGCTTATTGGTATGAAAACGTATTCAGACGCTCTTTGTAACTGCAGCTTGTCCTGTAGCTGGACACACGAGTTAAACCTCAACATAAAAGCCGGTCATGCTGTTTGCTTCTACAGCACACAGATCAGATATTTTGTCATTTCCTGTTTCCTGTCTACCATGGGACGGATGGATGTAAATCTCTATCTAACAGCATCATCTTCATCCACTCTACCAAACTTTAGAAAAACTCAGACATCGATCTCAGATCCTTGATCCTGATCTGGATTTTAAGTTTTGAAACACTGAGACACCAGGTGATCCTAAACCTGCTTCACCCACTCACCTGCATTCCTCTCATTCTCTCAACCCGCCCTCACTTATTCATGTTCTCCCACTCTTTCATCCATCCCTCCGTCCTTCGTTATCCATCTTCATTCATTCCCCCCTGTTCATCCTTCTTCCTCAATCACTTGTCCTTCCTTTTCTTCCCTCCAGCATCCATCTGTCCATCACCCCATGGCTTCTGTTCATCTCCTTCCCTCCCTCATCATCCACCCATCTTTCCTTTCCTCATATCCATCTGGTTTTTTCCTCCCCTTCCCTCTCTCATCCATTATGTCCTCTCTTATCTGTTCATATCTTCTCTCCACTATCATTCCTTCCTCATCTGTTCACCCCCCGCATCCATCTTTCCTTACCTATTCTATAATTTCTTCCTTCCATCATCCAACCATCCTCCCCTCCTTCACTGTTCACCCTTTCCTCATCATCCATTCACCCTCCTTATATCTCCATCCCTCATCTATCATCTTTCCTTTCCTTCATCCATCCATCATTCCTTATCCATTCTCCTAACTTCTCTCTCCCTCTGTCCTTCCTCCCCTCCACGTCCTGATCCATCCCTCCATCATCACCACTCCACCTTTCATCCCCACAGATGCTGGCAGCTGTAAAATCACTGAAAGAGAAGAGTTCTGGCCTGAAATTTGGTGACTTTTCCTAAAGTAACATAGAAAACTGAAAAATCCCAATTATTTTCACTTAGGTGCTAGAAATGTTTGGATATCGAGGTCGTTTCGAGTCATATTTGACTTGATGGATTTTAGATGAGCCAGGTTGTGTCACATCTAGGGAAATGAAGGTTGTTACACCTCTAGGCCTCCCAGGGCCTTATGCAGATTGGGCTGTGCCACAGCTCCCTCAGGATTGGCTACTCCTGCTCAGTTTGATTTGGAGCAGTTTGTTTTGAAGCCCTCTCTTGATCAACTTGATCTCTGTCGTAAGAATGACTTGTTCTTAATAGCGGCTCACTATCAGATCTCGTGTTCCAAGCAACTGGTTAAGAAGGATCTAAGGGCTTTGATTGTGGATCGCTTGGTGGAGTTACAGCTTCTGGGGATACCTGAGGTTGAGGCTCCTGGAGCAGCCGCTGAGTTGCCTGTAACACCTGGTCCCTCCCATGAAGGAGGCACTGGCAAGAAGGTTGAGAAAAAGTCTCAGCTTGGTTCTGAGGAACCTGAGGTGCATCCCGAGGGAGATGATGGGCCTGAACCACCTGTCACGCTTCCTCGCTTTGATGCCCTCTCTGACAATGGATCTGTTGGCTCTTGAGTTGATGCTCGGTTAAGAGTCCGCCTTGCCCGGCTTCAGTTGGAGGCCCAGGAAAAAGCCCAACTTAGAGAAATGCAGCTTGAAATGAAAAAGCTGGAGATCGAAGCTGAAAAAGCTGTGCGATTACGCCAACTAGAACTGGACTCCCAAGCAAGGGCCAGATTTTCGTAAACCCCAGTGGGGGCTTCCGAGTCTGCGTCCTCTGTAATGTCTCAGTCTGCTGGTCCTCTGGATTTAACCAGATTTGTTGCGTTGGTTCCAGAATTCCGAGAGTCTGAGGTGGATTGTTATTTTGCAGCATTTGTATCCATTACTCATGCTCTGCAGTGGCCTCAGGATGTTTGGTCACTTCTCATCCAATGTAAGCTACGTGGAAAAGCTCAAGAGGTTGTGGCAGCACTTCCTCTTTCTGACAGTTTGAAATACGATGTTGTGAGAGCTACGGTCTTGAAAGCTTATGAGCTTGTACCGGAAGCTTATCGACAAAAATTCAGAACTTTTAAGAAAAGCCCTTCTCAGACCTATGTTGAGTTTGCCAGGAAAAAAGGCAATTTGTTTGACAGATGGTGCTCATCATGTGGCATAACAAACCTTGAGACTCTTAAAGAGCTGATTTTGTTAGAAGAGTTTAAAAATTGTCTCCCTGAGTGTCTTGTGGTTCACCTTAATGAACAGAAAGTGAATGTGTTGTCTTCTGCTGCTGTATTGGCAGACGAGTATATGTTAACGCATAAAACTGTTTTCCATTCAAATGTGTCAGCTTCACTTGTTAAAGGAAATGTCCCTGTTACACTGAAAACTCAGAACAAGGAGGAGAGGGAATGTTTTTACTGCCACAGAACTTGACACCTGATTTCTAAGTGTCTGGCTTTGAAATGCAAAACTCAGAACTCTCCTCCAAAACCCAAGAGTGTGGGGCTGTTAAAATCAGAATCAGGTAAGGTAAACTCGGTTGACTGCACCCTTGATCCCTGTTTTCAGCCGTTTGTATATAAATCCAACATGTGTGCTTACTCGTGCACAAGCACGTAAAAAGACAACAGAATATGTAGATGTTGATCTGTCTGACAGCTTTATGTCATCACTTTCAGATGGAGTTATGTTGGAGGATACTGCAGAGGGCGCAACAGTCCCTGACATAAAAGCTCAGATGGCTCTGCGACCCCCTGCTGACCTCACACTACCGGTTACGCATGCACAGCTGAGTGCTGAGCAGAAGAAGGATCCAACATTGCAAAAATGTTTTGAGCAAGTGGTGAGTACCAAGAAAGCAGAGACAGAGCCTGTGTTTTCACATTGAGAATGGTATCCTCATGAGACGTTGGTGCCCAGTGGTAATCCCAGATGCAGACTGGAATGTGGTAAATCAGATTGTGGTAACCTTGCCCCCCCGTAATATAATTGAGAGCCAAAGACGTCCACTCGGCTACACCTTTTCATTGGCCGAAAGGGAGGGTTTATGAACAATGTGTTTCTACCCTTGCAGGGCCAACCGGGGCCCCTAAAAATCGGCTTCCACCACCCACCCGACCCTCTGGGAGCCCTCTAACAGGTAGGCAAAATCAACAGCCCCAGGGGCCCCGGAAGGACCCGAAAAAATTAAGGGAAGTCCCTGACCGTTTTCGCAGTACGCGCACCCATCCACCAGGTGGAGCAGGTGTCTACCGGCCCACCCATTTCTGTCCACTTGCCCCACCCCCGGGGCCCATGTAAAGGGCTTGTAAGTGTACAAACTGTCCATTTCTAAACCCTTAGCATTGAGGGTGGACAATCTGTACACTTCCAGTCCTTTTTGATGGCCCATGTTGTGAAAAAGCGCCAAGTGTGAGGTCTGATGTACACTGGCAATCCCTTTTCATTGAATGTTGACAATATGTACACTTCCAGACCCTTTTACATGGAAAGTGGACAATTTGTACACCGGCAATCCCTTTTTATGACATCCAATGTACACTGACAATCCCTTTTCATTGAATGTTGACAATTTGTACACTTCCAGACCCTTTTACATGGAAAGTGGACGATTTGTACACCGGCAATCCCTTTTAATGATGTCCAATGTACACTGGCAATCCCTTTTCATTGAATGTTGACAATTTGTACACTTCCAGACCCTTTTACATCGAAAGTGTACAATTTGTCCACCGGCAATCCCTTTTGATTAGAGATGGAAGTGGACAAACTGTCAACTTCAAAGCCCTTAGCATTGAGGGTGGACAATTTGTCCACTTTCAATGTAATGGGATTGACAGTGTAACTTTTTTATGTACACTGGCAATCCCTTTTCATTGGAAGTGTACAATTTTTCCACCGGCAAACCCTTTTAATTAGAGATGGAAGTGGACAAACTGTGAACTTCAAAACCCTTAGCATTGAGGGTGGACAATTTGTCCACTTTCAATGTAATGGGATTGACAGTGTAATTTTTAATGTACACTGGCAATCCTTTTTCATTGGAAGTGGACGAAATGTCAACCTCCGTATCGCTTTTCATTGGAAGTGTACAATTTGTCCACCGGCAAACCCTTTTCATTAGAGATGGTGGTCTGTTAGTGGACAATTTGTCAACCTTCTATGAAATGGGATTGCCAGTGGACATAGGAGGTGACACAGCAAATTTTGGAAAATGTACACTTCCAAGCCCATTAAGCAGGGACCGTGCGAGGGTTTATGTACATGGTGTCAAAGGGTCCAACTTAGGCCCCTTTGACCCCAGGATGTTGAAACTTGCACATTTCACTCCTCTAGGGCCCCTTTGTCTTTGTACCAAAAATTAGCTAGATCGGACACTTTAAACCTTTTGGCCCCCATGGGGCCACACATGACTATGTGTACTTGTGGGTCTAACAAGGGCCCAAATGTCCAAAAATGGGTCCCCTACACCCAACGAGTGTGGAGATATACCATTAACATACACCCTGCTTTGGCCCCTGCCAATCAATGGTCCAGCCTGGGCCCCATTGACCCCAGGATGCTGAAACTTGCACATTTGCCTCTCAGGAGCCCTGGCTACCAATGTACCAAAAATCCGCAAGATTGGACTCTTTAAAATTGTTGGCCACCAGGAGCCAATATCTGACTATGAATACTTGTTAAGGGTGTAGTGAGGATCCAGATGTCCAAATATGGGTCCCCTACACCCAATGAGTGAGGATATATGCCCCATGTACACAAAATCTCCCTGGGTCTGTGTCAAATGGGCTTGAAAGTGTACATTTTTGCATAAATTTGCACTAAGTGTCACCTTTTATGTATACTGGCAATCCCTTTTCATTGTATGTGGACAAAATGTCAACCTCCATGTGAGTCCACTCACATACCACTTTGTATTGAAAGTGTACAATTTGTCCACCGGCAAATCCTTTTAATGGCAAATGGAAGTGGACAAATTGTACACTTTCAATACAAAGTGGTATGGGAGTGGACTCTGTACACTTTCAATAGAATAGGATTGCCAGTGGACATAGGAAGCGACACCAATTTTGGAAATGTACACTTCCAAGCCCTTTAAGCAGGGACCATGGGAGGGTTTATGTACATAGTGTCAATGGGTTCGACTTGGACCCCATTGACCCCAGGAGGGTGAAACTTGAACATTTGCCTCTCAGGAGCCCTGGCAGCCTATGTACCAAAAATCAGCAAGATTGGACACCTTAAAATTTTTGGCCCCCAGGAGCCAATATCTGACTATGCACACTTGTTCAGTGTCCAACAAGGAGCCAAGTTTCCAAAGATGGGCCACCTACATCCAACAAGTAGGGAGATATACCATGTACACAAACCCTCCCTGGGTCTGTGTCAAATGGGCTTGGAGGTGTACATTTTTCCAAAAATTTGCACAAAGTGTCACCTTTTTTGTCTACTGTCAATAATTTTCCATAGGAAGTGAACGAAATGTCAACATCAGACCCCTTTACATTGTAAGTGTACAATTTGTCAACTTGCAATGCTAAGGGCTTGGAGGTTGACAATTTGTCCACTTACAATGTAATAGGATTGACAGTGTACATAATGAGTGACACTTCCAAGCCCTTTTAACACAGAACCGGGGTGGGTTTATGTACATAGTTTCAATTGGTCCAAATCGGGCCCCTTTGACCCCAGGATGCTGGAAAATGCACATTTGCCTCTCCTAGGGCCCCTCGTACCAAAAATCAGGCTGATTGGACACATTTGAGTTCTGGGACCCCCGGGGGCCAATGTCTGAAAATACTGCAGAACTGTCAAGGGCACAAGTCCGACTGTGATGACCCAACTCTGGGTTCTCCAGACCCTTCCTGTGGCCCCTGGGAACCTGGTAAAGGGAAAATGTACACTTCCAAGCCCTTTTAACAGCAGGCAGGGGAGGGTTTATGGACAACCTTGAACGTATACAATTTTGGCCCCTTTGACCCCAGGAGGCTGAAACTTGCGTATTAGCCTCTGCTGGGCACCCCCTTTCAGTGTACCAAAAATCAGCCCGATTGGACACTTATATAATTTTGGCCCCCAGGAGTCAACATCTGACTATGAATACTTGTTAAGGGTGTAGTGAGGCCTTCAAATGTCCAAATATGGCCATGTGCACAAAACCTCCCTGAGTCGGTGTATCTTTTTCCAGAAAATTGCACCAAGTGTCAACTTCCAACCCCTTTAGCATTGGAAGTGGACAATTTGTCCATCACCAACACCCTTTTGCATGTGAAGTGTACTCTTTGTCCACTGTCAAGCCCTTTGCATGGTTCAATATAGGGGCTTGCCGGTGGACGCCCTAAAATCGAGCTAGAGACCCCAGATTCGGTGTGCCCACCCCCAGGGGGCCCCTGAATGACCCCTGCCATTTTGGTGGCGCCAGCCCCTCCAGAAATTTTCCTACCCCGTACTGTCGGGATGGGGTCGGACTGGAACCCCGTCAGAGCTATTTTTCCAATTTTTGGAGTTTCGAGCAAACTTTTTTTCTGGGGCACCCCACATATTTGGGCCCAAGTATGGTGATCTGGGGCCCGAACCCGGCAGGTACATGGTCTCGGTTCGGTCCTAGCTGTTACGGGGCCCCTACGGGAGGTCGTACATTTCCCTATCAAAATGAATGGGTTTTTTTAGTAAGGGTAAATTCCATTCATTTTGAATGGAGAGTGTACGGTCCTATAACTCGGGCAGAAATTTGCAGAAACTGATCCGTTTCTGCAAATTTGTGTGTTTTTGGGGACCCATGCCATGTTCCAAAAAGCTGGGGGGCCCAACGCCCTACGGTTTCCAAACTTGGCACAGAAGGGTCGCAGCAACACGGGACCAACGTAAACCTGTGCGGCACCTCCCACTGATGTCCCCATATCAATTTCATAAAGAAAAACGTAAAGGAATTTGAATTATAGACTTAATTAATAAGTGTGACAAATGTCATCAGGTACACTGTCAAGCCCGTTATGACCAAACCCTAAAATCCCTAACCAATGGCCCCCAGGCAAACTGGGGGGGCCTAGGGTCTGATATTCGGGTGGATCCACCCTTGCCCCAGCAGGGGCCCCTCACCCAAATTTCAGCCCGATTGGACAAAGTTGCATTTTCTGGCCTAGAGCCAGATTCGAGGGTCGTAGGACTTTCTTGCCTGAGACAGTTTCAGCCCGATCGGAGCACCCCAATGTCATAATCCGGTCCCAGGGGCCCGTAACTCGGAGGGCAAGTCAGGCACGCCCACAAGGTCCCCCACCTGAAATGTGGTAGCCCTAGCACCTCCGGTTAAACATTTTCGGATTCAGGCCCCCAGGAGCCCGAAAACGTAAAGAGCCGGCCATGGGGCCCCCTGTATGCGGATATAGGACCAATACGAGTACAAAAGTCAGGGAGGACAACAATGCAAACTTGTGGGGACCCAGGGGCCCCCCGAGACCCCCCACGTCGAATCTGGGGCCTCCACGACGTCGGGGGACCGAAAAACCCAATGTCCCCCGGGGGCCTCCGGGGGCCCAACCTATCCCATCGGGGACCCCACCTATCACGTCGGGGGGCCCCAGGGACCCAACCTGCCGAATCTGGGGCCTCTACGATGTCGGGGGACCGAGAAAACCCCAGGGCCCCTGGGGTGTCATAGACGGTCTGCCAGTGTACGACTATTGCAAAGTAAAGGTTGATACGCTGTACGATAGCGCCACGTATTGGAAAATGTACGTCGGTACAAGTCCCCATTCATTGGGCCTG
>JBAMHT010000003.1:3257132-3269048 GCA_037177075.1 Craterocephalus fluviatilis | reverse complement strand
TCACTCTCTTCTACAGCAGAGTGATTATAGACAGAGGTGCACAAATCTGGTCTTCCAGAGCTGCTACCCTGCAACTTTTAGATGTATTCCTTCTCCAGCACACCTGAATCATATAAACGGCTCCTTACCAGACCTGCAGAGCTGAATAGCTGCATATGAGCTAATTCAGCCATTTAATTCAGGTGTGTTGGAGAAGGAATACATCTCGATCATCTCAGACAAACCAATCAAAACATCTGGTTTCATTTTCCTCCCACTAACATAATTCTATTTCTTCCTGATGGACTAAAAACTAAAAACAACCCAGTTCTTACAGAAGCAGCTGGATGAGAACTGGGACATATTCCCATGTGTGAATACGTATTCAGTTTCATTCAGATGAAGTAAATTCTTGCTTTTCATCCTGAGGAGAGAGATGCAGTCTGAGGTGATGTCGGGTTCCTGCTTTAGTTTTAGCTTTTCATGTGGCATCAGTTTCCTCATCTTATCCTGCAGTAGTTTCCTGTGGTTGTATATTAATCTTTTATTTTACAATATTTTGGCTTAATGTCATACTTACCATCGATTCCCTCTGGGGTTATTACTATGAAGGTGTCGGCTTGGTGTCATCTGGTAGACACTGTTTAGATTTCTTGGAAATGAGATTAAAACCCAACTGCTGTACCTGCTTATCACCATGAGACACCAAAGAAAACAAAAGCATTATCTTGCGTCTTCAAAGATATCGCCCATTTTCACGTTTAGGTTTCTCCCATGTGATAAAATCTTGCTAGAAACTTATATAGGTGTTTCTTTTTTTGTTTTTTTGCTATTTTTTATTTATTTATTTTTTATGTAAAATGCATTTAGAAGCTCAACCCTTTCAATCCCAGTCAACAAACGGTCAGGGTGTTTTTGGGACAGCCTCAGGTATACAATGATGGGTCTAAAATTAATTGACTAATAAATATAGCACCATGAAGACCAACAAAAACAACAGATACGAATTTAATAGTAACATTACTTTGTAGAAATGAACACATCCACAGTGATCCATCTGCAGATCGTGTTCTCAGGTCTTTGCTTTCAGGAGAAAAAAATATTGGCACTGAAACAAACAACTCAAAATATTTTTACATATTTACACTTTTTCCTCAAAGTTTCTTCAGCTACACTATTTCCCTACTATGTCTCTTAACCAACACGAATGTCGGCATCACAGTCGTCTTTACTCGAGCCATAGAGGAATGATAGTTTTGTTTTTTGGACACAGAACTTCCTGCTCACTTGTTGATCTTTGGCTGCTCCTCATTGGACAACTCGAGCTCTCTGACTGGTTCAAAGATGGACAGGTAAAAATAGAGGTCTCTTAGCAACAGAGTAGTGACATTATTTTTTACCGTGAAAACGTGATAATGCTATACTTCCTGCAGGATGACGTGGCGTCCTGATAGCCAACATGGCTGATCAGACTAATCGGACATAAATCTGAATCTTATTTGTGGTTTCAGACGCAGTCAGATTTTCTCGGTGGCGGCTTCGTGTGAAAGATCAGGCTCACTCACGTTCTTGCCCACGTCGTCCTTGGAGCTCATCAGGTCCTCCATCTCGGCGCGGAGCTGCTTGTTAAACCTCTCCAGCTCCTCCTTGGCATCCAGGGCCTCCTCCAGGGCTTTGGCCAGCGACAGAGCCCTGGTCTCCTTCTCCCGGGCCTCGGCCTCGGCACGGTCGCGCTCCTCGGCGTAACGAGCCGACACCGTCTTCTCCTCGGCCAGCAACTGCCGGGCAGAGACGCGGCGGCTTCAGATCCCCGTCAGACGCCATCTTACCTCATTTCTCATCCTCCTCCGCTGTACCTGGTCAAACCTCTTCTGCTTCTTCTCCAGGCTGGATACGATCTGCCTCTGGTGGTCCAGCTCCACCAGCTGGTCGTCCAGCTCCTGCTGCAGGCGGTTCTTGGTCTTCTCCAGCTTGTCCATGGCCAGGCTCTTCTCCTCCAGGCGCTGGCTGGAGAGCTCCATGTCCTTCTGGAGTTTCCTCTTCACCTCCTCCAGGCAGTCTATTGCTCCTACGTCCTCCTCCAGCTTTTTCTTGGTGTCAAACAGCTGCAGGGACGACATTTTAGACCAAACATTGAACACTCTCTTATGGTGAATGTAAATGAGCAAATGTCTCATTGACATTGTCTCACTGGCTCCCAGCTCCCCGCATGCAGCTCCACACCGGCCCGTCCCCCTGTGTGGGTGGGGGGAGTGGGGGGGTTACAGGCGAGTCCTCACCTGAGCCTGCAGCACCTGCAGTTGCTTCTCCAGGCTGTGCCGCGCCTCCTCCTCCTCCTCCTGCTGCTCCAGCATGTTGCTCTTCTCCGCCTCCAGCTGGCGGATCTGGGCGCTCAGGTTCAGCTTCTGCCGCGTCTCCTCCTGCAGCAGCTCCTACACACAGATACGGGTCAGGCTGAGGGCATGTCTGCTTCCTGTCCGGTGACTTTATGAGAGTCCTGGTTATCTGGAAAAGTGAAAGAGTTCTTGTATTTTTGCAGACAAAGTGACCGTCTCAGACCTCGGAGTCTTGCAATTTGCTGTTCAGGTTGTCCACTTCTTTGGCCAGTTTCACACATTTCTTCTCCGCCTCCTCCAGCAAAGCAGAAACGTTGTCCAGCTCCGTCTAACATGGAAAAAAGACATTATTAACGCTTTTTCTGTGGTTCACCTGTTAATATTCTGTTATGTAATCTACATGTGGAGGCTCAGTCAGCGCCTCGGGTAGCAGATTATGAGGCTAAAATGATGTAAAATGAATGTATCACTGGATGATTGAGGGTGAGTAGGACTGGGGAAACATAATTGGCTGCAGTCTCTGGGTCACTGCGTCGCAGCAGGGAAAGAGAAATGCTGAAACACTGTTCACACACCGGTCGAACCCTGTGGCCCTCTGGTGGGAGATGCAGGAGCCTGAGGTTCGCTTTTAGCCCGGGACCAGTGCGCTCATAAGCCAAATGCCAGTCAGCTGTTTTAGTCTCTATTCATGCACAGAATTTAAAACGTATTTCTTCTGTGTGAACTGAACTGTCAGCATGTTCTTCTGTCTTTAACAATGTGGGTGTCTTTTAGCCAGCAGGGTTTCAGGAGTTCAGCCAGTTCTGCTGTCTTGCTATGCAGTGACATTAAAGGCATTTTGTTCCATTCATCAGCATTTCTAGGTCAAAGTAGAGCTCTCACAGCAACACAGTAGTGATGCTGATAAATGATGGGGTTGTCATGGATCACTCATTGTGGATTTATCATCTAGAGTCTGAATAAACTCTAACATAAGATAAACATAAAACTTCCACAGATCACCTGTAGAGGACGCTGTCCATCACAATTTATTCCAGAGTTACATACTACGGTTCAGGAGAAATCCATTCTTCTTCTTCTTCTTCTTCTTGTTATTTCATTGTATGAACTGGAACTAAGGATGGAAAGTAACTTTGCTGTAATCCTGCTTATGTACGCTGTATATGTTTATTAATCGGAACTTTCCCTTTTTAACAATGAATAAAGTGCCGGAGCTCGGGGCCCAGCGATCTAGAGGCGTTTTAGGTGTTCAGAGATGAAGGCGCCATGGTTGACAGGTGTTTTTGCTTGACGGTGCTCTTCACCTGCAGCTTGTGTGAGCGGTCCGTCAGCTCTCCCTTGGCCCGCTCCACCTCGGTGGCCCTGGCCATAAACTCCTGCAGCTGGCCCTCCACTTTCTTCCTCTTGTACTCCGACTCTGCCTTGGCCTGCTGCAGACTCTTCACCTCACACACCAGCTCTTTGTTATTGCTCTCCAGACACTGCTTGTTCTTCTCCAGGTTGGCCTTGAACTGCAGAGGATGAAAGCACAGATATGACAGAGGTCTTGTCAGGAAGCTACAGGAGCTCCCGGTCCGAGCCGCCCACCTTCTTGGCCTGGTCCAGCTGCTCGGACAGCTCCTCCAGCGCCGTGGTGTGCCTCTGCCTCATGTCCTGGATCTGAGCCTCGTGGTTTTTGGTCTCCTCATCTATGGCCTTCTTTAGCTCGGCCACCTCCTGCTCACGTTTGGATCTGAAGTTCAGAGACAGGTTTAAGGAGGAAACTACTAAAAACCTCAGTTAACGGTCCAATATGGTTAGGAAAAACTCTGTGTGAGTAAATAACTCTTTTATTCAACTACTAAAAGGTTGAAAACTACATTTTAACTGGATCACCTGAGCTCCTGCTGGGCCGCGGTGGTGTCCAACGTGTCCTCCAGCTCGGTCTTCAGAGCCTCCAGCTCCTCGCTCAGATCCCTCTTCAGCTTCTCCGCTTTGCTTCGACACAGTTTCTCCGACTCCAGATCCTCCTGTAGCTCAGCTAGTTGTGCCTGCAGCTCACGAACCTGCTTCAAGGCGTTGTTTTTCTGGACCATCTCTTCATCGCTCCTACGTGGAAAAACAGATAGTCTGATTCAGTATTTTTACTCTCTGTCAATTAAAAAACATAAAATCCTAGAGGTGGGACAAAGGAACTGATTGACATAAATATAGCATTTAAATTTTTTAAAAAGTTAAATCTTTCCTTTTTTTCCACCTCAAATCTAAATGGTTTATTTTCTAAAATGTTTCTTCTGCTTAAATCTTTAAAACAGACTAACATGGGATGTGCATCTCTTTGGGAAATACAGCTCATGATATAATTTGTAGACATTGTCATCAATCAACTTTTCGTCATGCTCTGGTTTTAAAGTGAACGAAAAATCATAAAAATTTGCAACATTTGCAATTTAAGTCAAGACAACGTGCACATTTATCTACATCCCACAGATTTTACTATATGCATATAAAGTCATTATTCACATTTTACTTTCATCACTAGAATCTACTGGAAAATTAAGCTCAACTCAGCTTTTTTTGAGACACACCGATGTTCCTTCACTTGGAGCTCAGCCCATTTTAGTCCAGTTATAATCCAGTATACAATTCACAATAGTCCATTTTAGAGTACCAATATTCATGTAAACTAATCAAAACAATAAATCTAGTTTAGGAAACCAAAAGGCTGCATCAAATCTTTGATTCACTCCTCCATGTTGGGCGCTGGAGGGGAAAACTCCCTTTTAACAGGAAGAAAATCTAAAGCAGAACCAGGACCATGTAGGGCGACATCTGCATCATCTGGATGAGGGTGGGCGTAACGGCCAGTCAATCAGTGTTTCAGTAGCACTTTTCATACAATTTAGTAACTCTGCATTACAATAACAACCATGATTATATTAATAACAATAACAATAATAATTTAAAAACAACAAAGTGTCTGTCTCATGTTCTCTCTCTTATAAAGACACAAACACCCCCCCCCCCACGTAATGAATTAATGATTCATTACGTGACATTAATAAGCTGACATTAATTTCTTTCGAACATTTTCACCTTTTCATCTAAACTCAGAACCTTTTTGTGTAAATTCAACTGTTTATGGATATTAAATAAAGTGAAACATTTTAATAATCACAGAACATTTACTTCAGAAGAAACAGTAAAGCCAAAAATGTAAAATCCTGGCCAGTAGAAATCTGAGCTGATTATACTGAAAAGAAAGTGGTTTTTCTGTGTGCAGCTGAGTAGGGAGCTCCTCTGGACACAGGGTGGCAGTGTGGGGACACCTTTTCCACTAAAACCTCCTCACATGAGTCGCCTTATTTGCAGCTGGACGTGCGGCCGAGGAATCCTGCAGCCGGCTGCAGAGCTGCTCTGTGATCCTCACAAACGTAAAAAATCCCCCGCTGCAAACACTCCGAGTGTTATGAGTCACATAATTAACTCTGATTGAAGCTCTGATTAAAGGCACTAATGACTTCCATGAAAACCAGACGGCCCACTTTCCAAACAAAGATGATACGACTGTTCTGAGGGACACGGCAAGCAGAATGAAGCTTTGCTGAAGATGTGATTATCGCTGGCTAAAGTGAGGGTTGCTGTGTTAGCGGTGCAGATGTTTACTATGGAGCCCTGTGAGTGGGCCACCGGAGACCATCGAGGTACCTTATTAAAACGGTTTGAGGAGAGTTTAAGCACAGCTGTTTACTTCATCACCTCGCCGTGATGACTGAGGGAGAAATATGCCTGAGCAGCAAACGGAAAGTTAAACATATGAAGACGCAGATCTTTTCCAGACAGCAATGGAAATGTTTCTGTCCATACCTATAAAAAAGCTTCTCCTCTGCTATGAGCAGACTCTGATCCTTCATCCTGGTCCCTACGCCCGCTGTCCTGCAGGTTGTAGACGTTTCCTGCTGCAGCACTGAATCAGACTGACAAACATTTGATTTGAATCAGGTGTGTTGGAGCAGGGAAACATCTAAAACCTGCAGGGCCCCGAGGACCCGAGCCTTTAGCTGCCTTACGTCTGCCTCTGCTGTATCACCGTGCAGCGCTGTTGTCATGGAGAAACGTCCTCCAGCTGCTCTCAGGTGAGTCGTTAGGAGCAGATGGAGGACGGATTTGTCCTCTCTGAACATAGTGTTTTAAACCGTAATCTTTAGCCTTTTATGAATCTGTATTTTACATTTTGCAACATCTGACTCGAACCTTCTAACAAGAAGGTTCATTGGTCAAATCTGAGCGAGTTTGGAGTGTTTTTAGCTCGCTCATCTCTGGTGGCCCTGTGACTGACTGGAGATGAACCGAGGGTGCAGCCTGCCTCTCAGCCAGAGCTCCAGCCTCCTCCACCCGTCTGAGAAACGTCTGAGGAAGGAAACGTCTGAAGCAGGAACTGACCTGGCCAGCGCAACCTGCAGCTCCTCCTCCTTTTTGGTCAGCTGCATCTTCAGCTCCTCTATCTGAGCCTGAAGCTCGGCTATCTGGTCCTGCAGGTCGGTCGTCTCAGCATCCAGTTTGCGTTTGGCCTTCTCCAGCTCCTGTCGAGTTTTTTTCTCATTCTTTAAACGCTCTGAGGGTGGAGAAAACGGCATGGATCAAAACCCGCCCGGATGTAAACGCAGCAAAAACCAGGTTTGACCCGAGGAGCTGGATGAGTAAAGTCACAAGTTTCAGCGTTTGTTCATGTGAGGCAACAAGGAACCATCAGCAGCTGCACTAAACACATCAGCAGATCCTTTAAACACCAACTTTACTAAATCAAACCTCATTCAAAGTAAATCTGGCTCCTCTATGGATGAACATAACTTTCCTTTCTCTCTCTGATCCGGTTTTATGTACGACACGGAGCCGTTAGCAGCAACTTACCCTCTAGATCCACCATCATCATCTCCTGCTTGTTCTTGACTTTGCCCAGATTCTTTGCTTTCTCCTCTTCCTCTGTCAGCTGGGAGGTCATCTCCACGATCCTGTCCTCCAGCAGCTTTTTCTCCTGATGGGTAAAAAAAAAGAAAAGTTGTGATTTCACTTTACTTTTCCGTTATCCAACACATCCCGGCTCCACCGGCTGCCCGTCTGCTCCAAACTCCCAGATCTGATTCCTCGGTTGCATGGCTCTGAATGGTCGACCACCGCATACACCAAAGAGCTTTCAGACCTGTACGTCCCAAAGGTCATGTGACCAAGCCCTGCTGGTTGTGCAGGTACGAGACTGAAGACTGAAGGCGACAGAGCCTTTAGGGCGCCAGGACTCCTGAACTGTCTCCCCTTCAGGTTGAGGTCTTTACTCTTTCATCACCGCTATCTAATGTTTTAGTTTTCTTCTGGACAGCACTGTGGGATAGATTGCTAGAAAGGAGCTGTAAAAATCAGGTTTTACTTGCTTAAAGCTTAGCCCTCATCGGCTGAACAACAGATGGACCCCACGTCCTGCAGAATATCAGAGAAACTTAAACTGGTTGATTGTTTCTGACAGGGTCGCCAGTGTCGGCCTCCCGAGCTGAGCGAGCTGCCATGAAGCTGGTAGCTTTGCCTCTTCATCTGTAACCTGCCGTCAGTTTCAGAGCCTCTGCCTGAGACCTTCCTGATAGCAGACATGTCTACAGCCACTCAAGCTGAAAATAGTTTATTTCTTACCGTTAGCTAAGCAACTGGGAAAATCCAACTTAACTTTACGTTTCTGCCAAGTAGTGAATTATTCAAACTAAGAGACGGAATCTGATCAGAGAAAACCTACAAATAATTAACTAAAGAGGAAGAGTATGTTAACGTTTTACCAGTTATATTCTACGACAAAAAACTCTGCGTGTCTGCGACCGTCTTACAGAAACATAACGAAACACTCGTTTCCTGATACTGTAAACGTTGCAGAGTCATAAATGTGATAGAAAGTGATAATTAGACTTATCCCACCATATGCTTCCTTGTTTTTTGTTTAGCTTGCAGCCATAACAGCCTCACCTTGAGGAACTTGGAGTTTTGGTCTTCCAGCAGCAGAATGTCCTCCTCCATCTTCTTGATCTTTGCCTCCGCCGTCACTTTATCCAGCTGCAGCTTCTGTCTCGCAGCTTCCTCCTCATCCAGCTGTTCTTCCAGGTCCTGCAGTGAAAAAAACCCAAACATTCATTAACCATCCTGCAAAGAGGTCGAGCACCAAAGGATGGCACAAAATATACTAAATATGATTTAACAGATATCTGTAAGGAGATAATCGGCTTTATTAGCTTCATAAAAGTCTTCACACTCAAACGCATTCATGTGAAAAGGAAATTGAGAAAAGGTTACTGGGCAGCAATATCCTCAAATTATTTCTATCTGCAGGACGTAATCAGTCTCACATCTTTGTGGAGGCAGAAACAAAACACAGACATGGACACAAGCGTTGGTTCTCTTCTGTTAATGAGAGAAAAACCCACAATGATCACTTAAATAACTTGAATCTGAAAAAGTAATAATTAATAGAAAATACATAAGGAAATAAAGAACATCAGACAATGCTTCTGAACTATTGTAGAACAGAAAAATCTTTTAAAACAAGGCTGAACAAAAATAATGGCACTGCTAGAAAAGACTGGAAATAAATCATGGGGACATTTTAAACTAAGCTGCCTCAGCATCACAGGTGTTTTCAAACTTGTAATCATCAGGCAGTCTGTCTATTGGTGCATGGTTTGTACCACACACACAAAGCGAAGGAGAGATTTGTCTCGGGAGATTAGAAAGAAGGTCAGGGAGGAGCTGTTAAAGGCTGTCTGAGCATCTCCAAGCAGCTCGATGTTCCTGTGTCTACAGCTTCACACGTTGTCAGATGTTTAAGCTCCACAGGACTGTTCCCAGCCTACCTGGATGAGGCTGGCAGAGCAAAAACACATGACAAAGTGAAGAGGATTATATCAACGTTAACCACAGAGCCCAGAACAACCTCCAAAGATTCAGGGTGAAATCGTAGGTCAAGTTACATCCGTGTCAGATCGCAGGTAAACGGATCAAAATTACCTGCAGACAAAATGGCCCAACCATGTTTGAGCTTAACATATGATATGAATAATGCAGCTGAGCTGAGGTCTGCCAGTTCGGCTCACTTCAGGTTCGTGCACAGCGTTTCTATCAGGTGTGATTCGGATTTTCACTGATCATTGCAACATGCTGAATCCTGTCTTTACCAGCCAGAAGATTTTTCTCGTGATGTAAAATATTCCTGATTCTGTCGTAGATTTGCAGCTGAGCTCCACCTCCATCGAGCTGTGTTTGCTTTTCTCCACATGTGGTACCGTTTGTTCCACCCAAACATCTTCCCTTGTCTCATCTGTCATGCGGTTAGTTCAGATGCTGCTTTGTAGACCTCAGCTGTGCTGCCATCTTTATTTAAAGAAAAGCCTTTTCCTCCACAACGAGTCCTCTACTGCTCATCTAGTCACCCTGCCAACATCTGGCTCGTCTGCAAAAACAAAGTCTGAAATCATGCAAGATAACTCGCCTGTTTCATCAACTCCAGTCTTACATCAATAAAAACAAATGAGTATGTGTCTAATTTATCTGGAGAGACAAAGATGGACACAGCAAGAATTTTCTGCCCAGTAAAAAAAAAAAAAAAAAAGACTTTTCTGCCCAGAAACACATTTTGGATTGCAGTTAATAAATATTCCAATGATGACAATGATGTTTTGCTTCTGGCAAACAGAAACAATTTATTTTTCACAAAGAAAAACAGCAGAGAGCTAAATTTCTATAGAAATCTGAAGAGGTGGCACAAACAAACCTGGATGTGGGACTGCATCTTCTTCTTCTCGTTCTGCAGGCTCTGGTTCCTCTCCTCCTCTTCCTCCACCCGGGACTCCAGGTCATGAAGGATCTCCTCCAGCTCTTGCTTCCGGGAGAGAAGACGAACTCTCATCTCTTCAGCCTCGGCAAACAGCTCCGTCTCTGCGTGGAGCTGCTCTGCAAGAATATTCTTCTCCTCGAGGAGCTGCAGAGAGGAAAGAGGAGTGGAAACTAAACACTGATTTCTATCAAACAGAGTGAGGCTGCTTCATCCTGTATCAGGTGTCCTTACCTGCTGGTGTTTCCTCTCCATCTCCACCATCTCGTTCTCAACCTTCAGCTGCCTCTCCTTCACCTTCAGCAGCTCCTCGTCTTTGGCTTGTAGCTCCTCTTCCTGCCTGGTGACCTGGAGCAACGGCTTCACCTGAGAAAGAGATGAAAAGGGAAAAAACATTGAACCTCTTATGTTTGCGTCCATCTGAGACGTCCTCATGTGCGCGTTGGGGTCCCACCTTGGTGAAGAGCCTCCACCACTGCCAGTGCCGCAGCTTCAGGTAAGCAGCACAGTTCCTCTGGAGGACCTTCAGGGCGCTCAGCTGCTGCTGCTTCTTAGCAAACGCTCTGAAAAACAATTCACAGACACAAATTAAAACATGAAAGCTTCGTTTTTTTAGGAATGGATTGAAAGTAGAGATAAAAGTTATCCTGTGTGTTTTGGAAACAAGCAGGTAAAGCCACACCGGCTTTGTTTTCTCTGGCCACACAGGAAGAACCGTCTGCTGAGAACCAGCTCCTGCTGTTTCTTCTTATTTTAAAAGTTCTTAAAAACTAACTTTCTTCATGTTTCCAACAAACCTCAGTCTTTACCAGCGAGCCGTACTGTGATGTACACAACGGTTTGTTTTTTTTAACCAAATGCAGAAATTTCAAATGTTGCTCACCTTAATTCCTCATTTTTTGTCACTTGATTAGTTTGGTTTGTGTTTGTATTACATGTGTTGTTTATATCATTTTTAAGGTTTAACAGACATTAAAATGAGAAGATCACTTCCAGCGTTCCAGACGCTGCAGCAGCATCTTAGCAGGACCGTTTAGCTGCTAAATACTCGAATACTCCTCAGTGAGTCAGACTATGTGACGCTGACCACATCATGCAGTGTTTTTACGGCCTGTGAGAGCAGAGAGTGAGGCTGGACTATGGAGGGGAGGCGCACACGCTAATTCACTGAAAGCTTATTTCATCATTAGTCGATCGCAAGTGCTTCAAAACTTTGCTAAGGCTTTTCTCCCTTTATGCTGTTTAAATGTATTAAACTAGCCAAACATCTGGATGGTTTATGTGTCAGACTCCACTGCAGGAGCCTCAGTAACCTTGAATCTATGTCTGGACACGCAGAGCAGAGCTTTAAATGGCAGGAGGGGGAAAGAGAAAACATGAATCCAGCAGAGACCAACGGGCCGACTGATGTGTGTGTGTCTGTGTGTGTGTGAGAGAGAGAGAGATATATGTGTTGGCAGCAGAACATGGAGACCTCTGTGGAAATGGAGGGCAGCAAGGAGGATGGAAACTAAAGAATAAACTGTTGCTCTCAGACTGCTGATGAAAACTCTGAATGTGACTTAACGAGATGGAAATAACTTTGTTTCCATTTCATCCTTACTGACAGCCAGAGGCGGTGCTTCAAGCACTGAATGTATCCATCTCGCGCATGCGCAGGTCGAGTGTTTATATCAACAAAGTCACATGTGACCCCTGATGGTCACCTATATCTTCCGGTGACATCAGAGGATCTGTTCCTTTTCATCTTCTCGCTTCGCA
>JBAMHT010000003.1:3106433-3117533 GCA_037177075.1 Craterocephalus fluviatilis | reverse complement strand
CACACCCCGTTCTTCACAAAAAGATTTTTTAACCCCTTCAGGGTGAAAACAATGAATTTCGCTTTTAGCTCCTTTAAACTAAAAAACAATCTTTTACTGGCATTCAGGAATTTATTAAGAATCTTCCATCCACATCTTGAGCATTACAGAAAAAGTACTGTAAGCTCCAGTGATAAAGAAAGCAGTTAAAATGCCTGGATTGTTTTCTCACCTGTTTGTATGCATTCCTGAAGTATTACTGAGTAGCTCCATTAACACAAACTTTAAACTTCAGATTTTTCATTTCAGTTACTGCTCCTTACTCAGTCATCAGCTGTCATACTTCTTTGGGTGAAAACTTCAGAAAAAAGTCAGATCTCTCTCCAAGAGGAATATCACTGCAGAGTTTTTGTCTCACAGACTGACATGCTGTTTCTGTGTGTCTGTGTTTGTGTTGACAAGGCACACCACAGAAACGAATCATACTCCCTCCACAACCATTTTGTTGTGCCTTTCTGTGAATATATCCTACAGTTTCAGTCCAACAACTGATCCTGTAACGATACTCTATTTTTACGTGCCCTCTTTTCCACACCAGCAGATAAAATTACATATTTTAAGAGAAATGAGGAAAAACACAAATTAAATATTGAATGATAATTTAGTATTTTACAGTATGTGCATTGCTTATTTAATCCTTCTCAAATGTTGGGCAGAGAACAAACAGAAGTTCGTCTCTTGTTATCCTCTGGCACACCGTCAACCACAATGTGTTAAAAAAAAAGCTAAGAAATGGTTGTTTGTCCAAATAAAACAGTCATGTTGACAAACTGTTATTGTTGAGAAAATGTAGCCATATTACACTCTGCGTGGTTGCGAATGAGATGCACACTTCTGTGGCCTCCGAAGGCGAATCTAGAAGTAGACCGTTGCCATCCGTTCACACTGCAGGCAAAAGTGACTCAGTTCTGATTTTCTGTCCACATGTGACCCAAATCGGATCTTTTTATTATTCTAAACCAATCCAGGCCACTTCCATGTATGGTACCACATCAGGTGCATATCCCATCAGACCTCGGTCTGAACAGTCGTGTCGCATTTCATCTGACTACTGTGGCATTTAATCCCAAAAACCTCCAAATTAATGCACAAATACATGTACAGTAGCATCTATTTCACCTCTATTAAAAGTGTGTGATCTTGTGTCTTCCGTGCAGGGCTGTGTGCAGTCTGGTTGTGTGGTTTGTCTCAGGGCGCTGGGCAGCGTTGGCTCTAGAAATGCACAGAATAGATGTCAGTGTGCAGAATGCATCTTTTCCGCACGCTTTTGGAGACTTATGATGTGTAATCATTTCTTACTCCAACCAATGTGAAGCACCCGGTGTTGTGCCAGAATTCTTCAGTTCCAGTCATTCTGAAGGACTGTTTGCCAGAAATGACAAAGTAACCTTGTTTCTCCATCAGAGAACTTCCAGAAAACCCTGAGATTCAGATTTAAAGATGGCTTCACCCAGTACCACCTGTATTACATTGTTGTCTTTATTAAAATGTGTTCCGAACGTTTCGAGAGTAAATAGCAAGTTGTTATTGGTAATTATGTTCTTAAGATGGGTTGATCATGAAAATATACGTTCATAAACCACCAGCACCAAAGCCTGAAAATGTAGATGATCCCTTTCTGGTCAGATCTTGTTAATCTAAACACAAAAATGTTCATGTCTTTACACATATTGATGGAAAACCCACTGGCTTGCACTGCGTCTGGGCAATGCCCTGCTGCCTGTAGGTGCAACAACTAATCATGTAAAATAACTGTAATGATAATTATAATGATGACTGGCATTAGATTACTGGTAATTTTGACAGCTGGTAGCAGGCTGGTGAGATTTGTTTCTGCTACAGTTCACACATCTCCTGTGGATTTTTTAAATAATATGTCCGTCTGCAGCTGATGTAGATGAAGCTGCACCTCTTTTTTCTTGTTGTTGTTGCAGCAGGATATATGACAAATACTTCAGCACTCTCTGACATCAATATTATCTAGACTATGAATGTCTTGGTATGGTTGTTAGAAGCTGGTGTACGGGTTGAAGTTATCACTGGATAATTGTGCAAAGACTGTAAAGCATGCAGTCGTCAGCTGACAATCTGTTCATATTCTCCTCATTATGTGGTGAACATCCTGTCTGAGCTGAGCGGCGACAGCAGTCCAGGGCTTCCACTGAGAGGACATTCGTTATCATAATCTCTTATTTTCCAAACAACTGCCCAAGCAATCTCTTCTTGAAAACAAATAATATGGCAAATGTTTCACCATTTCCATAATTTCCCATCTCTTTCGTCTCATTTAGCTGAACTATGGGCTGCTTTGTGCCGGTCAGGTTTGTCAGGTTCTAGCTGAACGGTGATTATGACCTTACACGTGTTAAACCTGCTCTGCTGGTAGACTCACATTTTCTTGTTGCTCCTTTGCAGGCGTGTTGCAGAGCAAGTTGTCCCGTCCATGCCGGATGATGCTGCTGGTGAACCCGCAGAGTGGGAAAGGACAGGCGCTCACGCTCTATAACAGCCACATCCAGCGAATTCTCAATGATGCTGGCATCATACACACTCTGATTATTACTGGTGAGTTGTTGAACATCAGAAATGTGTGCTTTGGACTTCTGTTTGACATGCATGTGTCTGGCTGCTGAAGCAATGTTAATGTGTTGGAAATATTTCTGTGTGAGCGTGAAGGTAAACAAACTGAGCTACGTCATATCCTTCAGGCTGACAATATGGTGGTTCATTGCTCGTGATCTACGTTTTCCTGAATCAGGCAGTAAGTTGGTGTGTAACAGCAGCGTTGAATGAAAAAGTGCATAATGCACATGCAGTGCCACCCCCATTGAAACTTTTTGCTCTTGTGTACTGCAGTTTCCACTTTGCGCTGCATCAGTGGTTCCCAAACGCTTTCTGTGGGCCCCCCCTTTCATTTTCATCAACAACATTCAAGTGAAGCCCCCTCCATCACACTACCAAATGCACCTGATGCATACACAGAAACATAAAGAAAAGAGCCATGAAGCAGTCTTTAGTTTATAACACTTGGTTAACTTTTCTTTAAAACCATGTCAGAGTCAAAGGGAATTCTCATTTCCTCTGCTATAGTGTTTCAAACCAGGAAACTGAGTTAAGCTTCAGTAAAACATCTCTGCAACGACAGCTGAGTAGTTTATTTCTAAAGTCATCAGCATATTTTCTATGGATGAAAAATCCTAAAGTGAGACAAACAACCCACTGTGGTCTCTCTTTATTAGCCACCATTGACCCGAACCATCACCTGATCAAGCTCCGGGACAGATATGCCTTGTGATAATTTATCATTTTTATACATTTTTATACACCAAAAAAAGAGATTTTTGGTAGTTAATATCTCTGTTGTTGATTGATTATGGTTCTGCCCATTAGTAGGCCTACTTTTAAAATATGTGTTCATGTTTTTTTCTAGCAAAACTGCAGTTTTGCTAGGTTATTCAACCTTGCTGCGCCACCCCTGACATATATCTGGGCCCCCCTTAGGGAGCTACTGCACCACATGATGTTTGACTCAGGACTCAGGGCATCCAGTGTACAAAGGTGTTGTCCCCAGTTGTTCAACGTGTGATGTGTGAAACAGCTACTGCACAAATATCCAGCATAAATTATCTTGCCCAACCATCCAGAAATCTCCTGCATGTTGTGGTGTGAGGAGGAGAGATGAGAGGAGCATGGAGACAGCAGAAGAGGGGAGGAGATGAGTGTTAAGAGACAGAAGCTGAATGTGAGCCGGATGTATTCAGAAGAAAATCAGCCCTGGATCATCTGGCAGCGGTTTAGGCTGTGCAAGGACGACGTGCAACAAAACATTGCAACAAAAACCCACAGATTTGTTTCACCACCTCAAATTCTCTACAGCAGTGGTTTTCAAACCCGGGACCCCAGTGAGGGCCGCAAGATAATTAAAAAAAAAATCTCTGTTCCATTTATCAAATAAATCTTGGATTTGTACCATGGCTGTCAAAATGAAACCATTACTCACAGATAAATCTGTGGAATTAGCAGCCTAATGAACACCAGTGTGTGTTGCCTTGGGGGTCACAGCTCAATAAGTTTGGGAACCCCTGCACATCTCCACCTGCAACGAAGAAAACTCGACCCAAACCAGTCCTGAAACACTTTGACAACTTTGTTTTGATAAATCCCCCACATATGACAAAAAGAGTCCAAAATGGAAAGAAATAATGGTTTTCAGCTGCCAGCCACCCTGAACAGAATAAAGGAGTAGATGGATAGATTGATTTCTTCTGTTCAGCAAGAAAATATGTCTATACTCTCCACTTTCATACTGCGACCACTGTCTTTGTGAAGTGGGCAAGATGACAGAATGAGTTCAGTAGCCCAGCGTGTCGCTTTACTCTGCCCTGTTTCACAATATTTGCCACCAAGGTTTGAATTCAGCCACATTATAAATTTATGGTTGGCTTCTTTGACCACGAACAGCGGCTGACTTTCAGCTCTGTGCAGTGGGATGGCAGCCAGGGCGAGCTAGAAACCAACCAGGATCCTCCAAGAGCTTCGATACACGAGCTGCAGCCCACAGATTGAATGACCGCTCACATTGTTCAGTATCCATGCATCTATCAGTTACCAGAGCTGGCCAGATCAGGAGCTGGATTTATCTTCTCTTTCCTCTGTCTATGTTACTGCACATAAGGAAAACATGAAGAGAAATATGATCTCCCTGGACGGGAGATTTTACAGGGATTATATACTACATACTACATATCACAGCTCTGGTCACAAACTTAGAGGTGCCTCCTGTTGAGAAGGTGTTATTTGATACAGTTTCTATCTGTGTCTGCACCCATTTCCTTTCAGGCATTGAAGGGCACACGGGAAAAGGAACTAGGTCTTACTAGTGATGCTGAAGATTTGGGAAACATTTCTGAAAAGGGTTACAGCTACAAATCCACATTTTTCCCAGCATAGACGTCTGTTCAATCCTGCCTTTCACCCATGTGTCTTAAATGTGACTCTTACTCTGTTAATTTGAGTTGTTGACTACCAAACAGAGCCATCACAACTAAATTCTGCTGTTCTTTGAACTTTGGATATTATATTTCTATTTTGTCTGTCCGAAATGATTCTGATTGGGTCCAGGTATTTGCCCATACCGACTACTGATCCTATACCCCTGTTAGTTTATTAAAAGGTCTATTAAATCTATAGCTGAAATGAATTATATTATAGAATTTGATCATCCAATGGCCTAGCATAGGTTCACCTTTTCATACATAGCGTCCACTACAGTCAACACCTATTTGACAGCTCTTGTCCATGGGTGGGGATGAAAATGTTGTAATTTTGCCACTTCAAGGGACATCAGTGAGTCATGCAATACACTGTCACTTACTGTACAATAAATATTTATAGATGTACATTCATACATTGTAATAACCAACCTTTCTTTTTTGATAAACAGGAAAAGAAAACGAAACAACCACTCTATAGAATATCCTTATTATAGAAATATGAAGAGCATAGTTCATTCACAATTTTTAATAAAATAAAAAATCAAAATACATTAAAGGGACTATACCCGATTTCACGGCCGGCTGGCTTAGTTAGCGATAGCGGCTAGTCTTTTTTTATTTTGTGTGACGCTTTTTCTCGGCTAAGGGGTTTGACTTTCGTAACTTAATGCCAGACCACTATGGGAACGCTATTACTGGCTGATCGGAGTCTGGACGTTCCAAAAATTAACCTGGCAGAGAAAGAGCGTCACGCCAAAACTCGCCGGACGTGAAATCAGGTATAGCCCCTTTAAATAAATAAAAAGTAAAATGATTAAGAAATAAAGGTGCAACTACAGTACTGTAATTACTGTACGCAAAAACATGGCACTGTGTCTTAATAATTAATCCTTGAAAGGGTTAAAGTATAAACTTGAATTTACACATGATTATTAGATGATCGCCACGGAACCTTTTAGATTATTAAGAAGATAAACTCAATCAAAACATGTCTGTTAAAAATCTTGAAACTGGACTTACAGTGGACATTTTCTCAGACAGACTGGGCCTTGTCATCCAAGACGATAACTTCTGAAACTTTCTGGCTTTACTTTTGCAAATTTCTTGTTTTGTTTTTTAAATGTATTTCCAAGTGTTTGTTGTTTCTGTGGGTCGTTTCCTTTAACCATTTAAAACCAGAGGTCTCACAGATGCTGGAAGCTTTGTGCTGGTATAATGATATAATGTACATTACAGTAGCACCACTGACAGCAACAAACTCCTTGTGCTCCTTCACGGGATGGAGACCCAGAATCTTTCTAAAGTTGCTGATGTTAAATTTGTGCCGCCTCTGGAAACTTCCATCCTGCATACATTTGGCATGACGCTGTTTTGCTTCTGGGGTTTTTCAGTGAGTTATAGTGCTAAGTTGTTGGGAAAACGCTAATGCTAAATGTTATGCAAAAAAGAATGATGATTCAGTTTGTGTGGTGTTTAGACAAAAATACTCACCGATCCTGATCTCCCGTTGGCAGGATCAGTGAGCTTAACCGGTGCTAGCCCCCATCGGTATCGGCCCAACTCTCGCTGCAAGGAAGAACTTCCTAATGCAGTGGATCAACAACAAAACACCAGGGGTTAAGGGACGGTAGTGCGCTGTTGGACTTGCTACTACTGGACTATCTGACATGCAACAATTAAGATGGGCTTCTTGCTTAAAATCACACCTGGCTGAATATATGACACACTCATCATCATACACACTCTCCTATAGTGTAAATCCTCCTTGTTTCCATTCCCTCACCATCATTACAGTATCAACTGCCTCGGACCCATATGCAGGCAGAGCTGTTATGTAATCTTTTCTGTACATGCTCAGTAAGATACGCTTATGGATAAAGACACGATCAACAAAAACACACATTCACACAAAATCCCCTTTTTGCTGTAATATGGTTTAACACAACCTTGCGTGTCCCAATGGAGACGATTTCATAGTAATTTACGTAATTTGCAGTGATTACATATGAGAAAAAATTATTTATCCACAGTTAAGTCATCAGCAGACAGACTGTTGGTTGATTTTAAATGACTCCATGGAGGTTTTTCTTCGTGACTTGGGAGGCACACTGAGAAAGAGAAATTAAAAAGTTATATTACTATTTTATTTCAGGAATTTCTCTTTTTTGACAAGTAATACACCAGCAATTGACAGCCTTCATAAATCTACTTTTTTAAAACTTAATCTCCTAAAAATGGTCTGAATAATGCATTAGTGGAATCGTATTAACGTCCTGCTCTAATGCCGACCAAACTCCCAAAAGAAATCTCGCTAAGCCAAAATATATTTTTAGTCTTTGCTAAAGCAATTACAGGAGGGCAGACGTAATTTTTTTCTGTGACTGAAGATGTTCTGTGGTAAAGAGGGCAGCTGATGGCTGATATATGATGAAGATTGTTATATTATATGACTTGGTTACACGCTTGAAGCATCAAGTGTGACATTATTTAGCATTATATGCATTATAAGTGGAAAATAATTAATTTCTTTTAGCAAAAGGAGAAGAAACCTGCAAGACTGAAACAAACTGGATAGTTCAGGAAACACACCTCTCTGTTGTTTGCGTTATGAATGTTGTATAACCTGTTTTACATTAGAAGTGCTGCATTACATGTTACAGTATGTTGTTGAATACTGGGTGAGAAGACTGGACTCATAGCTATTTTCACTCACTGTGAGCCATATGATAAAATATATATTAAATTATGTAAATTATAATCAGATTAAAACCAAATAATTTTTTTTTGTCTTTATGTAAACTGATGCTTTTTACAGAGGCAACATTTTTTTCTCTGTCTGATATTCATGTTAGTTGCCAGACTACTCCTTTGTCTGACTCCTAGAGACGTCTAAATAGATCTAAAAGTCACCCAATCCAGTCTCTCCCGCTCACACTCCTTTCTGGCCGCCTCCTTTTTTGACTAGTTTAACCACTGTCCAATGCATTATTGAAAACTGGAAAGATAGCAGGGGAACCATTATTATCTGAGAAATGTGGTTGTAAAAAAATCCTGAATGATTGTAATGGGCAATCAGTCAAATGTTACAGCAAATGAAATCATAAAAATCATCAACAAAATCTAAGGTTATAACTAATCAGAGCTGGCGCTTGGCTTAGGTTTGTACACGCTACTACAGTATGATGTTATAAATGAATGTAGGGCATTTAAGTAGAATAATGGAGTGGTAATTCTTCTATTTTATGCAATTTATTGAAAGAAAAGCTGCCAACAGCTGGGTACACCACAACGTAAGAATGGCCAATACCTAAATAAGTTGTCATTCGTTAGACATCGTGTTGGTCTGATAAAGTCTGAATACCATGATGAAAGAGGACTGTTTACATCCCAGTGGTCATTCAACCAGAACATTTACAATTGGTTCTGACACCTGTTGGGATTGTGTGGTTATTAAACTTGTTGAAAACAGCATGTTGTACAATAAATACTTAAACACTGAACAGTTGTATGTGCGCATTCAATAGCATAAAGACCGGCAGTAACTTTTTAACGTGCTGTATTTGGGTGTCGACTGTCTCCTTTGAATTGTGACTGATGAGAAAAGGTTTTAGTCTTCGTTCACAGCTCTGATGGGTCACACTTTAGCATAATTTAACCACATCAGTCTGACAAGTCCCAGCTCCTGAGCTCTCTGAATATTTAAACCGCTCACAGCCATCTCTGTTTACTTAACAGGTGCGAGTGTGATATTTGCCAGTCATGTGAGACTGGCCAACAAGTGGGTATGATACAGAAGTCCTGTCGAGATCAGTTTTACTGCAAAATGAAACCAGCTCTGAATGCTTCATAAAGAAGCCAACTCAGTTTCTGAAAATATCAGCAATGATGTTCTTTTACAACTCAGTTATCATATGCCAATATGATATATAATCAATAAATAATCCAGATCTTTAGAAAAAGAAGGTCGTACATAGTGTCAAAGATGATCATCCAAATGTAATTTAATTAAAAAAACTAGATGCAATGTGTTGGAAAAAAAGAATCACTACAAATATAACAAAGCAGATCATTTGTTTACACCATGCCATCACTCTGTAGCGGGATAAAATATACTCACCCTCAATAAAAGCTATTTCCTACCTATTTAAAGGTGTATTATATGATTTTTGGGAACTAATGGGAACACCACCAGCAAATAAAACCAAGACTGAAGGTGGAACTTGAGATGCAGTCATTCAGAAACCTCAGAATTCTCCAGATTTCTGATCAAGTCAGGCTTTTTTAAACTAATTGTAATTCTCATTTTTTTGAGGATTCTGACCACAAATGATAGGTTATTCAGTTAAAGAAAAAGGGATGTTTGTCGTGTAAACCAAGCAGAAAATACAGTATGAGGCAAACAGAAGGAGCGAGACGTAGGTGGGAACGTCTTTGTGTGTTTGTAAAGGCATAAAAAATACTGCATCCTCACATAGCATGTGTTTGTTTGCTGATGTAGGCTACTACCTGGTAAAATATTAATTGGAACTTGTTGAAAACTGCTTGTTATTACCCAATCCAGTTGACTCATGTAGATTTGATAATATTTGTTTCACAAGCGTAGTTAGAATAAAGAAAAACTTGGATCATTTAGAGCTTCTGATGTTGCTGTGAAGCTGCGGCATGACGACTAAAATCTCCTCCAGCCAAGGCGTCAAACTCGTTTTAGTTCACAGGCCACACACATCACTAAAACAATAACCTATAAATAATGCAAATGCCAAATTTTTCCATTTGCTTTAGTGCAAAGAAGTGTATAATAAATGTTTTTCATTTAATCAACACTGAAGCTTTGTGCTGTCAGTTACTGGAAAAAAAAAATCGGTATCAGACAAAATCTGAATCGGCCGGTCGGGCTTCTTAAAGCTGGAGGACGGGGCAGAAAACGGTGCACCCCTCATATTAAGCATTTGTTAGCAGCACTTAAAGCAGCTGTTGTGTTTCTGTAGACAGTTTACAGCCTCCTGCGTGTGAGCACTAACAAAAACGACAGACTAATTATTAGATCCTTGGCTGTGCTGCAGCTGTGGGCGCTGCCAGAGGTGCAGGATAGACGGAGTCGGGGGTCGCTGCAAACAGAGAGGGGGATTATCCTTGTGTGTTTATTGTGTTTGTCAGCACACATGGAAAGATGGCACACTTATTCCTCCTGGGCGGCTGCTCGGCTTCATGAGACGTCTGTCGGACAGGATTAATTAAAGGGACGTTGTTCCCCCCTGCTCACACTTGTGTGTTTGATACAGATTAAAATATTCATCAGAGGAGTTGTATCCCCTGAAACGATTTCACTGTGCTGCTCCTTTGTCTGCTTTTCTAACTGTAAGTGTCTCGGCTTATTTAACACGATGAATGCGTGCTTTTTCCACCAAAATGCAGGGAGCTAGTGAGAAGAAATGTATCTTGAAGCATCATAGTCCCCATAAAAGTATGCAAGAAGTCATTTAAAATGAATGAAAGTGTGCTGTTTAAGAGGAACCGGGGTAATCTCAGAGAAAACGTTGAACGGCTTCATAGCTTCTTCATACTCCTGATTAATCTTTCAAATAAAGACCAGTTTCCTTATTTTTGTCATCTTGGAGTTTGAAGCATTAACGTTATTATTTAAGTGCCACAAAAGATGCTGCTTGATTCGATCATGAAAAGGAGCAAAACTGGGACTTTTTTTTTCATTTCTTAGGAGGGGCCTGAGCTCTTGGGACTGTTTTCTAATCTTGCCCCACCTGCTCCTAATTTCTAATTTCTGATTGTTACCAGCTGCTCCCTTCATGCATCATACACACTTGCAAAGCTTCTACTCTCCACAAAGATGATACGAGCTTTACTGATTTGGTCCGGTGAAAGTACCAGTTATGGTGGTCAGATCGGCTCGGGGCCCTGCGCCTGCCGATGGAATACGCTATAAAACTGGCTGGATGTGTTGCGTCTCACCTGTGATTGGCTGGACGTAGGGCTGGGCGATATGGCCAAAAAAATAAAATCTCAGATTTTTTAAAACCAAATCCGATTTTCGATTTTAATCGATTTTCTT
>JBAMHT010000003.1:3058397-3076229 GCA_037177075.1 Craterocephalus fluviatilis | reverse complement strand
GAGATGGAAAAAGATGGGAGGGGAGTCTGGGGGGGGCACAGCTCCCCACCAGGCAGGAATGAGTCTGCATGTATGTGTGTAGGTGTGTGTGTGTCTGTGGGCGTGTGTAGATGTGTGGTGCCTATCCATTATCTCAGGACAAGCGTCCAGTTCAACATGGCCGCCGTGGAGGAGGGCCAGGGGAGAGGAGGAGGAGGGCGGGTAAAAAAAATTAAAGCGCAACAGGATTTGAGGAGGGAACAGAAGAGATGAAAAAGATGGGAGGAGGAGGAGGAGGAGGTTCAGGGTTAACGAGGGAGCTGTGTTTGCTACGATCCTGATGCTCCGGCTGCTTCAGGCTGACGGGGAACTAAAAACGATGCCTCAGACGGCAAAACCTTCGTCATGTCCACACCTTCATAAACATCCTGCACTTTTTCACCAACAGTTTGTGAAACTGGACCCGTGCAGGACTGCAGAGCTGTGAGAGGAGGGTGTGTGTGTGTGTGTGTGTGTGTGTGTGCCCAGTGCTGTGTGAACTTCAGCGGCAGACGACTGATTGTTGAGGACATTTAAACATCAAGTGTGACTGAACCTGACAACAAGATCAGCAGTCAGAATGAAATGACAAAGACACATGCACACAAAAAAATCTGTATCCATGGCAACATGATGGTAAGAATATTAATTTAGATATTAAACGTTGTGAAGATTTTGGCATCATGTCCATGTCAACGCAAATGTTGGTGTAACTTTGAATTAACCTGAACCACGCTCAGTGGCTACATGAGCAGCGATGAGAGAATCGCTGATTTCGATGCTGGAACCAGAATCGCTAAATTCTAAATCGTCTGTACTGCTGGGCAGCGACAGATCCAGAAAGGCTCATGATGAATGTCACAGAGTATCTAACAGGTCCAGGATGCAGTCATGAGCTCAGAAAGTCTTTGGTTGTTTAAAGCCGCGTGTGAGGAAGAAGGAGCACAAACAGCTGCCGTCCACCATCCTCCTCCTCCTGCTGCTTCCTTCGTCTTCGCTGTAACTCAGGGAAGATGTTGCACCGCTGACTCGTCATCTATCGGCCGACACGCCGCCTACCAGGAAACTACCGTCACACACTCTGCAGGAAGCAGAAACTTCTGCTTTGGAGCACTTCTAAATCTATACGACACAAACAACCCCGCCCTGCAGCCGAGGAGAAATCAGTAACATAAGAACATGGACATAAAGTAAGAAGAGACATCTGGCTGGTGGAAAGGGAGAACCATAGATCCTGTTTCATTTCCAGAAGCAGCCCCGACCCTAAAAAGGAGGTGAAAGGGGCTAACGTGCCCTGGCATCGGCACTCTGAGCCTCTTCATCACCTCCTACAGAGGACACGAGCACAACAGCCTGTGTCCGTAAGAGGGATGAGAAGGAGGAAAAACAGGTGCAGCAGAGTTTTACTCCGACTGCTTTAGTGATTCAAGGTTCATCAGGCCGCTGGGCCGTCCTCCTTCATGACACTTTGCTCTTTTTTTCCATGAGAAGAGAAATCCAACAAAAATGCTCTCATCAGTTTGTTTGGAGGGAAAACTTTCCTTCTCAGGCACAAAAACAAAGCAACAGTATCAGTAACACAATAATGTTGTACAACTTTGTTCTTATTGTGTGTGGAAGTCGTGCTGGTGTGTGAATATGGTTCAGACATCCACTATGAAAAGATACGATGTGAAGGATATTTATGAAGAAGTACTCAGTGATTCCATGTTGTTTCTTTTCCAGGTAGAAAGTTCCCATCAAACATGACATCAGCTGTGTTTAGAAAAACTTGTGGCGTTCCCAGAATGAGCAAAAAGCTGCTTCCTGAGGCACTGATGTGGATATAACAGGCCTCTGTTCTCGCCATGCACATAGGTAACCATCAAACTAGCTGCTTAACCTCAACATGAGCGATGTGAAGGAAAGTTTGGGCCTGACACCATTGCAGAAAGTGAGCCTCGCGTGCTAATTCTACCAACTCTCCCAGTTTTCTCGTGCAAATAAAAATCATACATTGAAACATCTTTTAACTCCAAGATGTTAATTCTTACTTTCCACTTGAATTAATGCATGAATTAACTTGACTGCAACTGAGTGGAAACATAAAAAAACAAGCTGAAAATTGCTCAGAGATGCGTGAAGCTCCCACAGCCAGGTGTGACTGCAACATTTAATCAGAAAACAAAATGTTTTCAGAGGAATGGAAGCAACACCATGCTAAACTCAAGGGCACTGCGGCAGGGCGGAGCAGCTGCAACAGCAGCAAAACCAGGGTTTCATCAGCGACAGCAGTTGAGAAGAAGTGGGAGGAAATCATTTCAAGAAGCAAAAAGCATATTGGCATAAGAGCCATCGGCCAGCCTCAGACCTCTTTCTCTGTCAGGATGGCTTTATTCAGACTTATTTCCTCCTAATGGCTTTAGCACCTGGCTGATGCTGCATCACTATCTGCTTCCTCTCTTCTCTTCCCCATTCATCACCAGCTCTTCCCCACTTTTCTGCTCCATCTTCCCTTCGGTTTGCAGTGAAGTCAGCATCAGCAGCTAGTCTGACTGCAACCTGGCATCCTCTTCACCCAATCATCCTGCTCCCCCCACCTGTTCCACCATAGGAAGGATGCTGCGTGCAGGAACGACACCGTGCTCGGGTCCCGGCTGGGTCTGACGTCCGGCAGCACAAGTAATGATTAAAATCGGGCCGTCTGGAAAATTCAGTAAATTGTCCGAAAGCAGAGAAAATGTACAGAATGTAGAAGATATTGATCTGTTCGTAGCTGTGGTAGAGTTAGCGGTGATGGGAGAGGCCATGCTGACACTGCACGCAGAACCAAAGCTCATCAGAAAACCCTCTGCTGCGTAAAGCTGTCATCAGAAATCTGCCGTGAAGGCGTGACTATGACCTCATCGGACCTCATTCCCAAGATAAAAACTGTCCCAGGTTTCCAAAGAGTCTGAGTTCTCATTCCCATCAAGGAAAACAGTACAGGTACTACTGGGAAAATTAGAAAGTGCTGGAAAAGTTGTTTAATTCAGGCATTTCAACATAAAAGGAGAAACCGTATGTACTAAGTACAGATCCAAGAGTTTACTAACTTAAAATACATTTTTTATTGATTTCAAGCAGTATTAAAATTTTCTGAGTTGTTTTAGATTTTCTGAAGCTGCAAATGCTTATCAGCCAAATATAAACAAATAAAAGCTGAAATAGATTTGCACACTATTTGCCTATATGTAAAATTAATGTTTGAAGTGAAGTTACAGATATGCATGCTTACTTATTTAGGATTTTCTAATTTTCCAATTAGTATCTGTGTAAGTGTGTTTCTCCATGTAATGTCTGAAGAACTGACAATGAATTTATGAAACTTGTTTGTTTTAAAAGCCCACCCCCGTTATCTGAACGCCCTTACAAATAAACCTAATGACTGCATAGATCTAAAGTCACCAGCAAGGAATCAATGATTTATCTGTAAAATATAAAACCTACACAAGCCACGAGCGGTGGTTCTAAGCTTTATCATCTGGAGACAACGGCTGTTTTCTCACAATAGCGGCATCGTTTATCTTATTATATCAAAGAAACAAACTTTTCCAATGCAGACCAAACCGGTGCCGAGTTGTGGGGCGAGCTGGAAATGTGATGCTATTTATTGTTCCCATAAGGAAATCTGTCCTGGGCTCATGTGTTGATACGCTGTATGCCTTAACAACATCAACACCATGCGACACAACAAGAAACCAGCCTGCAAGTCGCACCATCAGCCACACAGCAGAAACCATCATAGAGCCCAGATGGGCTTAAAATGAGATGTTCTTCCGTAAAAAAATAAATAAATAAATAAAGAAGATGCTATCACACAAGCCCTGTAGGACCCCACAGGACCCCCACAGCAGCTACTACACCAGGGTGTCCAGCTCCGGTCGTAGGGACCAGGATCCTGCAGGTTTTCCATGTTTCCCGACACACCTGAACCAAGTTAATGTGTTACTGGGCAGAACTTTGATCACCTGCTGGATCCATCTCATTTAAGCCCGGTGTGTTGGAGCAGCTAAGCGGGCCCACTTTGGACACCCCTGTGCTCGTCCGTCCCAGCAGGAGCAGCACAGAGAGACAGACATGTGGTCAGCTTCTCACCGGGGCCTCGGGAGAATGAAGACACCCAAACCAGGCCCCAGTGTGTGGTGTGTGGGAGGAAGGCGGGAGAAACGCACACAGGCAGGCCCCGGGGCGGGGTCCCACACAAACGCAACAATACTGAGTGTGCAGGAATCAAGGAGCTGAGACGGTGCTCCTCACACTCATGGTGAAGCAGTGTGTCCCTGAAGGAGTTCTGTAGGCCTGCCCTTCAGAGTGGATGAAAGCTTCATCATCATCACCGTCATCATCATCCTCTCAGGAGTAACAGGGACTCACATTCAGGCCTTTAACGTGAAGCACGGTCGTCCGTCGTCCTGGCCAATCAGCTGCTGAAGCTGCAAACAGCTCAGGTGTCCTCGCTCGTACCTGCAGTGCATCACAGATCTGAGGCCGGCGCTTCCTCCAGGGAAACTTACTAAGATTTCACAGGATGAATGAAAAAGGGAGCTGCTGGCGTGTTCCTGCTGCAACTCGCCCTTACTGGGAGCTGCTGCTTGTGCCCATTTGCACCGTTAATACGAACGAGTCATAGAGAAAGACTGATGAAAAGAGGACAATCCATATGGAGTCAGACAGCAGCTCTCTCCTCACATTTTCTGACTCATTCTCCGTTTGATGGAGATTTGTCATGGATGTGATGTAAAGCCATTTTTAACTTTTTCTTGACGGGACCCACCTGTACAGGAGGCAGCGTGAGGTACACAAGCGGAAATCCTAACATGTAACATACCAAAAGGTAGGGAGACCATAAGCTAAAAATCTCTCTAAGCTTCGGCATCCAAAACAAACCCTAAACGCCCAGCAGCTACATGGGAATGAGACAAAGCATGACAGCGTCTCTGTCCACTTTGAGCTTCTGATCCTTTCTCCTCTTCGGGCAAACGAGGCATCAGAGACTCGATAGTTGTTTCATCTTATCGTTCAATGATCGATTCATTGAATTCTTCGGAGAAGCTGAATTTCCCTCTGAATCAATTCATTCCTTTATACGAAAATGCAAATCTTATTCCTTAATAAAAGATTTATTCTTAACAGAAGAAATAATACATTCACACAGAACAATTTAAACAAAATTATTATTATTAATTATTATTATTATTATTATACTGTCCAAAGACACTAAATTCTCCCAAGCAGTGAGTGTGTGTGAGCGTTTGTCTGTCTCTCCATGTCGGCCCTGCGACAGACTGGCGACCTGTCCAGGGTGTACCCCGCCTCTCGCCTGTACATAGCTGGTATAGGCGCCAGCACACCCAATCGCATTAAGCGGTACAGAAAATGAATGGATGGATGGATTATTATTATTATTTAAAATTATTTAAAATACAACATCAGTATCGATATTTCAGAGCGGCTGCGCTGCAGGATGCTTCAGGAACGCTGTGCCACCACACCTCCCATTCATTAGAGTAGCTGGGATCAGCTGTCAGCCATCCTCCTGCACATACAGATTACGTAAGCTTAACCTAAACATGATCACGATTGGATTTATATCAGATACAACGGCTGTTTCGACCCCGGTCATATTTGAAAAGATCGGAGGTGTGGCCTAAATCTGATTGAAAATATCCTGCGTTACTTGAGGGCAAAAAGATCAGCTATGGATCGCATTGACTGCAGTTTAAAACCTGCAGGCGCAGCCGTCACCCCGAGTCAGCCCCACTCTTCCAGCTGACAGCTCTGTTCGTTAGACAGGATTCACCCGGGAAGCATCACCAGAGCTGAAGGTTTGTTTGTATCATGGAATCGAATCGTTATCCCTAGAATCGCAATCGGATTGAATCGGGAGTTGCTGAACGATTTACACCCCTAGTTATAATAATGTGTTCTCTGTAAAACGTAAACTCGACTCAGCTCCTCTTCAACATGAGCTACAGCAGCTGCCTTCAGGAGACAGACTGCAGCCGTCCAACGCCACAAAGGTAAAACCTGATTTATACTCACACACTGCACAGACGCGCCCAGACTCTGCACACAATCCCCTCAGAGAGGTGCTGAGTCGGCAGATGTTGTGTTATCCCCACAGGGTCTAACATGATTGGTCCTACTTCCTACAGAACAGCGTGAGAGGTGACAATCGTGTGTCCAAACATCTGGAGAATTACTGACCCTGTCGTTGACTTTCTGTGTGAAGTCGCTACACAGAGCACCTCTGAAGGAGGGTGTATGCTGTTCGCCAGTCACACCAAATGACCAGTCAGAGTGCCAACCGGAGATAAACCTTCTTGTCTGCCACAGTGGGACACATCTTCTGAAACAGCTTGTAGAAAAACAGATAAGGTCACAGTGCTTTTGTTAAATTTTAGGGCAGTTTTCCTTCACCATTGGTTATGTTACCTCATACAGGATGACTTTAAGTAACACCAGGGACAAATAAACTACCCTCTTCAGTCTTTGAAAGGCAAAAAGTCCCAAAAACTGCTAAACATCACAGATTCAAATTTTTTTGCACATTTTTTGGCTTAATCACTAAATCAACTTTACACTCAGTCAAAAGACCAAATCTGTAGTTATTTTAATTACTTTAACCCTTTAAAAGTCAGTCTGAGCGCATACTGGTGTTTCTTTGGGAGAAAAACATGGAATCGGATTTTATTTAAAGTTCAGCATCAATTTCAGTTTTATTTTATTTGGACAGGACAATGCAGGTTAATGAGCAATTCCAAAAGAAGAAATATTCTTGTCCCTGAGCTGTGAAGCAGCTGATACAACCATCAGCTGTTGTGGAAGAAGCGGAGTACCTGGATTGAACATTTCATAAGATATGAATGTAAACATGCTCAGGGCTCATTTGCATCCAATGTCTCCAAAAGATGTTAAAGGAAACAGGAAATTATACAGCAGGTAAATAAATGTCATTACTCTCATAGTTTTAGTGCATTCATGAAAGATTAAAAAAATTCCTGATGTCCAAAAATTGTATTCAATGGAAAATTACTTATGGTAATTGAAAAAAAAAAAAGAACGTATCTTAAAATATAAAAAATATATATTTATCTTATGTCTTATTTTTCAGAAGAAATGTGATATTGTCATTAAATTAATTTAAATAATTAGGTTTTTGATTGATTAAAAGACCTGAGGGAATAAAAGTTGAAAAAAAAAGAATCTAATGCTTTTATACCTTTTATTGTCTTCTGGGATGAAACGGGGGTAAATTGAGGCAACCCAGACAGTTTTTAAGGGGCTTTTCATACCATTTCTACAAAAAACCGGTGCAAACTGCATTCTCAGCCTACTGGCTATTATAGGCAGAAAATGCACATTTCACGATACCCCCAGTCTGCCGCGGGCACCGTAACAGCCTAAACGTGCATCCCACTCAGGACACGTGATGACATTGGACGAGCAGTATGGAGGAATATTGCCAAGTTTTTGTGGACTTTGATGGACCTTTTTAAACAGGCGCCGTTCAACATCACTGACGGAATTGATGCGAAATGAAAAGCAACATCTCCGGCTGCATGATAAATATAAAAAAAGTGCTACGCAGTGTTTATCAGCATGAGGGTAAATAGAAAATGAGGGCACATCATTCTGAGGGTGAAGTATTCCTTTAACCATGTTGCTGTATCTGTTCTCTAACAGTGGAAACATTTTATAAACTCAACTCATCCTGAGACCAAAAATTACATCCACTGAAGTCATAAATATCTAAAGCCATCCTCTATGAACAGTGACTGTGTAGGAGAACTAAAGAAGCCTCTGCAAAACAACCCAAATGTGAACAATGAAACACAAACACACGTGTGCAGCCACAGTGGCTTTGGGGGCAGCGCAAGAACAGTCCATGTTGTGTGCAAACACTGTTGTTGTTGAATGTGCCGCCAACCTTTGTTCAGGCAGCCTCAATGTCACTCTGACCAGAACTTTACTCATTTAGCTGCGTCTGAAAAGACAAAGTAGTACAGAGGCCTAAAATAAGCTTCTTCTGGTCCCATCCTGTGTCTCTGAAATGAGTTTGTGTTAGCTTTTTCCAGACCCATCCTCCTGTAAACCTTGTGACCCTTTTCCACAAAGCCCCTGAGAACTCCAGAGAACCCACAGACAATGTGCTTTGCAGCAGGTGCTCCAGTTCTTCCCCGGTTACAGGGACACACATAGGGATGTCAAAATAAGAGATTTTTTTAGGTATGCTTACTGTTTAAGAAATAATCACAATTTTATGATTATCACGATTACTATGTTTTAATTTCACAATGCTGGAAATGTATATAATTACATAAAAACTCATTTTCTGTTAAGTTTTATTTTTGTGTTGATGTCAAAGAAACAGAATATGGCAAAAAAATAAACAAAAGTACCTTTCAAATTCCCATTGGAATTGAGTAAAAATCCCCTCTCCTCTGGTAACAATTAAAAAAGCTGAAGTATTATATGAATGAATATGAAAAGATAAAAATAAATTTGAGCTTTAGGATTTCAGTGATGCCAATCAAACTATATTTACATTATTAAATGATGATATCTAGATAGATTTACTATTATTAATTGAAGCTTTTACTACCGCAATTAATTGTGGAAATAAATAACCGTGACATCCCTAGACGCACATGCAACCAATGATACGCTCTAACAAAGCATGACAACTTCCCCACGGTTTTTACTGAATCATGACAGTTTTATCAATGAACTCCATTAATTAAGTCAAAAATATCAGACTTATGAGGAATTAAGCGCCACATCTGGGCCACAACTGGTTTAGTTTACTGAGCCACTCTACTGTATTACTATGTAGGATGGACAGATTTATCACATGTTTATGGTCTAAAAGCCACCTTTGCTGTATATATGTGGAATGGAAACCTATTAATGTTTTGGTTTATAAAGAGTGATCAATTATCACAATTTCTACAATGTTTCACTCAGAGACTAAAACCTGGCAGCCTGTGTGTGATGGGAAGCTTGCAGGGGTCGGACAAACATGTCCACTGTTTTCCTCTCACGCGGCTTCATGCCGAGTCACACCCAGCTGAGGAACTACTCTGAATTAACGATGAGCTAATAATCGATTGGTGTCATGTTTCTAGATGGGAACTGCGCGAGCCAAAACCTGGACACCTGCACACGGAAGCGCGTTTTGCGGCCGGTCAGAGGCGAGCGAGCCGGGAGGAGCAGCCCTGCTGAGGCGCGTGAGGATGGGAGCTCCGGGGCTAGCTAGCTAGCTTATGTGCTTGCATGCTAGCCAATTAGCGAGCTAGGATGCACCTTCTAGGCGGATGGATTAAAGAGACCTTATCCCTGGCTGGCTCGTGTGAAGACATGTCCAAAAACACAACACAGCGGCTGGTTAAACCAGTGCGGCCATCGTGTCGGGCTGGAACAACCAGTTAGTGTCAGTGTAAACATTAAATACAGCAGCTGGTGCATGATACCTTTGTCTCCCTGATGTCCTGCTTTCCTCCATCAGGGTACCACTGGACGCGGACAAACCCCCTGCCCAGAGGGCGGCTGGGGGTGTCCACTGCGCTTTCAGTGTCCGAACCGCAGGGGACTCGTCCTCCTCCTCCTCCTCCGCCCCCGCCGCCACCACCCCGTTCCCCGCCACCTCCTCCGCCTCTCCCGCCACCATCGTCGAGGTCCGAGTCCGAGTTGAAATCCTCCTCGCCGTGGATCATCCGTACGAGGCCAAACCGGACTGAGCCGCGATACCGCCCGGAGACCAGGTCGTGGGAGAAGAGCAACCGCTGGGAGCCGTCCGCGGTTGGAGACAGAGTCATGGATGGAGGCTCAGAGCCCGGGCTAGCTGCGGGGGAGAGGCCCGGTGCAGGTGATGCTGCCCGCACTGCTTCGTCTGTTGCGGCCGCTGCATCCGATGCTACGGGCTCCGCCATCTCTGCTGCTGTAAGGGAGTGATGCAAGAGCGCGAGGATGACGGTGGAGAGGGGAAAAAAAGCAGAAACCTGGAAGCAGCCTAGTGCACGTGTTTACGTAGCTACGGAAGGATGCGTAGCCAGTGCAGGATGAGAGCGTCATTACGTAGTACTTTCCGTCACCGCTGAGCCGCTAGGAGGCGCCGTAAGCCAGAATCAGACCGTTTACTGCCCGGACAGCGAGAAACACCGATTATAAATGTGAATCATTCATATCTTCGGTTTACATATTGACAACACAGTATTTACAATATCACACAGAATGTTGTTTCTCCACAAAGACAAACCAGAAAAAATGTACTGACATTAATATGTAATATAAACAGACCAAGTGAATTGATCTTTTAACTTTCAGAAGAATTCTATCCTAAACTATACGCAATCTACTGTGCTGCAGATTAAACAAATTGTTTATTAGAAGTTAAAACTCTTTTAGTTTTGGTTATGAGAAATCACAAAGTTCGTTAAGATCATATAAACCCATTCTTTTGGATCAATTGAATTTTATTCATCTTTTTTACTTTCAGGTTCACATCCGATCTTGTGAGGTCCCTTTCTTCTATGGTGGTTTTTCCTCTTTTTACATAAAAACACGAAAAGTTTAATGGCTCTCTGAATCTTTACTGAATTTACCCATATTTATTTTTCATTCTCCTGCTAAGTTACTAATCAGGTTCCCAGTGAAGGAAAGCTGTTTGTTTGAACTATGTCAAGGAATGGATATCCTATGTTTCCGCCAGAATTAAGATGTAGCCTATTTATTTAAAAAGAAAAAAAAAGTTTTGTTTTTACAAAATAATTCTGTTTGATTTGGACTTGTTTAGACAATGAATGCAAACTTGTTGTAGCACGTGAACACCTGGCTGTGAGTTAAAGATTAGAACAAAAATTGACACGACAAAACTTTAATGATGATAGTTAACCAAATAAAACACAAAGAATAAAAAAAAGTCAAGTTCGATCTAATTAAAATAAATTCAGTAATAGCCTAACAATAAATAGAATAACGGGAAATGGATTTAAATAACTGTATAAAACCGAAATAAAACGAATTTATTTATTACTTTGCTGCTCTCGGAAGCAGTTTAAAGTCAGCAAGTCAGTATATGAGGGGGAAAGATTGTTTTAAAAAAAACAAGATAAGAACAAATGTAAAGCAGTTTTTGTGAATTTAGCTTTGACAATGATCTCAAAGAGTTGTCGCTCACTGTCTTCATGTAAAATCATGTTAAAAGCTAAGATATAAAAATCAACTCTTTAATGTAAATATTGAACCCTTTAGTCATTTGCTCAGAAATTGTGATGAAACTTTCTCGTGTACCTTTGTCTCTAAGATGAGTTGTTCTTTCTCAAATTTATCTATTTTAAAGCATAGGCTCCAACAGAATTGTTTGCTGAAGATTTGTATTTGTGTAAAAAGGGTTGGCGTGTTAGCATTGGCCTCATCCAACACCTTTTCGATTAGCCATATATATGTTTTCTTTTTCTTTTTCCCTTTCTGCTCTTGTGCATTAAATGAAGGTTTGAATGCTATTCAAATTAAATTAAAAAAGAAAGACATTAAAACTATCTGATACTGATAAATGTGAAAGCTTTAATCAATTCTTTCAGTTTTATCATTGCGTTAATTTGTATTATGTAAGTGCTCTTTTGAGCTCAGATGTTGTTGTCGTGACTGTCTTGTGAGAAATAAAGCTTGTGGCCATAAAATCCTTAACTCCGCTTCCACCCTGAAGAGGTGACAAACAGCCTCCCACTCACCCTGTAAGCCTCTTACAGATCTGAAAAATAAAGAGCGGAAAAAACGTGAACTCTAATTAAAAACACAATGAGCAGCTGATGGACATTCTTCACCGAAATCAAGTCTTTATGACCCAGTTAAACATCAGCAGAGAAAATCGAGTCTTTTTCGAGTTGATCTGGAGATTATTGACTATATCATTCAGGGTGAAAAACAACACATCCTTCCTGGTTGCAATTAAAGCTTCTATGCTTTAATTGCATTAATTGGACACCACACACTTGGTGTGTGCAAGCTTCCATGTTGCTGCTGAGCTGACACTCCAAACACATGATCCATAAAATGTAAATGCGGTGTGACACACGCATGACGAGGATCATTCTAAATACACGGATATCCCCACTGACCCCAACTTAACATGTTTATTGTTCAACCTACTCGTAGGGAAAGCAACGTTTGGTCACCCAGCTCACTTTAGGGATTAGAGCAAACAATCCCGGCGCGCCGGTATAAATACTCCAGACGCGCCACTCTCAGCTCTTTACGCACGCTGCACGGTCCTGACACCCATCCAGATCTGTCGGAGCAGCCCGTTTTGAAAAGGAGGTCGGATAAAAGAAAAAAGAAAGAAGATAAGAGAGAGGAAGTAGAATACTTTATTTTTAATTTAAAAGGACAACTTGTGGAAGTGAGAACAGGACTGCAGCATGTCCGCGGTGAGCGCTTTGCAGTTTATCAGGCCGCTCCACCTGCGCTCCCTGGTGCCTCAGGGTCGCCGCCACACGCTGCCAGCCAGCGAGTTCCGCTCCCTCAGCCCAGAGGATGCCGTCAGCGTGTTCGAGATTGAGAGAGAAGGTAAGGAAACCTTGGTTTCTTCTCTTATTTTCACCCCCACCTTTTTACTCCATGTTCATTTTCTTTAAATTGATGCAAACTAATCACATTTTACAAGTGTTTGGTGGTCAGTGCAGCAGGGAGCAGCAGTCGCAGTTCAGGCGGAAATCCGTCTTAATGATCAACTTTTAAGGTCAAAGTTTGGGCTAACCTCCTCCTCCTCCTCCTTCTCTCCACACAGCCTTCATCTCTGTGTCCGGTGAGTGTCCTCTCCACCTGGATGAGGTGCGTCACTTCCTCACGCTGTGCCCCGAGTTGTCTCTTGGCTGGTTCGAGGAGGGACGGCTGGTGGCTTTTATCATTGGCTCCTTGTGGGACCAGGAGAGTCTTACCTTGGTAAGAAAGAGCACTGGACACCTGACCGGTTTAGCCAACTCTGGCTGACTGGTGACTAGAAGTTCAAAACAGATAAGAGGAGAGTTACGCTCATATTTGGTAGTTTGTATTTAGCAGTTTAGTTGGAGATGATAAAGAGAGGGAATGAGCTGGATTGTTGACTTCCATGCATGTGATTTTATCTGATAGTGTTCCTAACCTTGTAAACAGGAGAAATTTTGCGATAGTGCGTGAGAGTAAAGTTGCAGTTCTAAAAATAGACGGAAAAGCGCATCAGGAGCCGCTTTAAGTTTGTTTAATCATCTCCGAATGTGATTCAGGTGGATTAACCGAAGCAGTGACAGTTTAAAACGGGGATAGGAGATTAAACTATTGAGAATTAGGTTAAAATAGAGTGAATAATAACATCGGTATCACAGATTCATAAACAGGAGGGCTGACTGTAATTTACGTTTTACATGAAAATGTCTGTTTGAATAGCCTACTTTTGGAGTAAAGGGAAATTTTTGTTCACTGGCGTATCCAGAAACCTTTGATGGGGTGGCCAAGATAAGACAGAAGCTGTTGTGGGGTAGCCAATCAATAGTTTACACTGACTTAAATTTCAGTAAGATGTTAACTTTGGTTTGAATTAGTGCGAATTTTTTTGTTTTTACAGATTTTAAAGAATATTATAGAAGATATTAACTTTAAAAAGAAACTAGTTGGTCTTACAAGCAAAATAATCTTTTATCTCACAGTGGGGAAATGGGTTTTAAAGCCATGTTGCTGATGGCTGAACAAACCGTCAGACCCTGCCTCCCTCATACCAAGCCTGCCCATTTTTCATACACGGGTAAACCATGTACTGTATATAATATGCTCTCTAACAAATACATCTGTAACATTTGTTTTAACCCCATAGCATTGATTCAGAAAACACAGAGTTATATCTTAAGTATTGTTCATATTCATACAGTAAAGCATTTTATCAAACACTGAAGAGCAACCCAAAATGCTTTACAGAAAAAAATAAAGATGAAAAACTGACACTCATGTTTGAAAATATAAATAGGTATCTACATAGACAGTGATAAAACAAAAAGGTAGGCATTAACTTTGGTTTTCATGTTAATAAATTTGATACGACATCAATCAGAATTAGGCTTGCCAAATTTTAGGGCTGGCCAAGGCCCCCTCCCCCATATAGATCGCCATGCACCAGAATATCTTCTTTGAATTTATTTATTTTTATTTCATAAACATAATCATCTTTTTTATTTACTTTTATTTGTGTATGGTGGCCTGGAAGTGAAAAACAAATTAACAACTGAAACACTAACAAAACACAACAGTTATTTGGAATAAGAACTGGACTTGAACCATTAAGCTTTTGATTAATGGCCAACTCTACCACCTGAGCCACTGTCACAAGCTTTCAACAGCTTGCCAGCCAAATGATAAAAATGCCAGTTTGTTAAACTGGTTGTAGCCAGGTAGGTAGAATCCTCCATAACCAGACAGAACTTTCCAGAACCCTCCAGAATGAAGTATAACCACACAGAACCAGCCACTGTCAGGCAGAACTAATCGGTCCAACTATTAAAGTGTTTTGGTAAACTTGTGTTTATTCTTATATCATGATTTTGTATTTATTCATTGTCATCAATTCATTTAATAATTGATTATATCTTAATACAATATCACATTTTTTTTAGTTTTTCCCCTTATTTTCTTTCATGTATTTAATTTGTTTTATATAACTGAAAATTAATTCAGGCATTAAGGGGTTACGATGTGGAAACACCAGTTTGTGTGTTGGTAGTTATAAAAAGCATATTAAATAAATCAACACTGCAAATAGCACAAATAAAAAAAAGTTTCAGGCTTTCAGGCTTTATCACTTTCAAGATAAATAGATACGCTTTAAATGATGCATCTGTAGCTCCGTTGGGTGTAAATCATGGTGCAGTACGTGAACATTATATCTGCAAAGACCAGCGCGGACAAAGTGTTTAGTACAAGCAAATGAGGTGAAGCAGTTTGCCATCAGTCAGTGCTTATTTCTGATTCTGTATGTTTATAAACTAGAGATTTAAATGTAGTCTTGTTTTAGTCACTTAAAGCTCTCAAAGCTCTTTTTTATCTGTTCTCTAGGATGCCTTGAGTCTCCACAAGCCTCACGGGACGACTGTCCACATCCATGTCCTGGCCGTCCACCGGACCTTCCGCCAGCAGGGAAAAGGCTCCATCCTGATGTGGCGCTACCTGCAGTACCTCTGCTGCCTGCCCTATGTTCGCCGCGCTGTGCTCATGTGCGAGGACTTCCTGGTTCCCTTCTACCAGAAATCTGGTTTCAAGGTGCAGGGTCCGAGTCAGGTCACGGTGGGACCCCTTATTTTCACCGAAATGTTTTACCCAGTCAGGGGCCATGCCTTCATGCGTCGAAATAGTGGATGTTGAAGAGAAGACGGAGTTTAAATGAACTGTGGACACTTACGGCCTACTGGAAACAGGAAAGGGGACTTGGTCTGTTCTTTATTGTTTTTTTGTGTATGGATGACCAAAGTCACAATCTGTTTCATCACTGTGGGTGAAACCAGGAAGGACTGACCAAGCAGAGAGGTGAAAACCGAGAACTACCAACAAACGTTTGGAAGAGATGTCTGAGAATAAGAAGACATCATGATTTAAATTTACAAAATCATCTATAATTTAAATCATTAGACCAAATGAATCTCTTCGATGATGGACATTTATTCATAATACTGAATAGAAAGAAGCTGTGTCATGCCTTTCACACCCTGTTTTCACCTTACTTTGTTAATTAGTCTAATGACTCCATTAGGAGAGGACACATGAGTCAGTAAAACTAAACCTGTTACACACCACCAACTGTTTGCCAAAGTTACAAACAAAGTTGCAGAAGAGGGAAATTAGGAATCAGCTGTCAGACATACTCTATATGCTCGTCTATTTTTGTTTCCATTAGAGTGATCCTGACATGTTGGAGTGATCTGGATGCAACATGTCCATGTATTTTTAGAAGCAGCTGTTTTCTGAGAGAATCTGGCAAAATTAGCATCATCTGTCTGCCTTTTCTCTTCTGGGCTGTCTATACTTATTTTTCTCTCTAAAGCCTTTAATCCACACTTTTAAGTTGTTTCTTTTTCTTTTTCTAAAAGTTTTATCCTGAAAACAAATTAAAGTTTTTATTTTTTAATTCCTTGGTTCACTCTTTACCATCAAAAGCAATGTTTTCAATGCACATCAAGAACGAAATCTGTGCTTTTTGGGGAAAAAAAGACCCATCTGGACCAGATACAGATATAGTCCAGGTATCTGATAGTACCTGGATAGTATCTGGGTAGTACCTGTTAGAATGTCGGAAGAAGCAGCAGCATACAGAAATGACGGGGGAACCATTAACTTAAACATAATTCAAACCCCAAGCAGTGATATGTGAATGTAACAAAACATGAGAACATCTCTGTCCACTTAGAGCTTCTGGTAATTTTTCCACTTCGAACAAAGAAGGCGTCAAATGAAAACAGAGACTCTGCTGATTACAGAGATGTCCGTCTCATCACTGGGGGACAAAAACTGAGTGAGATGCCAGAATCAGAAATCATGTCTTTCTTTTGCCGTTTGGTGATCAAAAGTTTTTTTCGAGCTCAAAAAACTCTGCTGTCATGTTCTCCCATCACTCTGCCTTTTTAAAAAAATGAATCACGAAGGTCCATCCATCCATTCTCCTGACTCTACTGACAGAGGAGTCCACCAGCTCAGATTCACTTTTTTATCTCCTACTTTCGCACAGCTCCTCATCAGACACGACTTTACTAATTCCTAGATGAACTGGGCTGCTGTCCTTTGGTTTTCACTCAAGGTAATGTTGCTGTTCTGTTCTGAGTTTATTCTGACACAGAAACATCTGTTGTAATCTCAGCTTTCTGAGAGCAGCATTAATACTTGCAGTTGTGAAGAGATAATTTACTTTGGCTGTGTCATTACAGAAAAATAGGCCTTGTCTAGAAGTGACTCATTTGAAGCTCTTGTGTTGCAAGTTCCAAGATTTCAGGAGAAAATTAAAGAATTTGATTGGATCAAACAAAAAAAAGTTGAAGCATCACAGTTCACAAATGTTCACAAAGTGGCATTTATTTTTGACAAGACAGCTTTAATACGGACACATATAAAACCGAGGAAACAAGCGAAACGTGTCCTAATTACCTGAAGTTGATTTAAAACTCTCCCTCTAATAAATAAAAAAACTAATTATTTGGTCCCAATGCAAACGCAACAGTGTAGCTGATGGTGCTGAGCAATGGAGGACGCAAGCTTTTCTAAGATCCAGCAAAAAGGCACAATAAAGATGCATCTGAAAGAAAAATGCAAAGAAAATGTCTGGACATACAGGTAAAATAAATACATTGTTTAAACAACTTTTTATGAATGCCAGATGATTGTTGAGTTAGCCCCACTGACTAACATAATCTCACAATCCACATAATCTCCCACTTATTACCGTGGCTTTCCCAGCAGCCGGGGTCACCGCACACCGGGATCCGTACCAGCAACCAAAGCCGAGGATGTGAGAAATGTTTCACGAGTCAGAGCTTCTGAAATCACGTTAGACTGGTCACATTGTGAGGGACCAGCTCAGCTAGGTGTGTGAGCAAAACAAAAAGGAGCGAAAAAGAAGATAACTATAAACCTGGTTTGATCAAACATGAAGTCCTGCTTTCATCTTTACTCCTGGAATAAATATGTTCATTTTGCTTAGTATGTAGAAATTGTTTCAGGCACGTCTGTGTTCATGTTAGTGGCAGTTAGTGGGGAAACGTCATGCATATCTGAGCAAATAACAAC
>JBAMHT010000003.1:2983291-2994458 GCA_037177075.1 Craterocephalus fluviatilis | reverse complement strand
GGTTGTTTGTATCAACTGCTCAGGCTTCAAAGTGAGAAGGGCCAGGCTTTTTAACCATCATAATTTAAATTTATTGATTTATGTCTCTTCATAAAGTGTACCAGTCTTGAGCTTAGAATGAACAGTATCAAGGAAAGCCCATGAGTAATACAGAATCAAATCAAGGTCAGCAAATAGCATTGCACCATGTCCCACTATCCCTAATAACACAATAATATAAATGATAAACAGCATTTATATTCTCTGTTTTTAAATTAAGTCATAAAGAGAGGGGAGAAAAAAGGAAAAAGAATCTTCCCACATAAGACATGTTTGGTAAGCAAATGTAACTCAGCAGCAGTCGTTTTGGCTTAACAGAAAGCTTTGCAGTACAACACTTCTCCTGAGTCAAAATGTACATTGTAAATAATGTATGAATTTCATATGGGTTGTTCATATCTAACAATATCTCTACCACAACACTCCACAGACCAGGCAGCTAGTAATTAGTAAACAATTCGACAATAGTCCATGCATCTATTTTGCATTGCTCTTTGGTCCAATCAGAATCGAGCAGGCCGTATAGAGTTGTAGGTTGGGTAGCCGTCTTTGGAGGAGCTAGGCAGCATTGGTAAACCTGACACTTGGTCTTTCTTACAGCGATCCAGAGCTTGTTTGTAGTTGATTTTCTCCTTTGTGATTGGGTCAGTGATATTCCTGACGTAGTTCCTCTCGGTCTGCAGCTCCCTCATCATCGTGCTGTCAATCATTTTGGACCCAATGGCATCCATGATGCTTACTCTGCGACCAGTCTTGGGATCAACCAGACCTCCGGTCAGGTGCTGGGCCTCCATGTAGCAGATTGAAGTTTCCTTTGGCATCCAGCCTTTCTGAACAGCTTCTCCCACAGAAAGAAGCTCTTTGGTCGTAGGCTCTTCGACTCCAGAGAAAGCCTTTTGTGCATTGAGCAACCGTTGGAGTTGACTGTCTTCAACGAGGCCTCTGTTTGCTGCCTTGTGAACTGTGTATTTCCCGTTGTTGCTGATGTCAATGATGCCGCCAGTTGCTGCCTGAGCCTCCAGAAGTCTTTGGGCAGTGGAGGGGTCGATCAGTTTGCGTAGGGTGGCGCTGCGTATTGTAAAACAAGTATCAGTACTTGTATCTATTATTCCTGCAATTGGGTATGTTTGATTGGCAGTGTAATGGTCTGAGGGGGTGGACTTACTTGTTGTGGTGGACTTGATTGAGTTGAACTCAGGCTGCTTCTTATGTTCACCCGCAACCAGCAGGGCAAACTCTGAGATAGGAAGCTTGCCTTTTTTGTACTGTTGCAGATCATACTCTGTAAGTCTTCCTTCCTTTATGGCATCTTTGATAGAGTACTGCTTTCCACTCTTGCGATCCTGCAAGACGGTTGTCTCCCCATCAGGTCCCATAGAGGTTATCTCCTCCCAGTCACACTCCAGTTCCTGCAGATGAATGTACTGCTGGCGATCAATCAAGCCTTGCAGGTAAGCATCATAGGGAGACATGTCTTTGCCTGTATCTGGATCCAAAATTGTGATTTTGGTGGAGACATTGGTCTCTTTGGTCCTGGTCTCTACATTTTCTTCTTTTTGTAGGTGGAGCGTAAGTTCACGGATGGTGCTGTCTCGAAGATGGATCTTGTCTTTTTCATCTAAAATCTGCTTTTCCATTTGTTTGACATCTGACACCATCTTAATGCTCCTCTGTCTGCTCATCTGTGTTCTTTCGCTCATTAGTCTGCTCTGTTGCTGGAAAGACAAGCTGGTATCATGTCTTTTGGCCTCTAGTGTTCTCAGTTCTCGAGTAAGGTCGTCCTTCTCCCTCACTAAGGCATCTCTTTTCAAAATTAGGCTTGTCTCCTCCCTTGAAGTGGTGGCTTTGCTGCTCAATAGTAGGTCAATTTTGTCATTGATACGTCTGATTTGATCCTCCAGGTCTTGTCTGGCATATTTAGTCTGAGACACCTGTTCCCTGAGGCGACCCCTCTCTTCTTCAACAGCCTGGTCTTTCTCAACACGGACAACCTCTTTGTACACTGTCTTTTCACCAGATTTCTCTCTCTGCAGGATCTCAAGCTTAAGAGTGATGTTACGGATGTCCCTCTCAAGACGTAGAATGTCGCTAGTTTCTTTGTCCATGTCTGACCGCAAGCCACTTGTCATCCTCTCTAGTTTTGGGTCTCGCTCAACTTTCAGTACCTCCTCCACGATTATACTCTCCTCAACGGGAGGTGGGGCGTTTTCAAGCTGTCTGATGCGCAGACGAATCTCACTGAGTTCAGTCTCGGTCTGAATTCTCTTTTGGCGCTCATTACTCTCTCTTATGATCCTTTCTTTGTCCTCGGCCTTTGTTTTTAAGTGCTGTAACTCAATCTCGGTCTGACGCCGACCCTTTACTTCTTTATCCAGGTCGTGGCTGAGCCTCTCATGCTCCTGTTGTTGCCTTGGATCTTTCTGTAGACGTACAACCTCCTGCACAACAACTTTCTCCATTGGTCTCTGTCTCTCCAGCATGATGTACTTGTTTTGAAGATCAAACACCATCTCTTCTATGCTGCGCCGCAACTGTGCCTCCTCCCGAACATCTCTTCGCAAGCGGTCAGCTTCCTTCTCCAGCAGTGGATCAGGCTCATACTTGATGACTTCTCTGTTGACGAGTTGGGTTTCTACTTTGGACTTTTCCGCCTTCCATTCATCTCTTTCTTTCCGAAGCAGTCGGATTTGATCCTCAAGGGAGTTGTAATGGGTGTGTAAATGATTCACCTGATCATTTAGCCTCTGTATCTCACGCTCATTTTCAGGGCTTCTTTCCTCTTTAACCACTTCTTGGAGAACTTCCTTCAGCTCCACTTTAGGCTTCTCAGATCGAAGGATGTTGATATCAGCATTGACCTGGCTAATATTCTTCTCAACATCATTACACTGTTTGTTGGAGTCTTGTATGTCTTTGCGGATACGCATTATCTCCACCTCTGTGTTTGGGTCTATCCGATAGATCTCATTAACAATTTCTTTCACCTCAATTCTTGGCTTCCAGCCTTGAATTTCTCTGTAGCGCTTGTGGAGGACTGTCACTTCTTTTGACAAGGAGTCGTTTTCCATCTTCTCTTCCTCTATGCTTCTTCGGATATTCTCAGATGTGTTGATGAGATCAGGGTCTTGTTCGATCTTTTTTACTTCTTTGGTGATGACCTTTGGCTGGATGTTAGGAATCAGCCTTTCAAGAGCATTGATCTGACTCCTCGTCTGGAAGATTTCATCATTTAGGAGCTTGCTCTTGTTGCTCTCATTAGAAATTTCTGTCTCAAATGTTCGGAGTGCTCTCACCATCTCTGGATCCTGTTCCACTTTAACCACTTCCTTCTTCACCACCTTCTCTTTGATGGTTGGCCTCTTCTGCTGGAGTATCGTGACTTCTGTTTTCATTTGAATCTGCTCTCCGTCTTTCGCCCGGATATTATCTTTCATCCTTACTATTTCATCTCTTATCTTAGCTGCCTCCACATCCAGCTGGGGATCTCTCTCAAATTCAGTCACTTCTCTCGTCACCAGCTTTGGTTGTGTATTTTTCAGGGTGTCTTCGAGGGTGGTGATTTTCTTATTCAACACCTCCACCTCAGACTGGGTAGCGCTACGCCTCAGGGCCTCTTCATGCAGTCTGTCGCTCAGATCAGCCAAATCCTTTTCCATTTTCGGGTCCCGGTAGTACTGCAGTACCTCCCTCTCTTCAACACGTTCCACTCCTCTGCGACTTTTCAGTGACATCATTCTGCTTTTGAAGGTTCTTAGATCGGTCTCAGCGTGATTTGCCCTCTCCTTTTCTTCATCCAGCTCTTTTAGCAGACTATCTAACTCAAAAGAACTCCTTTGTTGACTTTCAAGCTGAACCTGCTGTTGAGCCACCATCTGAACTTTATCTTCATTCTGCAGTAGAAAATTTGAATTAATTGAACACCATTAAATAATCCGGCATAAGCTGTGTAGTTTCGTTTTGATAATAGTGAAAAATTTGCATGAAGAAAAGGTTTTTTATATTCATGGTGTTTTCTTACTTGTAAAATCAAATTCTTGGCCAACCCCATCTGTTTTTGGCGTTGGCCGTTTTCAACTTTTGCCTCAGTGTAACGACTCATCAGACCTTTTTCCTGTAAAAGATATGAGTCCATCACTTTGGTCTTTTAATGAAGGCATGAATGTACATTATATGACAACAGAGTAAATATTACCTCTTTCTGGACAACATCAGACAGTGTGAGCACATAAGGTTTCTTTGGCACAGTGGCACCGGCATCCTCGAGTGTGCTGTTGTATTTGTCAACATTGGTGTCATATTCCTGCATAAATATAAGAGATTAAGCCTTTACATTCATTCATTTATCTATTATCTGTTATCTTTCTTTTTGTAGGTCACGTTGATATAATTTCAAATTGTAACTCTGAATAGGTCCAAAATATTTTTGATGAATGAAATCTAGAGTTTAGATTGAATTTGCATTATTGCAGGTATGTGAAGAAATGAGGGAAAATCTTTTTTGTAAGGGAACCCCTTTATTACACCAAATAAATGCAGGTGTTTGCTGATAGAGCTAAATAAATCTATAGTCAGAAATATAAAATATTTGGAAACAAGCAGAGAAAAGCTGATGTTTTGATATATTCTATGCTTACACTCAATAGATTCTGTAGATCTTGAGAGAGAACGGAAACTCTTTCCATGTCGTCTTCCTTTCTTTTCAGGTCATCCACAACTCTCTGTAGGGTGCAGAGTGGAGCAAACATGAATCACTTTATGATCAAATATTTCTACATATCACCAAGGAGGACAAAACAGAAATCAATAAATACACTGCCAACGAGTCTAAGAAAGGATGCTTGGGTTGTTCCCTCCACACTTCACCTATCTGTATAATCAGAAGCTTATCTCACCTCCTGGGAGCTCTGCTTGGCCATGACCTGAGACAGATCATCAGTGGAGGTTATCTGATTTGTTGGCAGGTTGTCCAGGAAGGAGTTCAGAGATTTGCATGTGCTCTGGAACTCCTGGTTCTTGGTTGCTGCCTCTTGTAGGATGTTTTCCCTGAAAGGATGAACAAAATCTTGTGTAATCTAAAGTGTCAGCGTATGTATGAAAGCAACCTCACCAGGAGGTTGCACATGTTTCAGTTAAGAAAAAAAAAATCTCCCTCCCTACTGGATTTGTGGGCAGTGCACGAAATAAAAGATTTTGAGTGGATTGATACATGAGTACCAGATACATTCAATATTTATTGATCTTTAAGAGCCCTCAGATACTTCTCTCCATTCCTTAATCCTTATTACTTATCATGAAATGACTAATTAGATGTGCATGTTTGTGGAATGAAGCTCAGCAACCTGATGCCCCTTTTAAACAGAAGGGATTGACTTGACGAAGCACGACCCTCACCTCTCCTTCAGCTGGTTGGCAACATTTGCGTAACGAGTCTGCAGCTGCTTGACGTCTTTCCTCTGGCGCTGGATGTCAGGGCAGTACTCCTGCAAGCCCTGCTGCAGATTGCTGCACAGCTGCTCCGTCGCCTCCAGATCCTGATTCAACTTCTTCATCTCATCTTGAGCTGCTGCCACAGATTTTCGCTGACGCTGAACGCAACGAAGACAGACGCTCGGATTATGTGTTTGTCTAGCCAGAATTGAAAGGAATGCGAAAAAGTAGATTTCCTCACCTGGATGTTGTCTGTATGAGCTTTAATTGCATTTGGGGTGTCAGGGATCTGACCATCTTCACTGAGTTTTTTCTCAAATCCAGAAACAAGACCATCTACCTTCTTTATCTGATTCTCAAGTTTGAGAGATGCATTCGCTCTGAAAAAAATTCATAAAAAAAGGAACAAAACAATAAATGTGGTGAAGAGATAAAGATATCAATGTATTTAGAAAAAAAAGAAATTAGAAAAGTAAAAAATATGCATGTATGCAATGTCCTACAACTAAAAAGAAAAGAAAACCATGGACTTACTTCTTATTGTAGAGATCAGCAAGTGCAGCGATGCCGTCATACTTATTGCTGGCAGCACTGAGTTTGAGTGGCAGGCCAGAGGAGGTACCGTTGGGATCTTTAGATAGGACAAGCTGCAAATCGGCCTTTGCTGCCTGCTGCTGCTGCTCCAGAGCCTTCAGTGCTTTGGCAGTTTGCTGCACAGAGCATATATTTGGTCATCCAGAGTTCAGATTTTATCAGCTGCCTATTTATACGAAGAGAGACTCCAGAAACTAAGCTGAAAATTCAGCTTAGTTTCTGGAGCATGATCGCTTTCTGTTCTTGCAGGAAGGTTAGTGTGTAACATGCACACACAACACTTCTTCCTACCTCCTGCTCCTTCACCCTCTTGGCCAGATCTGCGGCCGGATCTGTTCGGCTCAGCGGGGCTCGCAGACGGCTCAGCAGGCTCTCCTCAGCGCTGACCAGATGGTTGTCCAGCTTGTCCAGCTGCTGTGCCAGGGCCGTTACTTTGGGGTCCGGTGGGGCAGAAAACACTGGGGCTTCATGAGAAAGAGGAATAAATAAAATGCGTTAACTTTTCTAATCATAGCCTTTATTCATACATCGATGATAAACATCAAGACAAAACAGATTGTATTTAATTATTTAATCTGAACAGGCACCAACCGGATTTCTGAGATTTTGCAACATCTGATTTGTGATTCTTCAAGTTTGCTGCCAGAGCTGCTCTTTTCTTCTTGATGTCTGCCAGTTCACCCCCCAGTCTAAGGAGTTCAAAACACAGAGAGCAAGCGGAGGGAAAAACAAAACAAAAAAGGATTTCAGAGTCATTACTAACCAATTCCCATCATTTAGTGGTATGATTATAATAATGCAGCTTTGTGTTACTTACAAGTCCACTTTATCAATCGCATCCGAGTCTGGAGGTGGGATCTGGAAACAAACTCCTGGGAAGGTTTTCACCGACCCATCAGTGGTGACAACGTCCCAGTTCTCATAGTCAGAGTTGGATTTCAGAGTGAACTTCTCCCCTCTTGATAGAGAAGCCTAATTATGGATGAATATGAAAGTTGAGTCAGGAGATCATAAGAAACGATACAGAAATAACAGCATGTATAGAGGAACTTAAGGGAATCAGTGCCGACTGTCTGGGCTTTACTGGTTTACCTTCTCTGTTTCCCAGTCGCACAGAGACTCCACGGTGACGGGCCTGTAAGGGGGGCTGCGCCGCAGTTTCAGAGGAGCGATGGTGGTGCTCCTTCTCCTCAAGTCAGAGAGCAGCTGCTCACTGTTTTGGACAGTTTTCTCCTCCCCCTGGTGGGAAAATAACCCAAAGAAAAAGAGAGTTTAACAACACATCCACACCTTCAACCTTCAAAAAGAGAAAAGGGGTCAAGATGAATTTATGATACTTCCAGATGTTGTTCCTAAGAAACAGCCTTGAAGATAAAAAATTATTTTAACACTTTAAACTAGGGATGTAACGATTAATCGATATATCAATACATCGATTTTATATTCCTATGATTCAACAGATCGATATGTGCTTGGCAAGATTGTAGTAAAATCGATATTTATCCATCTATTATCGTTTTAAAAGGTCGATATCGATTTGAATCGATATTGAGAAATTATACTTTGGATCGAAGCACGGAAGATTTTATTTTAGTACTTTTTTGTTGAGAAAATTGTGGAAGTAGCAGGTTATTAAGATATTGTTTGTACTAACTATACTTTCATTAAAAAAAAGATTGTATAATTATTGAATATAAAGCCAGAAAAAAGGTTTAGCCCCTGTTGATTCAACATGGAGAGGTGAACTTAATAAAAACAAAAAAAGTTGTGAATTTATTTGCTATTAATTATTGTTTCTTGTTTTGTTTAAACCCATATTTTTTATTTATACTTAATTCCCTCAAACGGAACTAAGATTTTTCTTACTAAGAAACTTCTCTTCACTGTCCAGCATCCAGGTATTTATGAGAATCACACTGGTGTAATTTTTGATAATAGTTGTTGATAGATATACTGAATCGATTTCAAGTCACTGAATCGTTTCGGATTGTATCGTTCTAAAATGAAATAGTATCGTTCATGAATCAAATCGTAACCACAAAACCCTTATATGAATCGAATCGTTGTTAAAATGAATCGTTACACCCCTACTTTAACCTCATCAGAAAGGTTAACCACAAGCTTCATATGTGGACCCACATGTTTTCTTTTCAGTCAGAAGTCATTTTCAGTCATATGATTCAGTTCTCTGGCTCTTAGCTGTAAAACTTTTCATACGAGCAGAAAGCATACATGTCAAAATAAGTTCCATCCTCACTTTGTTCATTATTTCTGCTAATATTTCTCATTTTGCATCTGTCTTCTGTCATCATTTCACATTTTTAGCTTTTTGATGTTTTGTGGGGGAAGGAAACACGACACAGGCGGTAAAGCGGCTGTAGTCCAACCACAGGATCAGCAGCTCTGTGCATTAAAGTGTCAGCGTGAAAAAACTGCAGTAAGATTGTGTAGCATGCTTTAAACTCATCGTACCTCCAGCTGCAGCAGAGTCGCTGCGTTGCTCTGTTTGCTGATACACTTTGGGTCCAGGCTGTTGTTGAGTTTGGTCAGCGTCTCTGACAGCTGCTCAGCATCCAGTTGGTACTGGAAACAAAATAGATGAACAAGTTGGAATTTGTAAAAATGTATGCAACAAAATAAGAGCAAATGTGTTTTATGGATAAGTAAGTCAGATGTACTCTGGCCTACCCTTTTGAAATCCTCCACGTTATCCAGGTGCATTTCTTGACAAATGCAGAGATTGAGGAATTTCTGCCATTCGTTGCGTACAGCATCTCTCTGAGCCTGAGGGTTGATGGGAAGCATTAGCCTGGGTCCAAACTGTGTTGTGTTGCTGCAGCACTGATTTATTAATGTACCTCGATGGTAGAGCTGGCAGGGTGCTTCAGTTCAATGAGCCTGTCACCCTCGTCCTGGAGTTTGTTCACTTCACTCTCGTGGGTCAGCAGACTGTTGTTCTTGAAGTTCTGTAGGGAATGAATGAAAGGGTTTATTTGTCTAGAGCTTATTTCTTATTATTGAGCCAAATATCCAATTAAAAATGCTATTTTCCACTGTGCTCCAGCTTAAAGGGATCATCTTATACTTATTAGATTTTTAATACCTTAAATATCCTCCAGGACCGATTTGCATGCTTTAGTATTAAAATAACATTAATAACTGTATCATATTCCTTTCATCAGCCTCTGTCTGAAACTCTCTGATTTAGCTCCCATCTGTTTGTCAAACTTCGCTGATCTAACTGGTCTGCTAACTGCTCACAAGGAGCGTCTACATCGGCTGTGCATTTGTCCGAGGTGTCCCAAAGCAAGGAGGGTTTTGTGGAAATCAGTCATATGTTGATGCAGAGAAGAAATAAAAGGGAACATAAGACAGCCTGCAGCCTGACCTCGTACTGCCGGCGAACATCAGGCGGGTCCACCATGCGATCGCTCCAGTCCTGCTTCTTGATCTTGTCCTGCTCGTCTCCAAGGAAGGCCAGCTCTTTGGTGCAGCTCTGCATGTATTCGTAGAGGCTGTTCAGGTAGTGGCGACGCCACTTGGAGTTGTCCTAAAAGAAAAACAAAATAATTCATCAAAATCAAACACAATAGATTGTGAAAGAAGCAAATTTAAGAGTGAAGTTACATTAAAATAAAAGTATACGGTCTGGACTTTTCATAGACATACTTAAACAGCATATAATGGAATCAAAACCATCTTTAGTTTGGGCAAATAAACTCACCAGCATGTTATTGTACTGTTTCTTCAGGACTGTATATTTTTCCTGTAAGAGAAGGCAGATAAGAAGCATGAAGGACGGTTTCATGCAGCGGCCCAGACCCCTGTGAGGAGACCTGTGAGTGTTTTCATGTCTTCACCTTGCTACCGGCGGAGCTGACGCAGAGCTGAGCGTTGTAGGCTTCGATCTCTTTGTGCAGGATGTTGTGAGCAGCAATCTGCTTCTCCAGGTTGGCCATGGTGGGGCCGTACTGCTCTTTTTTCACTTGTTGCTGACAATACAGACACCAAAGGACCCATCAAGAGGCAGAGCTGCTACCAGTGGTGCAGCTAGATGTTTATACATGAGGGGGCTTTTTCAGGGGAGTCATAAACTAAGAAAGGAAACGACCTAACACACACACATTTGAGTAATATTTACATATTTACATCTGACCACGATAACGTGGATGACTAGCTCAACATTCAGAGCATGTGCTTGTTTGTGTGTGTGTGTGTGATTGTGTATAAAAGAAATCATAATGAGGTGTGTGTTTTTAAACTGCTGTTTTACGTGTTGTTTGAAGGCTTGTTGAATTTCTTCAAACTGAATAAATTGATTTTAATATGTAAAGAACATCCTGTCGTCTTGGCATGAAAAGTATTTTAGAAATAAAACTGAATTTGATTTCTCTAGCTCCAACATGTTAGTATTGATCTGAGCTGATGTGCAGTCCCTGAATGCAATCAGTGAAAACTAATATATACAAAATATGTTTTCCCCTCATTAATTTAAAACTAATCTAGTGCTAGCATATATACGTAGCACTGCTACGTAGCTTTAGGCTAACATCAGTAACTTTAGTAGCTGCAGATAAACAGGTTAAAAGAAAAACGGGCTTTTAAAACTCTGACTGAGCTGGATGTCAGGTTCGTTTAAGAGATGCATCAAATATGATGCTTTGACAGTCACAGAGTTCCTGGTCTTACTTGCTTCTCATTCAGAACTGGTCCCCAGTCAATGATGGGCATCTGTGACACGTCATCGATCTGCTCATAGGTGTCTCTGTAGAAGACACAGTCCTTCAGCCAGCGCTCGTGGAGGTGGATGACACTGAAAGAGACATAGAGAGAAGAAAAAAAAGGAATGAATGTTAATCTTCTGTAATATCTTCACTATTGACTTTTAGACCTTTAGAAAGATCTGAGGCAGATAAAAAAGGTTGATGGAGAGTCATGCTATTTATGCATTAATATGTAAATTGATCAACAAAACCTAAAACAATTATGAAATGGACATTATTAATGGTTAACTTATTTACTGTCACTTTTATTTAGATAGATAGATAGATAGATAGATAGATAGATAGATAGATAGATAGATAGATAGATAGATAGATAGATAGAT
>JBAMHT010000003.1:2967160-2977631 GCA_037177075.1 Craterocephalus fluviatilis | reverse complement strand
GAGGAGTGATTCCCCACCTCCGCATGGGTTTTTCCCTCATCTGTTAGGTCTTTCCCCATCTTGGCTCAACTTCAGCTGAAATGGTGACTCAGCCCTCTGGTTGTCCCGTAGCTGCTGGATGGCAGCCAGAGGTAGACTGACTTCTGTTTGCTTCTGGTTGTGTTGATGGTCGATCAGAAAACTGGTGAGATAGGATGCAAAAGATAAATACAGGAATATATAAAAATGGCAGAGGCATAATGCCATTATAAACATTCCATACATAATATTTAAACCATTTGTTTGTTTAACTGGATTTATTCATTTAAATACAGTTTTTTATTTCTCCCTCCTTCAAATTTCCCATCCCTATCCCTCTTCTCTATTTCACATTTTAATTCTTTTTTCATTTTTTAAGCATGTTTATTTCCATATCACCTTATTACTAAGTTTATTTTATCACCATGTAAATATGTATTATAATTCTATTCCATTTTCTTTCCCTGTGTACCCAAACATTTTTATATTTCAGTATTTTATTTTAATTTAGCATTGTATTTATTTATTGAACCTGTGTATTTACTTTCAAATTACTTTCAATCTTGCTTTTTTCCTTCAATTTGTTTCTCCATACATCTTTATTTTTGTTTCCTTTGACAAAATTAATTTAAGCATTTTGATATTTCTGTATTTATTCTTAATTTTGGCAGGTTCAGTCCTACATATAACAGGAATATTAAACATAAACAATTTATTTAATAATTCAACATGACACTGAATAAACTTTTTAGTACAATATCTTATTACAGTGCTTTTTATTTGTAATTTGGCCAGACAGAGTAGCACAGAAATTAATATCCCCCTCCAGTAAACTCCAGCACGGTTGATGACCCCTTGACTTTTTTATCTCAAACAACCATCAAGCCAGTGGTTTAATTAATCTAAGAATTTGACTATTTCATCAGCCTCAGAGGTATTGTGTTTATGACTTATCTGCAGATCACCCGCGTTATATAAATCATACCTGCAATCTGGAATTAACATTCAGCTCAAGGCACCTAAGAGTAGAACAATTTTCCAGCCGTGCTTCATTACGCAGAAGAATTTGAATCTCTGCAAAGCTCTGCAGAAGTGAAAGCTTTATTAGTTCTGAACAATAAGTTTCCCAACGAGTGGGTGTCCATTTCTCATGGTTAGCAACATGTAAAGTATCATTTCATAGCTGGAGACGTTTCAGGGTTTGCTAGCGAGATGCAGGTTTATGTAAGTCTTACATAATTATGGCAGCGCCTTGACACAGGGGGGTGGGTGTGTGAAGAAACAGAGCAGAATGAAGGGCAACTGAGGGAAAGCCAAGCAGACAGGCGAAACCTTTCTGCGAGCCGTCACAGCTAAGCGTCCCAGACGGGGGGATCTGTCGTGCTGGATGCCAATGCAAACGAAAAGCTGAGGTATATGACATCTTTCCTCCCACGCAGTTATCCGTCAGTGTGTGGGGTGGTGACGGGGCACGAGCAAGCTCATTGAAACGCATGTTATATAACTGACTTGACATCCACACTGAATTTCCCTAACAACACACGATGGCTGATTATCAGTTATTAAGCTTGTGTCAATGGTCAGGGGAGATAAAACCAGATGGAGAGTATTCCCAGAGCAAACCAGGACAAGAGTAAGTGAATGCCTGGTTGCCTTCATCTGTCTTCTTCAGATGAAACCTCTCCACACTACACGCTCAGGCTGTTGTACTGTCTCCTAAATCCGTTGAAATACACCATATGCAGGGACGGCCTTCTTCCCCCTCTCTTTCATTGCTGCAGCAGAGCTCACAGCTGGAGAATAAAAGAGCGAGAATCTACTGTCCTCATTCATGGCTCCTCTCCCGTTCCTCAGCTGTGTCATTTTCAATCAATAGCGTTTAGGAAATCAGCATCTACCCTGCAGTTTGGAATGAAAGGCGCTTTTGTTATGAGTGATCATCTCAAGCTGAAGAAACATGCTCGTTTTTCTGAGGCAGTTTCACTCGCAGCAGTGAATTTGCGATAGATTCATGAGCAAACACACAAAATAAACCCTGAATGTGCTTGAGGAAAAACTGGGTTTACAGATGAAAAGCCATCACTCAGGTGATGCATACCTTTCCTTTGGTGTGAAATAGATGAAAAGCAATTTCTGCAGCACAAGACTTGCATGTAAATAAGATCATCTCATTTCCCCTCTGGCTCCAGGTGTTTACTGGGACCACTAATTCCCAGCTGCATATACACTCTCTTCCTCCTCCTCCTCCTCTTCCCCCTCTCTGCGGATCATACACCAATGCCTGGAGCCAAACAAGGGTGCAAGGATGACTTTGATTTTGACAAGGGAGAAATCAGACAACAACATGATTATTTTCTTACATGCACTGCTGCTCCTTTCACCAGTGTTGGATTTTCTAGAGGTGCTTCTGACAAAATGCATCACTAATGCAGGCAGTGCACATTGACTCAATACAAAACCACAGTAAAGTCTCATCTTCACAGTGAAACTCAGGGCAAAGTTTTTGAAATATTCGCTCTGAAGTGATTTCTTGCCAAAAGTGCCATATGCTGCATGAGGTAGTCAAACATGCAACAGTCCCACCAAAATGTGATTTATTAGAGAAATATCTGACAAAATGTTGAGGAGAAACACGTGGTTTAGTTATTTAGCTGTCTGTATTTTTACAGTGCATTGAGACATGAGTTTCTACTGCTTTTTCTAAGTGTAATAGCGCCACCTGGTGGTTGCCTGAAGCAAATACAGATGAGAGTCTGTATTTGTAGCAGAAGTGACTGTCACATGTACAGCTATAATGTTAGAGCTCAAAGTCTGGCAGCTTGGAAGTGACATAAAAGTAAATGAAGGGTGTCTGACTAGTTTTTCACAGTCGTACACTCTCAGTCTATCAGTTCTACCTGTTCACCCGATTGGAGAATGGGCAGACTGGTGGGAGATGATGGAAAGGCAACAGGAAGTCATAGAAGCACTGGTTCCAGCATGATGTACAGAATATCATCTCTGAACATAAAAACACGTCCAGCCTTGAAGCAGATGGGCTCCAGCAGCAGAAGAGCACACCTCCTGTCAGCTAAGAACAGGAAACTGAGGAAGGATTCACACAGACTCAGCAGAACTGGACCATAGAAGATGGAAACATGGTGTCTGCTCTGATGAGTCTCCATTTCAGCTCCACCTTCAGATGCTGGGATCAGAGTTTGGTGGAAACATGAAAACATGGATCCATCCTGACTTGGATCAATGCTTCAGGCTGCTGCTGGTGTGATGGTGTGGGGGAGGTTTTCTTGTCCCACTTTGGCCCCCTTGGTCCCAGCATGGCCTGGTTTAACCAGCACAGCTACCTGAGTGCTGCTGCTGACCATGTCCATCCCTTTCTGAGCACAGTGGAGCATCTTCTGATGCTGCTTCCAGCAGGATGATGCTCCATGTCACACAGCTTCAAAAATTTAGTTTTCTTCTGTTGCAGCTATTCTGTAACCGGTTCGGTTGTATGCTTCGGATCATTGGGATGTTGAAAGTTGAAATTCCTTTGCAAGTTCATCCTTCTAGCAAACGCCTGAGGATTTCTGGCCAAAAGTGACTGATATGTGGAATCCACATAACCTGACTAAAGCCCCAGGTCCAGTTGATGCAAAGCAACCCAAAAAGACTAATACGCCACCACCACGTTTCACCATGGCTACGGTCTTCATTTGGTCACATGAAGTGTTTTGTTTTTTCATTTTAATAACATCAAAACTTGTTTCCGTTTTTATATAGTGTACAAAGGTTTTGTCTTTATCTTTTAGTGTCACATTGAACATAATCACCAAATAAGAAAACTGTTGGTAAATTCTAATAAAATCTTCAGCATGTTGATAAATGAGGCTGTTAAACCTTAAAGATGTTTGGAATTTGTCTTTGGAAGAAGAGAGAATGAAAAAAACACAAACAGGACAAAATAAACATCAGCTAAGTGTGGTGCGCTGATAGCCACAGATGTGAGAGAGAGCAGATGTTGAATGAATTGAGTGGGCACATCTCATCATAACCCGTCTCCACATCAGCACAGAAAAAAAGCTGTTGAAGAGATTTGCCCCATGAAACCATTCAGAGTAACACAATGTGCTGATCAGTCAGGGTGTTGGTCTGTAGTTGTGACTCAGAGCTGTAAACCCTTTGTAGTACTGCTAAGTGTTTTCAGAGTTTACAAACCTTCATGCAGTCGTGAGCTGAAGGGAAACAACAAAGACAGAAACACGGGAAGGGTGTGTCGGCATTGTTCACTTAACTATGCACAATGTTTCAACTCCGAAGCTTAGACTGACCGGGAGGCTTTTCACATGAGAGGATTCAGCTTTATCTGTGCTATCAGTTCATAGCTTCAGGTTTTCACTTTTACCTCCTAAACAGGGGTAAACCCACAAATGTAGAGCAGCAATTAGCTCAGGCATTAAGGAACAAATGTGATGGTGTACGTTGGTTTCTTTAGCTCCACAGGAATGTGAAACTGATGGCAGATAAAACTCCAGGTAGATGATGCAAAGTGATCGCACACAACCGATGTCACTGTTAAAAATGAAAAACCTTTTCACTTGCAGCTACATCTAGCAAACACTCAACTTATTATTCATACTTCAAAAAATACATGTACGATAAAAAAATAAACCTAAGCACACATACACACACCCTGCTCAGGCATCCTACTCACTCCCATTCACACCCATAGAAGTGCAGTGACACACACCTTCCACCCTGAAAATACCTTTTAAATTATTTTAAAAACAAATGGGATGTCAATCTTGTCGTCCTCTTATTTCCAAAGAGGTGAATGAAGAAAAAACAAGAAATCACTTTGTTGCAAATATTTCTTTAATCAGGCCTGGAGACTAAATGAAAATCATAAATTCCTTATTCCAGATATCTTCAACAGTTACTGATGCTGATTAATATTTTTCCAGCCTTATGGAAGAAAATGCTAATAATTTGAACATTAAACATCAAAAGTACGGTAGCACGGTAGCTGTGCAGGTGGGTGAGCAACACTTTGAAACAGTCCTCTAGCTAGTGTTTCACCTGGTCCCACAGGTAAACCAGGTCCCTCACGGAGCAGAACAATGAGCAGCTTTGGTGTGGAACAAAGTCATGAGTCAGCGTTGCCTGATATACGACGGGTGGCAGAAGATGTTGCAATCTTTAAAGTATTCCCAGACATGCCATTTGTGGTAAAGACATTTGTCCTAGACAAGAAACTCAGAGGTGATGAGTGAAAGGCTAATAAAAGCTCACTCTCTGCATCCTGCAGCAGGAACTAGTGCTGTAGAATAACTATCTTACTAAGATGATGAAACCCAGATGGATCCACGTCTGAACCGGTGGAAATCTGCTGCCAAATGTCCCCAACAAACATTTAACAATAATAATGCACACTGAAGTAAAACTAGTATATCACACACAATCAATAACGCGACTAACCAGGTTTGAGTTAGGAACAAAAACTGATCCGTGGCTTTCATGTCCTCTTAATGACTTAACCCATCAGGAAACAGATGTCCACATTAGAAACGAAGAGCAAGCATCACTTAAAGGAGGTAAAAATATGAAATTCATTTAACTGCTGTTTGCAAGGACTTATGGGTGTGATGATAAAACATTGGTCTGAGAGGACGAGGTTTAATCAGAGTTCAGCGGTGTCAAAAGCAGGAGAGAGGGGCTTAAAAGAAGGGAGGGAATGGAGCTTAGCATGAAATTAAAAGATCAAATTCATCATTTTGCAGAATAATTTCATGCAGACGCTGATTCTACTTGTAAAAACATCTCTCACACAGAGGAACAAAGAAAAGCTACATGATGGCACATATAACTCAACAACATAACGACCAACCACCATGGCTTGTTTACTCCAGCCTGGCTGAACTAAGAACACCCAACATTAATCCTGTGACGGCTGCAGGTCTAATAGCATCACTAGAGGCAGCTGAACTTTGGGTTATATTGCTACTTAAAAAGTAAATTAATTTCTTATCTATAATCTTTCCTTGGAGATCAAAAGCTTCCCTCCGTCCTGCAGGACTGCAGGTCTCCACCCATTCTGCACATAGGCTCAAAAAATGAAGCTTCCAAAAGTAAATGAAATGATTCCAGTTGGCATCTGGATGGCTGTGAAACATGTGGCCTCGATGCTACCGAGCAGGTCAACGGCTTAGCTGCCAAAGCCAAAGATGCCCTTGATGTAGCCGGTCAGACCGCCCTTGCCCTTCTGCTCCACCTTATCATCCAGCGGAGGGAAGGACACGTGGTTGAGGGCTAGATCAAAGAAAAGAGGCTTGCAGGGGATTGGCTGGAAGTCAGGGGGGAACTGGACCAGATTGGGATGCTTTCCGACCAGAGTGCTGTCCAGGCGGAAGTTTTCCAGGCGGTCGCAGAGAGGCTGAGTGGAGGGAGGAGAGGAGAAGGAGTGTGTTAACATGGACATTATTTTTTACCTCTTTTATCAGGCAGATGCTTCTACGAGCACAGCTTCGCACATATGACACACACAAGTAAACATGTCACACAAAGTTCTCACTTTCTCTCCAACACAGGAGGTGAAGCCCGTGCGTTTCCACTCATACTAAACCCGTATGCTTCATGTAGAGAGGTGCAGGGAACAATCTCCAGAGTTGGTAGAAAGCTGCAAGCACTCCTTTCTGTCTGTCTAACAAACCCTTCTAATTAACCCTTTCACTGACAAGATTTTCTGTCAGTCCGTGTTTTTGTTGTTATAATGTAACGAGCGCTAATGTGGATCTTGTGAAGCAGGAGGTCCAAAACAAACAAAGTCGATCTTTCCAAAAACAATAGGATAGGTAAACTTTTTTTTAACTCAAATAACTGGTATCCTGTAGCAGCATTGTGCACGCCATCAACCTTTGGATGGAAGAAGTGGCTCCATGAACAACTTTTTCTGTTATAGAAGGCTAAGATAGTTATGACTCAGACTCTAAAGACTCACTCTTTGATTTACGATCAGAAGAGTTAACCGGCGAAAAAAGGAAAAGAAGATGAGCGAGAGGCTTCAGGTGGAAGCAAACTTTAATGATGCCTGCTGGTGTTTTGTTTCCGTCTGACTTTCTGAGGAACATTTTTGAAAAATTGAAACTTATTCTCATATTTTGTTGGCTTTAATACAGTGTTACTATTTGTAAATGACAGTTTTATGTAGACAATAATTGCATGATAAAAGAGCCATTTTTCTGAGCCATGTTTTTTCACATAAATGACCAAGAATCAACTGATAGTAACTCAAGAGTGATTCAGGTCAGAAACATGAACACAGGTTTAAGTTTTGTTTTTTTATTCTGATGTATCCAGTATTTACCACCTCCTTACACAAGATTAGTTGGCAGCTGGCTTAATACTCTGGCAGGGAAAGAGTTAAACAGGAGAGTTGACGGAAAGATCTTCGCCACATTTCTCACCAGAGCACACGTTCACACAGTGACGTCTGTTTATCAAGCAGATTATTTGGCCTGATAAGACGGGAATATTTTCTCTGATCTGTTTATCTTCCACTTATGTTCATGCCGGTGTTGTATTGTAACAAGCTGTGATGCGATCAAAGACAGTTCAGCTTATTCATTTTAACGGGACGTGTTGATCTTACCGTATTGTCCTTCACCTGCTGCTGAGAGGGAACGTCTGCAATCTCACCAGTGTCTGAAACACACATGTTCGGGATATCACACACAGCATAAAGAGGAAAGGAGGGTTTAATCATCTCTTGTGACGTAAAAACAAATCTTAGGTAATCCAACCAACCACCTCACCTAAAATGGCAGCAGCCTGAAGTGAGTATTTCTCAGCATTGACCTCAGCAATGAGCTCCTGAATGTCAGGAAGGTCCTGCAGGACGGATATATATCATTAAACAGAGACATTTATGGGTTTTAAACATGACATGTGGTGTTAGTTTGCTCATGCATTCACACAAACCTTCAGACTGTTGTTCAGACTTTTAGCCTTGGACTGGGCCTCCTTGGCGTATTTCAGCACTCTCTCGTACAGCACCAGCGCCTCGCTCCACTTTTTGACCAGCACATAGGACTGAGCGATGAAGAAACACCTGGAAGGACGAAGAGAAAAGCACTGCATCAGCATCTGAGAATGCATCTGCTGAGAGGCTATCAAACAAAGATATCATCCAGAATCAACCATAAAGGAAATACTCGTTTCCATCATTATGAAGGTAAGGTAACTGTCTCACAAAGATGCATGAAATGGTGCAGGAAAGCTGACCTGTAGGCCTTGTAGACCAGCAGCTTGAGGGAAACCTCCTTCTGGAAGATGTGGTCATCCTCCAGACCCTGCAGGGTGGACAGCTCAGCCAGACTCTGCACGGGTACACAGAAAGTGCTGTTAAGTACACACCCCTCCCCAGCAAAGCTCAAACACACAAGTTAAATGTTGCATTTTCTCATGTTCCTTCACAAAGGGATGAAGTCCTAAAGCGAGCCCAAGCCTTGCAGTGAGAAGCAATCAGGATGTATTCCTGGTACGTACCTGCAGGATGATGTCGTAGAGTCGAATGAGATCTTGAGGGCGGGGCCCACTCTTGTTCTCGTCAGCTTCAGTCTCCTTCAGTTTAGCCTGCAGGGTGCGAGCCATGCTCTCATTCCTCTTCACCAGCGTGCACAGCTTGATGTAAGTCAGATAGCTGGAAGAGAAGAGCCCACAGATCACAAAGTCTAATTCTCTCATGAGTTTGTCGGGCTGAGTTCAGACTACACTCAGCTTGTAGCAACCTAAACTAAGCTGGGTAAAACATTCTCCCAGTTTAACTACTGAAAAATGAGGATTTAGCTAATTTGAAGGCAAAACGCAACAGATTGCATAGTGATCAAACCAGTGTTCCCAGTTCCCATTTTTTGGTTAGTTCTTTTTAAACATCATGCCTGGATTTTTATGATTTCGTCCACCTTTCAAAATGGGCTACATTTATAAAGCAATTGATCATGAAATTCTCTTCCAACCACGGAGCAAGCAGCTATGTGTCTGTGTCTTGCATTCAGGGTGATGTTCTGACCACAAAGTCTTCATTTAATGGACAACCTGTTCTTCCAGCGGAGACGTGGGACTGCAACGTAGTTTCCACCAAAGGAACCTCATGATTGCTGTTTCCACAGCCAACCGTTCCCAGCAGGCGGCACATCGACCATTTGCACGTGACCTTGTTATGTCTGTCACACTGGTGGGCAAGCCTCACCAGAACAGTCTATTCACTAGCACACATCTGGATGCGTTCTTTGTTTTATTACAGCTTACTTGTACCATTTTACCTAACTTCCAGATGGACAAACGTTGATCAAGACTAACACTGATTTATTTAAGCAGATAAAATCTATGCAAGTTAAATCTAGGATTAGAACTGATTGTCTTCCAGAAATGGATCAAACAGCCACGGCTCGCTCAGTTTCTCTGGGAGCTCGAGTCACAGTGAAGGAGCAACGGGTCTGAATACAGTTTCTGATTACAGCTCCTCTTCATCAGACCTTGTTATTAATCTATTGAAGCATAAACGTGTAGCAGGACACAGGTTTTCTGTTAAAATGGACATCACGTAGGTTTTGTGGTGGCTTCACCAGGTTCTAGCAGTAAATCACTTTCTAGCACATCAGACATTTAATTTCTTTTTGGCTTTCCTGTTTTAATAATTGGAGTTAAAAATAAGATAACATGGACGGATGACACACGGGCAGTCCTCCCGCAGCGAACCAGATTTATTTCCTTTTGGGGTCAGCTGGGAATCAAGTAGACTTCTCTGATGTCTTCTCTCGTCTGTCATGACAATCCACTTCTACACAAGTGGTAACCATGGCTACATATGCACTGTGCTTTAGACTAAGTAACATTTTAAGAAAATATAATGTTTTCCAGCCCACACTTCCTACAAAAGGAGTTGAGGTAGTACAAAGTCACACGTTTATTGTGATGTAGCTGGAAATGGTCAAAATGTCTGAGACGGATACCAGCAGATGTGTCAGCTACTAATCAGCGTGATGCAAATTATGAGAATGTGAATGAAGGCCTTGCTTTAAACAACAAAAACATCCAGCGTATATGTAACCATGGAGCTAACTCCTGCTTTGTTCTCATCTCCAAATCACACAGGGATTCTTGGTAACTCACATGTACTCTCAGAAGACACTAAAATCTAAAATGCTCTACTTAAAGGTTTGTAATTATTTTTTAAAAAGCAATGAGAAAAGCATCACGCTTGTTTAAGCGTCACTTTAAGAAATGTATTTCATTTTTTATTTTATTTATTTTTTTAGTAAATAGGAGGAGGAATCGCTTTTCCATTAGCAATGAGTTTAAATTCAGCATCTGCAAGACAAACACACACATTCTGACTGAGTATCTAGTCGCTTTTACCTGTGCAGGAATTGAAGGTTGGACACCTTCCCGCTGTCATTGTCGGAGCTCCTCTCGCGCT
>JBAMHT010000003.1:2899548-2911648 GCA_037177075.1 Craterocephalus fluviatilis | reverse complement strand
AAAAAGCTCTTCCGTTTTCACTGGTTCAACAGACTGAGTAGATTCCCACTTAAAAAAAGAAATAAAGAAAATCTCTGTTGACTAGGATAAAACCAACTTGCTGTGCTGTTTACGCTGTGCTGAAGAAAGCAAAGAATGACAGACCATAATGTGTTTGATTTATCTATAACCACTTACATTTGTGCGTGAGCTGATTTTAACCATACATTTTTAGTCCATCAAGTGATTGATTCTCTTCTCCTGAGAGCATCATTAAAAATACTGTGTTGATTTTTGTTCAACTGAACCTCCTGAACACATCACAACAGTAACACAAGTTACCATGAGTGGGTTTTTCCACACTCTCCCTTGTGGCCGTCTCTCCATCTGTTTCTGTCTTGTGCTTTGTTTCAGTCTGCCCACATTGTTTACACTCCACATCCCGGTGTTTCTCTTTTTCAATATTTATCCATTTCTTTAAATATTTGTTCGCCTTCTGTCTTGCCAGCTGTTTCTTTTCTTTGCCAGCTATTAAGTAAATACTGAACCTTTTCTATTATACAGAAACCAACCATCCCCTTTATTATTATTTATGGTGAAACAGTTATCTCAAGATGTAAGGCTTGTTTTTCCTCCCGAAATCATCACTTTGTTTTCTACAGATAACCTACTTTGATTTATCACAGCAGCTTTGTTTCTCAATATCACAAGATGTTCAAGGTGGACTTGTATAAAACTGTTAGTTTGTTAGCTTGTACCATCATGGGTCATTGTTTCATCTGTGAAGAAGCCAGAACAATAAGTTAAGAAATATATGCTTTTCTGTTTACTTTCTGGAAATGGCTTTGCTAAACCCTAAGTCGTTATGAATAATTAACCTGTGAAGTCAAGAAAAACACATTTATAGCTGCTTGCAGACTTGCTTTTCAGAACATGTGCAGTAAAGTCCATCTGAGTCTCCACCAGAGGCGTCTTTTCAAACATATCGTTTTCTCACTGACTTTTTACGTCAAATTCAGATTTGGGGAAGCATTCTGGATAATTAGATGGGTAAGACATCATTGTGTAGTTACTTGTCCGGAACATTTCTTGCATGTTCAAGCAAAGTGTCGCAAGATTTCCACCCTTATGACATGGGAGCAAGCCAGTAAATATCTGTTACATCTCTGAGGTAAAAGAGTGAATTGTTTGTCTGAATGCAAACGGTATAAAAGACAAAGTCCACAACATTATCTCTTTTCAGAACAAGTCTTAAAGGGGCTCGTCTATGTCTTTAAAGGCCCATATCCTCGACGCAGATGACGGATACGCACACGCACGGAAAGTTTTCGTCCGTCTTCTGCGTCAATTCCGTGCGTTTTTGGTGCGTTTTCAGGCTCCTTCCACATCCGTCACTTGACGCAGATGACGGAGTAATACCACCGGAAACCGCGGGGTCAGTGTTGAGCATAGTGGAGCATAAACAAACCAGGGAAGAAGAAGAAGATAAACAGGGAGAAGTTACCATAGAAGAAGAATGAAGACGAAGAAAAAAACATTAGAAGTTGCACAAGCTTTTGAAATAAAGTTCTACAAGTGTTCAAGGTGTGTTGGTGGTTAGAAACAACTTAATAGCAGCGCGTTTGTGCCGCCAATCGATATTTGAATCCAACGTTGTATCGCGGAGTTTATAATAAACTCAGCACTGCCGCTTAGCGGAGGTTAGCCGTAGCAACAGAAACAACGCATGGAAGCATGAAGGCAGCGACGCATGAAGACGTTTGGAACAGACGCCCCAAATTACGTCCGTCAGGGAGCATAAATGGGCCTTAAGGCCGACATCCTGGGGACCATTTGCTTGATTCCATTTCCTGTCTGAACCATTGTTTGTACCACTAAGAATACAAAAGACATCTGTAATGAATACACATCTTCTGCAAGGCTATAAAAAGCCTGAACCCATCGTTGTGGGCAGAGTCCTCCTTCAGATGCCACATGTGTCTGGATGACGTCTCACCCTGTGCAAAGGTCTCAATAAACTCCAGAATGATTTTCTCATCGGGATTCATTGATTATTAATATTTTTTTCCACAACACTGTGGTCAAAGGAGGCGGGTCCACAAGCTGCAGTTCATGAGTTCCAGCTGCACTCCCGACTGCTCCTGCAATGTTTTATGCTCATGTGGTACGTTCACATTTTCCACTACAGTCCGGTAGCAATATGAAGTTGAACAAGATTCCTAACCAGCATGCACTACTCCAGGACCACAATCCCTTGCTTCCAGACAGGTTGTGTTGCAGATAGCTGAAGTCCAAGGAGCCCACTGTGGAAAGTCTTTTTCTATTAGCCTTTGAAGGCATTACTTAACCCAAACTGAGCCCCAGTTCCTTTCAAACAAAGTAAGTGCTTCAGTTTAAAAGTTCAGAGGGTTTTCACATCACGCAGAGTTGTTGTCCATTCAAAGACACCACAGTACGAATGCTAGTATAAATATGGAGGCAGCTGTGTATTTTAGTAAAGTGATCAGACCAATAGAAACATATTTTAATGATATAATTGTCTGTCATTAGCCTCTGAATTTGTTACATGTTGCACCTTTCAAGTTCTGCTATAAAGAACAATTTGATTACGAATCTTAGAAAAATATTGTCAATTAAAAACGGGGTCAAAGTTCAGTTCCCCAATATTTGAAATAAAAGAAAAAAGCTGAGAAACTGAACATGTGTGAGGACAGATGCAAACACTCACCATGTAGAGAGAAGTGTGCACTCTGTCAGCCAGATGAGCTCCTTCTTCGCCTTCCTCCTCTCTCTCTGCAGACAAACACACTTTCTGCACTCTGAAGAACAGCACTGGACACCTGGCAGGGTTCAAAAGGTCACACGGCTGAAGACAAAACTGCAGATGTGGGTCATCATCAGAGAAGACACTGAGGATTTTGTTAATAAATAACTAAAAAAAACTATTTGGTTCAAAGTTAACCAAAGTATTAACACATGTACAGTGTTGTTTTTGCCTGATGCGAGTACCTGTGGATTCCCTCAGAATTATTTACAAGCAGGTCTGGATGTCCTTCAGCTGGTACGGTCAGGATGTCGCCCTGTGATACCACTCTGCAAAACGTCACGACAAGCTGGTTATAGAGGAAGGAGCTTCCACAGAAAGCCTGGAGGCTCGTATCACCAAAAAAGATACAAGTTACAAGTAGGAATGGGAAAAAAAAAACCAACTCGCGTAAATATCAGAAGGATGGTCTGGCTGCTGTGCTGTTTTCTCTGAATTGAAATGCTTCATTTTAAAAAGGTTAAAAAATATCCTGCTGAATAAACCTTACAAACTGACTCACATGTAATGTGTTATTTTTTTTTTTTTAAATATGGTACCTGACTAAATATTTTTAATATTTTGGGGTAAAAAAAAAGCTAACTAAAAAACAAAAATCTGTAGTATAAAAAAAAATAATCAAAGGAATCTCAATTTAAATTGCAACAGCACCAAATAAATATAAAAGAATTGAATTAGAAGAAAAGGATATTGCCCGAGCCCTGCAAGTTAGTCATCCGACGTGTAAAGTTGGATCAGAGCACCTGACCTGGGTGTGCTGAAGTGTTCGGCTAGCAGGTTGTCACAGCAGCTGAGGTTGTTGTACAACGGAGAGACGACTGGCTGGATGTGAAGCTTTCTGGCGAAGGGTGGAGAAGCAGAGCGGCAGAAACTTTCAGAGAGATGACAATCCGGCTCTGAAGGTGACGGCCTCCACCTCTAAGACAAACAATACAAGGACCAACGGGTCACCAAAGAGAGGATGCACTGGTAGATAAAACATGCCTAAGAAGTAGCCTCAACATTAAGTCCAGATGCTGCAGCTGCTTTGGTCTTTATGTCTTGTGGTCTTCTACTGATATTTTTTCCTGAAAACACTTATAAACATTTTCTAAACTGGTTTGAGTGGTTATCTTTCTGGAATAAACTCTGCTAGTAAGGCTTTCTTAAGCCCAGTTAATGCTTGGAAAAAGACCCAAAAGGAGGAGGAGTTGAAGAAAAGATGTAGGATGTAGATGCAGGACAGGAACATTGATTTGTCCAGTTAGTTGTTTTATCATCTGTTTGTTGCTCAATTAATAGACTCGCAGTGACTCAGGTCACATTTATTGTCTTCATTATAATTACTATCAGCTCTCCTGACATGGATCATACCAAAATCACTTTCATCTTTTTCAGTATATTATTTAACAACACTGCTTTCTTTTTTTATTTAGCAAAACACAATTTTTGATTTTAACTAATCAATTTTGACAAACTGACACCTTTAACCGAGCTACATTGCTTTTTATTTTTTCCTGAAGGTCGCTAAACCTCTCAGTGAAGAATAACATTTTTTTTTTCTGAAATCACTTGCTGTTTTCTGGTCAAGTTTTATTTAAGAGCTTTCAAACTCTGCCATTGATAGAGGTGGCCATCATCAACATTGTTCAATGGTTTCCTGTAGGAAATAACTTTTTTGCTTCTACTTTTGCGCAGTTCCTCATCAGACATGACTTTTCATTCCTAGATGAACTGTGAAGTTTTCTTTTAGAAGATAAACATTTACATTTTTGACTCTGTTCCATGTGAATTAACTAGGACATAGTAACATATATTTTTATTTTGACTGCTCTGTAGTAATCTTACACATTGTAGTTGTGGAGAACACATACATACCTTCATTCTCAGTGTGCTGCTCTTCACAGGAATCATTTCTCTTTCAGTTATGTTGAACCACAATGTTGTCGATATGAAACCCACATCATGATGGATCTGAAGTTCTGGAGTTAAATCCACCATCACCACACAGACCAGTCGCTCTCTACTGATGCCAAACTTGGTATCAGGCTCCTCAGTGTGTGCTCTGAAGGAATCACCCAGCCTGTACAACCTTATCCACTCATGATTGAACAACCCCAGTCTGAGAAGCAGCTGTTTGCTCACAAACACACAGCCGTCTCCATCCACAGCTGTCCCCCGTGGACCTTTCATCCCGTACCATCGCTGCGTGTCCACCACGCGGACGTCCAACCTGCCCTCCAGCGCCTGGAGGATGTCAGAGAAGCCTGAACCGGACAAGCTCCTGGTGTCCAGGAGTGTTCTCCTACCACCAAGCCCATCTGCATAGTGAGCAAAGTCCGAGACGCACAGACTGTGTGGATTACAGCGCAAGGTGGGCGCGGGGGGGTCCACTGAGTCCCAGCAGTCTGTCAGAACCAGAGAGGTGCTGGTTGTGATCCTTCCCTGTGTGACAGGACTGCACTCCAACACAAGAAGCTCCACCTATGCACACACGAAGAGAACAAAACAAACATGAAAACTTTCTGACTGGAGTCACGCTTAAACCCCCAAAAAAGCAAAAAATAATCATCAACATGCGCATTGAAGCTGTTCATAGTCAGTCCCTTATCTCACTTGTCCCAAGTCCTCTCCAAACAGCGGATGATGGGGCAGCAGCAGCGGGTCTCCCTGCCGGGCCAGAACCAGCTGTCCCGACCTGCAGAGCTCCGACAGGCCGATGGGGAACCGCTCCGCTCCGGCCCAGCGGAGGCTCTGCCGGCTGCGGGCACCCAGCACCACCCGGTCTAGGCTGACGGGCTCCAGGGGCCTAACTGTCCCAGTGCTTCTGTTCCGCTGAAGCCGGTGGTGCCGAAAGAAATAGCGGCTGGTGAAGAGACAGACTCGGTGCAGCGAGTCAGTGCTGGCTTGAGGATTTATTCCTCCTTCGCAGCTCCCCATCTCCTCTTCGGTGGTTTGGTGAACCCGCAGTAAAATGCCGGTTCTTCTACAGACCTGAGGCTGATGTAGAGTAAAGAGGAGGGTTGGTGGGTCCGTGTCATTCTGGAAAATCGAATCCACACTGGAATTTAATATTAAAACATCCAGAGGATTCAGCAGTGAGGGAAAACTCTCCAAACATTTCAACTGAACCTGAACCGCCATGTTTAATCTTCTTCTTGGCTACTGAGTTACCGCGGCGTGTCTACCCCCACCCAGTGGTCTAACGGGTGAACTGCAGCACAGACATCTTCTGTTTTTTAGTGTGCAGTTGGCGGCATAGACTTGTCTGAGAAAATGCTTCCAAAACACAGAAAATGAACGGCGGCAAACGGCGGAAATATTGGTGTTTGAACTATCCGAACAATCTGCAGCTCCATGAACCACGTGTATTGTGGCATTTCACTCTTTCTGGAGAAATCTATAGAAGTGTTGCCACTCTCATTAGAGCACTCTGGTTTGATACTACTATGACTATCAAAGACTTGGATGGATTACTGAATAGTGGATCCAGGTACACCCACAGTCGTTAAACGGAATCCGTCCAACTACCATCCAATACCAACTTCATGTCAACCAATGAGTATGAAGGCCTTTCATGTGTTTCCCTACATTTGAACAGGCTGTTAACGAGGGGCTGTTGTCTCGAGAGTGTATCAGACATGGTGGCAGTTGGATGGATAATAGTGGGGCATTTTAAGCATCAGCTGACAGACATCAAGGCTACAGCATGACGCGCCAATGCGCCGGAACAGCATATGATCCAGTCTTTCACCGAACAGATGCGGTTCTACTGTATATGGGTCTACAAAGAGGTGACAGCGGTTTCTTGGCATGTTTAAAATAATACTGTGCAACATATGTGCGGGGAAAAAGAAGAAAATCTGACAAAATTTTGACACAGGTCCGGGGACAGGGTTGGGTTTATGGTTCGAGTGCGGGCTTGTAACAGCGGACTCGTGGAGGACCTCTGCAAACTCTCCAAGTTGTCACAGCTCTGTCTTGATTCATTCGTCCATATCTGTATGATTATGTGTGATGGTCTGGATTTTCTATTCAGCTCGTTTGTATTTTCCCTAATGAATGTCATTGAATATGTCATCATTACCTTTGAAATAGTGACCGGTAAAAATACCAAACGACCAACAAAGAAAAATTGCTCTACAGCATCACAACTGTGCTTGATGTGAGGTAAAGTGTGTGCATTTATGTAAGTGTGTGGGCGTGCGTATGTGTGTGTAAGAGAGAGATAAAGAGAGATAGAGAGGGATGTCATTGACTTTCTAAAGTCATTAATGACAATAGTAGTAGTGCAAGTTAATAAAGTAAATACATTTTAATTTAAGTGTAAGGGATTTGAAGGCATTATGCTGGCATTTGAATTTGTTTTTATGGTATTATTAATTACTCATATTGGTACTCAGTAGTTCCGAGAACTCAAATAAAAGTACTTGTACTCAGTTAGCAAAAAAGTGGTATCGGACATCCCCAGTTAAGAGCCACTCAGATTATACCTGTGGTCAGCGGCAGTGACTCAGGTGGTAGAGTAGGTCATCCAATGACCTGAAGGTTGGTGACCCCGCCCCAGTGAACTGTCATGTTCTTGGGCAAGACACTTTACCCCTTGCCTCCAGTGTTGGCATCACTGGTGTACTCAATTGTAAGTCACCTTGGATAAAAGTGTCTGCTAAATGACTGTATAGTACAGTATACTATAGCAAATGCTGGAGAACAAAAATAAAATAATCACAAGACTCTCCTTCACATGACCAAGACTTTACTTCACAGCTCATTGCCCTGCCATCCATACAAACAACATGGGCCCCAACAACCAGCACACCATTGCACCGAGTCCAAGCAGGTTTTACTTCCTCTCATGGTTAACCCTGTTTTTTCTCATGCGTAAAAAACAAGCGTAGTGTCAACACATCAGAACAGAAGGTTAAATACTTAATTTACACTTTGCTTGGCAAGATAAAAAATAAAGACGTCTTTATGGGAAATGATTCTATTATGTACAATTCAAAGCACAAACAAAATAAAACACTCAAGAAATAGAATGATTTAAGCATGCCAATTATTACACCATGAGGAGGAGACGAGTGGCCGAGCAATTTATTTTGCGTTCACTTTTAATTCTTCTCTTTATCCAAGGTCATACTAAGTATAGAATATGGTTGGGAATTTCTTATTATCTCAACATTGTCGGGCATTCATAGCGGTCCAGTTTAATTTGTTCATGGGCCAATAAAAAGGGGATCACTATATCAAATAATTTAACATAGTTTCCCATCTACAGAGTCAACACATTTGTGATGTACATTTTCCATGCAATGTGAACCAAGCAGAGTATTGTTGATAGAAGAGTAGCATTGTTGTAGAAAGCTGGGAGTACTGTGTTAAGTGAAAGTATCCGAAACTGACTTATTTGAGCCATGACTCTCAGCTCATGGAAGCAGATAAATTAGGTATTGACCAGGGAGCAGCAGACTCATCCATAGCACCATGGCAGCAATGCTCCTGTTTGACAGTCAGTCAGGATTACTGGAAGCCCATAAAGAAAGGATCAGTAAACTATCCTTGGAAAATATAAGCTGTTTGTTTACATTAAATAAATTGAAGGAGGTCAACATCACAGTCTATTATTAAATCAGGTGAAAACCTTTGAGGTGTAGCTTGTTCAAAGACTGCTTATACACCAACACATCTCAGACGAGTCTCTTTGTATTATCTAGCAGGCACCGACTTCTCCCTGGTATTCAATTTTCCCTTAGCCACGCTGGCTGGTTTCAGCCTGGTCCTAGAGGTTGAAGTGGCAGAAGACTGCACAGTGGCTTCCTGCGAGGCGCTGCGACGCATGGTTGTTGTAGTCCTGGGTGGTAGCATGGGTACAGTTGGTGCTCGAACCGAGAGGGGCTGCCTGGATGGGCATACCCTCTGTGGGGAGGGGCTGTCAGTCCTGCAGTGGGTGGAGCTAAGGCTGCGGCGGGTTCCTAACAGGACATTCAGAGGCATTCGAGGACTGCCGGGTGGGGCAGCTGAAGGACGGGGACATGAGGAGGAGGACCTGGTTGAGACTGGCTTGGATTTCCATTGGGCACTGAGAGTGCTTAGTCCAATTTTCTGATTTCTGTGGATAGAAAAAGCACATTGATGTTATTTCCGTATACAAAGTAATTTAACCAAAAGGCTTCAAAGTTACAGTAAAATGAAAAAAACTATGTCATACCCATTAATGACGGATGATGCTCCTTTAGTACTATGGGAGTCTGGTAAGGATAGGGGAGAGGGTCCACCAGCAGCAAGTCCCCCTGATGATCTTCTTATAGGAGTGACGGGTCTGGGGATCTTGCTCCTGCACTCCTTTGAGCCTTGCTCTTCAGTTGGTTTGAGTCGAGAACTCCTCTTGGATTCGTCTGAGGTATGCATGTCCTCTTCTGAGCCAGTAGTGGATAAAGTTTCAGATGCTCTCCGGCGCTCATCGTCCCCAGAGGACAATGATGATGATGTCCCAGACAACATTCTCCTCCTCATCCAGCGACCTTGTTGCTTCTGGACAAGCATGCGTGCCAAGTCCAGTTGCCTGGCTCGCTGCTGAAGCCGAGCCCTGGCTGACAGGGAAGAGGACTGCTCTGAGCCTGAGTCCTCCTCAGAAATGAGTATTGGGATTCGGCTTCGGATTTTGGGCTTGACGGCAACTGGTAGCTCTGATCCCACTTCCTGAAGTTTGATAGCTTCTTCACTTGAGCATGGCTCTTTCTTAGGTTCCTGTGATAGATCTCTATGTTCAGAAACTGGCAAGTTGGCTTCTGGGACAAGCTCCAAAGACTGAGCTGGGACAGCTGATGGACCATTTTCAGTTTTGGATTGTTTGTCAGCTGTTGTAGTTATGACTGGCACAGGTTCCTCTGGAGACTCTTTTGTCACTAGTGATCCCTCCTGGTCAAGCTTATCAGCCTCCACAGTAGGTTCCTTTATAATAACAAAGACTTCCCGATCACTGTCCTTTGCAGAGTGACCATTTGATGACATGACATTGAGGTGTGATGTCTCTTCAATTTGAATAAAAGTGCGCTCGACTTTGGTAAAGGGGGGTGATGCAGGAGCAATGGGAGGTGGGGGTTTCAGGTCTGACCTGAGAGCCGGAGACAGGCGGCCAGTCTCACAAAGTTCAGGCTGAATCGCTTCCCCAATTGGGAGGCGGTCGTTTCGGGAATTTGGAGCTGACGGGGTGGCAAGCTCAGCTTCTAGACCATGATCCCCACCAGAAGGAGACTTGCGGGTATCTCCAGGTGAGAAAAGAACAAGGGTTTTTGATGCATCTTCCAGATCTGGGTCAGCATCAGCAGCTGAGGCATGCTCCCTCTGGCCCTCGGCCATGAGTGTCGAGGGCGCAGCATCTTGACTACGTTCTGTGCTTTTCTGACTGGCCTCGCTGTTGGACTCGCTCTTTGTAACATCATCATCTTTTGGCCCTAGAGGTTCTGGTTCCTCTTTATCTGGTGTGGCGAAGCTTCGGCGCTGAGGCAAAGTACCAGTCAACATGACAGTGAGGAAGTCGGCCCTTTTGGCCTGCAGCTGAGGAAGGATGTGGAAGTGCTCCTTTTCGTCACCCTGGCCCTTTGTCCTATAGTCTGGAGACGATGGTGAAGGGACACTCTGCTCTGTGGGGGACAACACCTAAAAAAATGCAAAAACATGTAATTACAACTGAGTCAACTTAAAACAAAACTCCACGCAACTGTGGATGAGAACATCTGGGGAAAGAGTTTTACTGATTAAGCCACTGCCGCTTAGGAGTATCACAATACACAAACACTACTACAGACAACTATAGAGTTAAAAAATACAAAGTAGTGTAGGAAAATAAATGGTATTTGATGGACATAATAATGCAAGCACACACACACACACACACACACACACACACACACACACACACACACACACACACACACACACACACAAACATTTAAGGACATCTTTATCTCGAAAATAAAAAATGTGAAGGAAAAACCAATTTTTATGTATTAAGAATAATTTATTTATATATTTGTGCTGCCTTCTGTTCCTCAAGGTCTCATTTTGTCATTTGTAGTGATTAGTATATTTAGTTTGTTCAGATCCACATATAATCTCAGTTTCTTACACATGCCATAACAACTTCACCCAACCATACAGAAATGCAAAGGTAACATAAACCGATGGTGGAAAAGCCTTGAAAGTACTTAGTCGTACGGTATTATGCATTATTTTTGAGGGTCATTGACATAACAGATGTCAACAAATTCATTAAACCTTGGAGAACAGATGGCTAAACTGTGCCAAAATGGTCATTTGAGACCTCACCTCAACACTGTAACAAAGCCTAATTTAATCATTGCACACTTACATCCTGAAAGTAGTTTTTTGTACTGTTGGCAAACCTAAAAACTTTTCCAATTACAATGCAGATACTGATATTCATACATCTTTACTTACCCTTTTCAATTCAACTTTATGTAGCGTAAAAATTTAAGATGATATAATTTCAAGGCACTCCCAGACAGTCATTGATTCATTTAAGGCAATTCATAACAAATGGCCTATGGAAATGACTGCAGCTAATCTAGTCTTAGATCCAATCCCCTTCTGAGCAAGCTTGAGGCAACGATGACTCCGAAAGTATTCAAATAGAACTTGTGGAGGCAGATGTACTCTTTTTTATTATGGATATGCACTTTCTAAAGAGGCCTAAAAACATACAGGGCTCATAGAGTTAAATAAATGTTGTGCCGTTTTTGGTGTTCATTTTTCATTTGGTAGCTAGAATGTAGCATTCATCAGTTATTTAGTTAACAGTCCCATTATTGGTAAGGAAGATTGGCTGCGAATGATATAATTGACCCCAAAACCATTTTATTGTAATTTTGGTTGTACACAAGCTTTTCAAGATTGTCTAAATTACATACATTGATATAAAAGGCACAAAAAATGCATTGCAGAGTTTATCCATAGACAGAACACAGTCTGATTTCAGCTGATTTTCAAGTGTTTTCTTCATAAAGATTTAACAGAAAGCCTGTACATACATACTGAACCCCGTGTTTTATCATGCTAGAGATTAACTCCAAACCTAATTGCTTCTACATCTCTGTATATATGTACACAGTAATTACTTGAATTTACAAAAAGTTTAAAATACATGCTTTACCTGTAAATTATACAAGCAAGTAATGTACAATCATAGTGATAGAAAGAAATTCTTACATGTTCTTACCAGTGAAAGAAAGAGACGCAGACATCTCAGGACACAAAGCAACTCTTCTCATGACCGCCGCCGCTGCTGCTGCACCATTT
>JBAMHT010000003.1:2598364-2613357 GCA_037177075.1 Craterocephalus fluviatilis | reverse complement strand
CATCACAAAAAGTAACCAGATCATCATTTAACCTTCTTTATTCCTGAGCTCTGGCATTAACATTCAGTTTAAAAGAATATATTTTCAAAATAAAAGTGCCATTGGTTACTCTATTGATTTTGGGCTGTTGTTAGGATTTTGGATTGATATCATTGACTTACTGACCATATGATCGATGTAGATCGATGTTTTTTCCCACCCCAAGTAATGATGGAGGATTTCTGGGGTCAATATCCAGCGTTTGATGAGTGTTAGCGCTCTGAAACAGCTGCCCTCTACAGAAACCAGACATTAACACTCTTTAAAAGCTTTTGTGAGTAATATGCGATTCATTGCAATTATAAATTTTATATGACAGCACTAGTAGAAACACATTACTTACTGCTTTTTCTATGCTGCATTGTAATGTGCAGCATGTTACTGTGCTGAGGGGATGTCTGCTCTGTCACCTCACTAAATTTAAGTTATTTCCTATGGTTTGCGTACATTTTATTATTTACATCAAAAACACTGTTTTTGGTAGTAAAATGGGATTGTAAAGTACAGAAAATGGGATTCACTCAGAATAACGGAAGAAAGTAAAATGGAAAAAACAGAATTTGGAAAAAAGTAAAAGGGAATTTGAGAAAAAATAAAGTGGAATTTGGGAAACAATAAAATGGAATTTGGGAAAAAATAAAATGAAATTTGGGCAAAAATAAAATGGAATTGTGGAAAAAATAAAAGGAATTTGGGGAAAAATAAAGTGGAATTGAGGAAAAAATTAAATGGAATTTGGGAAAAAATAAAATGGAATTAGAGAAAAAATACTAGGAATTTGGGAAAAAATGAAGTGGAATTGGGGAAAAAATAAAATAGAATTTGGCAAAAAATTAAATGAATTTGGGAAAAAATAAAATTAATTTGGGAAAAAATAAAATGGAATTTGGGAAAAAAATAAAGTAAATTTGGGTAAAAATAAAATAGAATTTTGGAAAAAAATAATATGGAATTTGGGAAAAAATAAAATGAATTTGGGAAAAAATAAAATAGAATTTTGGAAAAAATAATATGGAATTTGGGAAAAAATAAAACAGATTTTATGGGGGCCTATTCTTGTTTCTAATCTATTGTAAAGCACATATTTAGTCTGAAAACTCATGATCATATGGTGGCAGAAGCATCATCTCATTCCTTCGTGCTTCGGTGCTTCCTTCTTCCACGCTGACTGCTCTTCCTGGAGGCCTTGTTTTCTTCTTGTTTGCTTCATAATCGCGTTATATCAGCTCCGGAGCAGCCCCGTCCTGCTCTGCGCTGCAGCTGTCGCTGAACTGATGTGATGGCTCTGACGTCTCTCTGAAAGCTACTTACATCACATGACTCATGTCTTCTTGTTTGTGTTGCCCCATCAGGACCGGTTCTGTTATCATCCAGACCAGGGGTGTCAAACATGTGGCCTGGGGGCAAAACTGGCCCACCAAAGGGTCCAATCAGGCCCTCAGGATGCATTATATGCAAAATACCACATTATTTACTTCCAGATAGAAAGTTTTATGATTTTTTCACATTCATTGTGATCTATAGGTTATAATATTTGTTTAATTTTGGAAGAAAACACATAAATTAATGAATATAAATGAAAATTTAATGAAACATTAAATTATAAAATAGGTTTTATATAAATTAATTTGTATACATATTTTTTTTATTTCAGAATTACACATTTTTATTTTACATATATCATTTATATTTTAAAATTCTTACAATGTCATTTAAAAAAAACAAACAGAAACCAACAAAAATAAAATCTCTAAATAAATAAAATTGTAAACGTGCAACTGAGGCTAAATATTTTTAAAACCTTACTTACTTTTCTCCACAAATCCAGGTTATTCATCCTGTTTCCCTGCATTTTAGGACTAAGACGGGGAGTAGAACTAGATGTGGACTTATTCAGGCAGCGTAGTCTGGCTGTAGTAAGGCACAGGTGTCCTGGCTTCCACATTTCAGTGGCCGGGAACAATATAATCCTCTCATCTCCCTCACTTAGCACAGAGTGAGAGCTGCAGCCATGATGGTGTGCAGGAGTGTTTTGCATGATTTTACTGATTCCAGCCAGCTGTTCCTCCTCTGGTCACATTCTTAGTGATACCATCAGTGTTTTTCTGGACTTTCCACTGCTTTTTAAAGGAGTTAAACAGCAGATTATACCACACTTGATCTCCTGGACCGGCTCTTTGGCTTGAATCTCTGCCCAGAAAGACAGCTTGTTGGAAGGGAATGGCCAAATGTTGGCGACTCGTCCCAAGTTCCTCCAACGATTTTGGTGTTTTCGTGCTGGAACAAATGTTTGAATGTGATGACGTGACGCAAAAATCAAGTTCTTAGAAAGCAGGAAATGAGAAGCATATGTCTTCATGCCTGACATTTCTTTGGTCTGACTCTTTGCTGCCGTCCCAGTCAGACTGTTTGAGCTGGTTCAGCCTCAGCAGTTTACACACAGCTTCAGAGTTAGAGAACACCATTAATTCGTTCATGATAACGCCAAACATCAGCCAGCGACGCTAAATATTTCTAACTCATGGTGCAGCAGCAAGTTTATAAATAAAGATGGAGCCTCTTTTTCCTCCAGAATCGTCTTAATTCTTTGTGTGAAAAGATCCAACAAGGTTGTGGAAACCTTCCTCAGAGTTTCTGCTCCATGTCAACATGACAGCATCACAGCTGCTGCATCACGATGAGAATCTCCCGTTCCACCACATCCCAAAGGTGGAATACTGGATGAGATGTGGTGGCTGTGGAGCCGGTGGAGTCCAGTGGACTCATTGATCGACTCATTTCGATGTGGCGCACTTTGAAGCCGTTCATGCGTTCAGGAAATAAGACAGGCTACCTGGTGTACAAGATTTTCCCATAGTCCCCTGTTATAGCAACTGCAGAAATGAAAGCATTCTCGTTCTTCACGCCAATTCCTTCAGATAGCTGTTAAAAAACCCAAAATGGCGCCGAACTGTCCGCACAAAGTTTGAGTTTTTTATTTGCTTCAGTGGCTTTTAAACCGGTGGACGCTTCATTAAATACTAACTAGGGATGCCAAAAAAATCATTTTCATCAGAGGCAAGATTGTTGCTCATCAAAATTCTGAATCGGTGCCAAATTTTCCAAATTTTTAAATTTTAAAAGACTTAAAACGTATTTGCTTGACTTCTTTCAAAGCAGCTGCTAAGTGACAAAGACATGTTAAAGGTTAGCAACATATAAGCCATCTATGATGAAAATAATCATTTTTCTTCCAGCTAATAAAACGATTCCTCTGAGCGTTAATCAGCACTTTTTATTACTAAAAGAGGACTGAATCTGAACTGAGATCAGTTTGAATCGAGACTCGACACAGAATTGATTCGTCACCTAAAGAATCGGAGTCAAATTGAATCATGAGTTGCTGTACATCCCTACGACTTACACATCCACGAATATTAAATGATACACAATTTTTTTCCCAAAATCTTTTTTACAACATGTCAGCAAATATTGACAAAAAATTAAGTAGAGCGAGAGTAACACGATACTTGAGGAACAGCATTTCAAACTCACCAAACTCCTGGTAACCATGCAAACCCCACTGCAGACCCTCCGGGTCAGCCTGAGTCTGCTGAAGCTGAAACGATACCTAATCAGTGCATGCTCACATACACACAAGTTCATTCATACACACACTCAAATGGTCATTTCAAAATGAATAAAAATAAATAAAATAAAGAGGCTGTTGTAAAATATATGATTCTTTTTTCATTATTTTATTAAAACAAGTTATTAGTGATTTGTCACTGTGACCAAATTAGTATGTTTAAACATATCACATTTGTAACACAAGTGTAATAATAATGAGGAAAAAAAGAGAAAGTAAAACACTCCCTTTCTTAGTTTAACCATTAGTACAAACTGTGGCTTCTACAAACTTTTTCAGGCATTTTCATCATCAGATTGTCATTGCACCACTGTGAATGTAGTAAATGTAATGATTTCTTGATGAAGATTATAGTGATATAATCTTTAGCAATGAATCCTTAATACATTTATTGTGTCTAATGTGTAGGGTTTGAACATTCTGAATTTACCAACTCCCAGAAACATAAAAACATTTTTTTTAAAAGCTAACTTTCATACCATTAGAACAATATGTAAAATACTATACTTGCATTGAAAATTCAATGAAACATAACTGTGAGGACATACACAGCCCTTGACCTCAGTCAGATTTACTCCCTTAATATCAAAATTGTAGATCTGAACTATACGCGGAACAAAATGATTGACTACATAATATTCTGAAAACAATAAGACACAAACCAACAGGATTCATTTAACGTCATCAACATTTTGTATATTGTACTGACTGGAGGAAATAATCTGTGATAATGAACTGAAAATGAGAATGACTGTTGTGCAACATTGGTTCAGTTTCTCAGCCCTAAGTTACACTCATACATTAGCTCCCACTTTTACAGCAACCGTATTCTGCGGTTTTGGTGATTTCTGGCAAACCGATCAACAAATAAGTCAAGATTCAATGCCTTTGCCCTCCTCGACTCAATGCTTAGTACACCCAGATTGCTTAATCTCTCGTCATTCATTGTGGATCTGAGGTATGTTTTCACCAGCTTTAATGTAGAAAAACTTCTCTCACAAGAAGCAGTGCTTACTGGGATTGCTACTGCTATTTTACTTAGTCTGTAGAGCTCAAAAAACACTTCTTTGTATGGCTCAATGAACTGTACAAGTTCTACAGTATTGGAGGGTCTCTGCATTCCAGAATGTATTTTCCTGTCTAAGATCCTGCTGAACTGATGTAGTTCATGTCCCAAATCATCAATATTTGCATCATATAATCGAGCAAACGGAAACAATGCTGTTTTTTTCAAGAATGCATCTTTTTGCGGGTTTAAAGCCTGGATGCTATTCATTATGTCACAGTTTCTGCTGGAAAATCGACGTTTAAGCTCACTCAGAGTTACATCAATGACAGGGTAGAAAAAGCCTGTACGGAACCTGTCTTTATCTCGTTCCGACTCTCTCTGGCCAACAGTGGTCAGTACATGGTGATCATTGAATCTTGAACTTAGCATTTTTTGACGTTTTCCAGCTGGCAGTGTTTGATCACACTGCTCAAAAATGTCCAACACTTCATCCCACACATCATTGAAAAATGACTCTTGCCTGAAGTCATTCAGTGTCTGAACCAAAGCTTCAACTAGATCTACAGCTTTTGCAATGTCAAGTGATGAAGACTGTAGCATATCGGAGAGAAGTTTTGTTTCTCCAAATACTTTGCGGAGTGTAACAAGATGCACCATGAATTCAAGATCTATCTGTGCCAGCAGACCTCGAGCCTCAACAGATCTTTCACCATGACACTCTTGGGCTATTTCTTGTAAGAGTCGCTTAAGGGCAGGCAGTCTATCCATGATGTTGCGTATAGCTACAAAACGACAAGCCCAACGAGTGTCACTTAAGCGCTGGAGTTCTCTTGGTGCACCCTCATACATCTCTCTTTGTATAGCTAGCCATTTAGGATGGACAGCTGATCCAGATGTGAACACATATAGTTTCTCTAGTAAGGAGAAGAACTCCTCTGCCTCTGGGATGGCTTTTACTGCATCTACTAAAACTAAGTTTAGACAGTGGGCAGTGCAGTGGATGTAAAAGGCATACTTAGCCTCCTGTTTGATTCGCGCCTGCACCCCAGAATGCTTGCCGCTCATAACGGAAGCCCCATCATAAGCTTGGCCCACAAGGTTCTTTTTATATTCAAGACCGTGGTTTTCCAATATGCTGATAATTTTCTCAGTGAGCCCTGCTGCATCTAGTTTTTCTGTAGATTCAAAGTGGAGAAAGCTTTCCTGGATAGCCCCATTATAGTAGTACCTCAGTATGAGAGAGATCTGTTCCTTTTTCTTTACATCTTTTGTCTCATCTGCTAAAATACTGAAGACTTCACTGTTTTTCACTTCCTCTGTAATTTCAGCCCGAACCATGTCTGCCAAACAATCCAGAACCTCATTCTGAATTATTTTGCTTGTGTACTTTGCATTGTGAAATGAGGTCAACCTTTTTTTAACAACTTTGTCATGATTAGCAACTGTTTCTAAAATTGCCTGAAAGTTTCCTTTGTTATCAGAGTTTGCAGACTCATCATGGCCTCTTTGAGCAATGTTTTGAGTGGCAGTAAGTAACAGCACTTCCCCAATAGTTTTAATATATTCTCTATTTTCTTTGATCTGTCTGTTGTGCTCTTTGTTTAAGACATTGACCAGTGTTGCATTTGCTCCGGCAGCTTTCTGATAGTCTCTCCATGTCACCATGGCTTGTTTGTGCCGCTCAGACCGTGCATGCATTGAAAATCCCCCCTCTTTGTAAGATGCTTTTTTCCAGTTTTTGAATCCGGATGGCGAATCAAAGACTGTGTCCAAGCTATTTGGAGGACTAAAATGTCTGCAAGCATAACAATATGCAGAGTCCAGTTGTTTGGAATATTCAAGCCAGGGGTGGATGTGGTACCATGCTGCCTTAAAGCTCCTCCTCCTGTCCCCCATCAGGGTCCTTGGAAATAACTTGAGGTCTGGCTGCACCGGTGGATCATCTTTACATTGGCTGATATCTGGAGAGAAAGACAAACCAAATATTTGTAAACATCTATCCATAGACATGCCACATTAACTGCAATTACACTGACACTGCTTAAGTACTCACATACACACACACACACAACCTAAAACCATTTAAACTGCTTCATTGTATTTACCCTTAGTCCTTTTAATTTTTGCATTTATCAGTGTATTCGCTATTATTATTTCATGGTATTCTAAAGCCTGACCAGGAACATGGCCTGCAAATTAGCTGAAAGTAGATATTTTTAAAAAAGCCAGTTTTTGCTTGAAACCACCCCTTTAAAACATGCAATCACCTTTTCCTTTTTTTGTGGCAATGCTCTATCAATTGTCTTGGTTAAATAAACATTCAAATTAAAAGAAAACACATACACACACACACACACACATTAAATAGGGTACTTTTTTCATTTAAATAAACAAAACATAGCAACTGAATATCCCTTTGGACTAAATCTTCGTTTATCTTTCTTTATTTCTCTCTCTCTCTTTCATTCATTCATTCAAACCTGCTGGCCCTGTACTTGTGGCTGCAGATATATTCCCTGTCTGTGCCTCAGACTCTGCTTGGATCACACCCTCAGCCTCCTCACTCCCAGGATCATCTTCATTGGTCTGTCTTTCCTGTTCAGTGTCCTCAGTCTCTTTCAAATCTTCTGTCTCTCTCTCTGTGACACTCTCAACTTGCTTCTCCTCAGCTCTTTCACCGTCATCATCAACTTGCTCTTTCTCAATGTCTGCTTGATTGTCAGTCTTCTTTTGGGCGCAGAAATATGATTTAATGTCTTTTTTTCTCTTCATTTTGTTCTATAAATGAAAAGAATAATAAAGTGGCACACACAACACTTCAGCAACCCAGTATATAAATCCGTTAATTTAAATAATATACTGCTTGCTTGGTTTTGTGTGGTAATGTAGCTTTTTAGCTAACAAGTAGGCTGTCAACTCAAGCTAACATTAACGTCTGGCTAGCTCATACTATTAGAAAGTCCACAACATTTCTGACCAAAAAAAAAGACTTACCTTGTAAAAATGAAAAATTCTTGGTGGGCGACCTCCTTCTTACTGCCTCGTGATAGTTTTGACTTATTTTAGGTGGCTTGCGCTCCTTACTGGCGTTAACTTGCCGTTTAGTGGTGCAACGCTTTAAGGGATCCTACTAAACGCTGACATACGCGAAAAGTTCCGCCTGACGCAGTGGCACTGTTTTCTGATTGGCCCACCCAGAGAAAGCTGTTCAATTGATTGGTCCTGGGAATGGGTGTGCTTGAATATTTCCCAACATGCTTTGGGGCTTGGCTCCCCGTGTAGTGTTCTTGCAGAACCATGAGCTAAATGTATATGTGATGTCATGAGAGCCTTTTTCCATTCGTATAACGCAACAGTGAACTGTGGATCAATTTATTAATTGGAATATATTCTAAATATGAACAAGATTCATTGAGTGGAGGAGAATATCCATGGAGGGGGGGCCACAGGTGGGTCCGTGTTCCTCATGGGGGTGGCACCGGCCCCTGCTGGCCCCTCCCCAAAACCGCCAGTGTACAGCAGGCGTTCAGAAGAAAGCACTGGGAAGCTAACGGAGGCTACCGCGTACAAATAATAATGTAGGCTGTTACATGGAAAACCTTTTTTGTTTGTATATTTCTCAAAGTAGCTACAGATTTAAATAAATTTATTCATACCCTTCCATTAGAGAAAAGCCAAAATTCTTAATAGTTACTTTGGAGACTATAACAAGTAATGATGAATATAAATGTACTAAGTTAGAATTAAGCAGAATTTTCTAATTTAATAAAAAATATGACCAATGGACCAATGACAGCACTTTGCTGACAAGCAGTGGGCTAGAATACCTGCCAACCTTCCATTTGCAGAAGAAGAAGTAAATGGAGGATTAAAGAAAACACCTGACTGCAGTTATTGCCTCAAAAGATTGTTCAACAAAATATAAACTCATGAGTGATATAACGTACATAGGTTTATTATGTTTTTATGCTTGTTTTTGTTTTGTCTTTCTGTTGAATGAAAATTAAAAATTTAATGATTTTCCTGAAATCTTTATAATTACTTTTGTCAATTTCAGCTTATTTCAGTTACAACTGTTTTTTTCCTTATTCATGACATCATGTCAAATCATAATTTATTCTTTTCTATTCTACAGTCATTTAGCAGATGCTTTCTCCGAATCAACTTACATCTGAGAGTGATAGCAACACATGCAATAAATTAAACAGGAGGGGAAAAAAATAATTAAGTGCTATTCAGTCTGCTGGGAGTCCAGTTGGACACGGTTGCTACCGTGTTACTGTATGCTAGAGGAAGTGCTGGACTGTGAGTAAATTAGGAATCCTGATTTCATTACATAGCATCATGTTGGGTGTAAAGGCCCGTTTATGCTCAACGCAGATGACGGATACGCAGACGCCCGGAAGGTTTCGTCCGTGTTCTGTGTTAATTACGTGCGTAATTGGTGCGTTTTCAGGCTCCTTGCGCATCCGTCACTCAATGCAGAAGACGGAGTAATACCACCGGAAACCGTGGTGTCAGCATAGTTGAGCACAAACAAACCAGAGAAGAAGAAGAAGAGGAGTGGGAAGAGGAAAACTGTACAAGAATGAAGAAAAGAACGAAAACATTAGAAGTTGCACAAGCTTTTGTAATAAGGCTCTACAAGTGTTCAGGGAGTGTTGGTGGTTAGAAACAACTTTATTGCAGCGCATCTGCCACCAATCGATGTCTGAAACTAACGTTGTGTCGCAGAGTTTACCATAAACTTACAATAAACTGTTGCAACTGGAAGCTATTGAAGAGCACTTAGCAGTGAAGTGATGTGAGTTATTTTTGGCTAGTTAAAGACCAGCTGCATGAAATTATCTGCAGAGGTTTAACTGAGCATGCATTTAGGCCTGCAGGAAGGAATTGCAGTAGTCAGTGGCCTTGACTTCTTAAAACGGGTGCACGGTTGATAAACCGGACCCAAAAACACCCTCCAGCTGATTTATCATCCTGTCACAAATACAAATGCACATGCAGAACCGTTACAAAAGGGTTGCAATACATTTTTCGCTTTTGCCTTGGATGAATGTACATTTCTGCCATATTGTACAAAATATGGAGAGGAGAAGATGCAAATAAATCAGTGTTCAGGTGTTTGATCTATTTTACGTTACAAAATAGGTTGTTTTGGCGCCTATAAATACCGCTTTTGAAAGGCATGCGTAAACTGACTCGACTTGGTGCACAGACGGCTGCAGCTGAATGAGAGTGATCAGATACTGCAGGACTCCAGAGGAGCATCAGTCTGATTCTGAATATTTTTCCATTGTTTCATACATTTAACAAAATCTTCTGGAACTAAATGTTTACATATAAACAAGTGCTGGGCCGTTAACGGCGTTAACGTGCTGTGTTAATTGGAGGCGCTTATCGTGCAATATAAAAATGAACGGTATAATCTATTTTCAAAGTTGGGCGTGGGAGAGCTGGGTCAACGTAGTGAACAAGCTATGAATTTCACTTTAATATTTTATTGCGGATGTGTATCAAGCCTAGAAAGCTGGGATGTGGGCAAATGCGGATGAACTCGGAAAATCCGACTCCCGAGGACAAATCAAACGCACCAATATACCTGGCCCAGAAGACTCAGGTGACATGTAGCTGAAGACTGCTAGTAGAAAGCTGTAAGTAGGCTAACCTGGTGTTAAGTTCTGAGAGCTCAGTCTGCTGCAGAATCCGCTGGTGTTAACATAAATACAATCCTCTACAACCCATGAGCAGTAATAATGTTAGTGATAGACCCAAAATATGAACATAGAAGAAGCTCCGTGAAGGAGCGGTTAGCAGTTAGCATCGCTACAGACTGATTGCTCTACAAAACCATGAGACTGTTGTAATAAGGGGTGAGTGTGTTAATGTGTTTTAGTGTTGGTTCCAACCAAAGCTAACAGTGTCAGGCCAGTTCCAATGCAGGGAAGGGCTGAATAACTTAGCCTCCTGTATCGGAGAGCGCTGTCTTTGAACGTTCCTGTGCGTGTTTTGATGTGCGCTCCCAGAGCATTACTGCTAGAGAACCAACATCATTCAGCAGACTAGACTGGATTTATTTACCTGTTTAGCAGGACAGTTTTAATTTATATTGTGTATTATTAATACTCATACTGCCAGTGTGACCCAAGGTGGCTTTATGTTTTTTGATTATTTTCTTAATAAAAGTGTAAGAGTCTGTTTATTAATTTAAATGTGTAGTTAACTTATGATCATGTAATTTTTGAATGACAAGTAGAAATGATGAACAACATTTAAACTAAATTAAATGTAGGGTTTTTTATAATTAATCAGAAGTTCAAGTCAAGAGTAAATATGTTTTACTTCAAATGAATATTGGCTCTAAATATCAATTTGTCAAAATGTCTGTTTTAATTAGTTAGCTACTAAAGGGATAAATGTTTCCAGGTATTTATTGTGTTTTTTTTTGTTTATAAACACATTTTCTTTACAACTGAGTTTCAATAAAAAACATATATATAAAGTTTAAAAATAGTGCATTTAATTTTAAATTATCCCGAGGCGACTTAATTTGACTAGTCTGCGTCTCTGTGGAAAGCCCTATGAATACCTGACGCAATTTATGCTGCGTAACTGGAGCGACCATTGACATGGCTGCTGCTTGAAATTAGCCATTTTAATCTAGATTAATCCAGATTAATTCCAAGATTGCTGTGAGATTCATCTAGATTAAAGAAATTAATCAATGCCCACCCCTAATATAAACAGATTATCTGTGTGAATTATTAAAATGACAGTTGTTGTTTAGACAAATGCACACTTTTAAATTTATTAAAAGAGACCAAGACAGAGGCCACATGGTCAGCTGGCTGTCAACCATGATGACACCAAGATTCCCAGCAGAAGAGGTAGGTTCAAGTGTGATATAACTGAACTGAACGCTTATCTGTGGAGGTAAGGAAAAATTAGCTGGACAGACAATAAGCTCGGACTTGGACAGATTTACCTGAAGGTTGCGAGATAGCATCAAGGTATGATGATATCCACATTGAGACAGCTGTGTTGTCAGGTAGAAAAGAAAGGAAAAGCTGAGTGGGAAAGGGTTACATAATTTCAATAACATATTTAAAAGTTTTGACCAGGACTGAAATCGAAAGAAAGACTTGATCAAAAACATTTAACTGTAGTTTGTTTTTACAGCAGGTTTTGGGGACCTAATATCTTATTATTGATTTCAAGCAGAAAAGTGGGGAGCTTAGGACACTAAAGATATGGTTAGAGGTGGTGGAGAGGCTGACGAGTTTAAAAAATCCTGGGGGTGAACATCAGCGAGGATTTTAAAGGCTGTTTTGCCTCAGAATACTTAAGAAAGTCAGTTTGCCTCCAAACCAGCTAGTTTTTCTGCTCATTGGGAAGGGTTTTAACTTATGCCATCTTATGCCGCTGTCCGCTTAACTTGCCGATACCTGTCAGCTGCCTCCGGAGTCTCACAGGCCAAAAAGGCCCGACAGGACTCCTTCTTCAGCTTGACGGCATTCCTCACCACTGGTGTTAACCAACGAGTTTGGGGATTTCCGCCACGATTGCCACACCGACGGCCTTACGGCCACAGCTCCGGCTGGCCACCTCAACAATGAGGGCACGGAACACGGCCCACTAAGGCTCAATATCTCCCGCATCCGCCAGGACATGCTTGAAGCTCTCCCGGAGGTGGGAGTTGAAGCTCCTTCTGACAGGGGACTCCGCCAGTCGTTCCCAGCATACACTCACTAAACGTCTGGGCCTGCCAGCTCTGACTGGCATCCTCCCCCACCATCTGAGCCAACTCACCACCAGGTGGTGATCAGCTGACAGCTACGCCCCTCTCTGCACCTGAGTGTCAAGGACATGCGGCCGCAGATTCGACGATACAACTACAAAGTCGATCATGCGGCTGCAGCCTACTGTGGCCGAGAGTGTGCTGGTGCTAGGTGCACATATGGACACTCTTATGCCTGAACAAGGTGTTCATTATGAACAATCCATGACGAGCACAGAAGTCCAACAACAAAACATCATTCTGTTTCAGATCAGGGGGGCCGTTTCTCCCAATCACGCCCCTCCAGGTCTCCCTATGGTTACCCACGAGAGCATTGAAGTCCCCCGGCAGAACAAGGAAGTCCCCGGGGGGAGCGCTCTCCACCACTCCCTCCAAGGACCCCAAAAAGGGTGGGTACTCTGAACTGTCGTTCGATGCATAAGCACAAATGACAGTCAGGACCCGTCCTCCCACCCGAAGGCGGAGGGAGGCTACCCTCTTGTCCACCGGGGTAAACCCCAACACACAGGCACAAAGCCGGGGGGCAATCAATATGCCCACTCCTGCTCGGCGCCTACCGTGAGCTATTCCAGAGTGATGCAAAAGGAAGGTCCATCCCCTCTCAAGCACTTGGGTTCCAGAGCCAAAGCCGTGCGTCGAGGTGAGTCCAACTATATCTAGCCAGAACAGCTCAACCTCGCGCACAAACTCAGGATCCTTCCCCACCAGACAGGTGACATTCCACGTCCCAAGAGCCAGCCTCTGCAGCCGCGGATCGGACCGCCATGGTCCTCGCCTTCGGCTGTTGCCCGACTTACACTGCACCCGACCCCTACGGCCCCTCCCGCGGGTGGTGGGTCAACGGCAAGGGGGGCCCATATTATCTCTTCGGGCTGAGCCCGACCAGGCCCCATGAGCTAAGGCCCAGCCACCAGGCGTTCGCCTCTGTGCCCCACCCCCAGGCGTAGCTCCAGGAGGGGGCCCCAATGACCTGCGTCCGGGCGAGGGAAACATGGGACCGGCTTTCATTTTCATTAGGGGTCTTCGGGCCGCTGTTGTTCTGGTTCTTTTCAACAACGAGGAACGCGCAAACCCCTCCACCACAGTAAGGGGGCGGCCCTTCTCCATGTTAAAAATCTGTCAAATAGAAGCTTTTCTGGAAAATCATTGCATTTTAAGATGAGCAGGAACTGAAATCATCTTCAAAAGTGGACATTTTTTGCAGCCTCCCCGCTGTTCTATTAAGAAGGCATTATGAATATGCTATGATGTATTAAGCTAATCAAAGCTATTAATAATATTTCTGCCATAATATACATATTTTACGTACTTTGTATGAGCTTTCCTGAAAAGGATTATTAAAGCATCTATCTATCCATCTATCCATCTATCCATCTATCCATCTATCCATCCATCCATCCATCCATCCATCCATGCTGAAAGCCGGCTTGAATACCCGCCGGTTTCCAGCCAAGTTCCAGCCAGCTGCCCTCCAAATCCCAGCCGCCGGAGAGGCCCCCCTCTTTCTCCTGGGAGTGTCAATGTTTTAGTGTAACTCTACCCATTCATTGAAATACAGGGTATACCCAGAAGATGGCGCTTCTCTCACAGAATTCTCATTGCACGTCGTCCGTCAGATCTGATCTGAATTCCACTTATGGCCAGAGGCACCACTCAAAGCACCTCTGATGGTCAGTCACAACTCATAAAATTGCAACTTCATACATGAGCTAATCTTTGTTTTATTTGGGATGTGAAGTTCAACACTAGCAGCGCCACGTTCTAAACATCCCGAAGAGTGCCGCCAGCAGTCATTTGACCGCAACTTAACTTATTCACGGTTTGGGCTGATACAGCTGCTGCATCACTGAATATTGACAAAATCATAACAAGATACCGGCAGGTTAACATAATAATAGGCCTACTGATAATGTGTAAAGCAGGGATCATAAAAGAACAGCCATGTCTCCGATCCGGACTCTGAGACACATCAGTCTGGACCCAGCCCAACCTACCCTGACAGCAAATTAGATCTTGCTGACGTCAGGGCAACGTGTTCCTGCCCGACATATCTACGTCTATGAGACGTCTCATGGAGATTGGTAGCTAATTGGGAAGATGTCGGGCAGACGTCGGAGGTCAGACTGATGGCCGAGCTTGCCCCGACGTTAACCCGACATAATTATGGCCTAGGCAGCGGGACCCCACTAGAGCGGGGAAAGCATTCAGACGACTCGCTCTCCCATCAACACTGAAACAGCTGATTTTCGCCTGGAAACGCCCACGCAACTAGAGAAAATCAGCTGTTTCAATGTTAATTACAAAGGGAGCGAGGCAACTGAATGCTTTCGCCGCTCTAGCAGGATCCCACCGTTATATTAGGCCTTATTAATTTGTTAAAAATGACATCGAAATTTTACCCTTGCTATGTTTCACCATAGAAAAACAGAGGGTTAGAAAATGTAACAGTTTATTTCATAGTTTGCAACAGTTTATTGCATTTGAACATTGTTCTATTACAAAAAACAAACATCTAACAT
>JBAMHT010000003.1:2288501-2306653 GCA_037177075.1 Craterocephalus fluviatilis | reverse complement strand
TTAAAACACCCAATGCTGACAAATTAATAATTTTCTTTTAAGAAAAATCAGGATCCTTATGGAAAATGGCATGTAACCTGAGGGTGGACTATTTGTAGTCTTCTAGACTATCAGCTTTATGCCTCTAAGGGAGCTCTCTACATTTGAGGTGAGCCAAGCTTGCCTTAGCTCATCTGTAATTAGAACAATGTGAAGAATAAAATACAACTTAACGCTCATCACCCAGTTATTTCAAGTTGGATTGTTGGTGACTGTTGAATCTGGCTGTGGTGATTTTCTATTTGTAGAAACTAACAGAACACACTCGTGCAGATGAAGGAACTGAGGTCAGTGGACCTCATTAAACTCCTCAATGAATTCCGAAAACCCCCTTTGTGACAGATGACCTTTTCTTTTGCTCAGTGCAGTGCTGATGAACAGCTGTGTGTTACACTAGCTAACAGTGACACTGACCTCACTGTGTTACGTTGCATTACCATGGGGAAGATATCGGACAGCGATATGATAAACCGGCCGCTTGTCTCTGAGGTGGATGTCCGGCTCCAACAAGACTGAAGCAACTGCTGTGTTCAGACTTTGAGAGGCTCTACATGATCGGGCACGGACAGCATTGATATTTCATCTGAAACACTTAACTATAGCTCTCTTTAACAAAACTGAAGCTTTAATTTGAGAATGGAAGAGAAACTTTTTAGCACTTCACAAAGTTTCCTCAAGAAAGCCAATGATTGAATTTGCTTGATTTTTTAAAGTCAACAGCTGCCTCACCTGGGGAGAGCAATCGGCCACTTCTTTGGGTTATACATGTGTGCCAAGATCCTGCTGCATTTAGATAACACCCAATTCATCCTGGAATAATTGTAACTCGGCTTTGGCTCAGGCCAGTGAGATGGCTAGGATTCTATAGAACCAGATGCAGATGATGAGACTTTGCCATCACCAATCATGATTCTGACGGGTGAAAATAAATTTTAACCGTGGACAATGGCAGGCAAAAACTAGAATGAGACATAGGACAACTGGAAAAAGAGAAAGGTCTTTAATGGCATTTTTGTATTCTTGGAATATCTCAATATTAGTCAATTCATTGAACATAGAAATTAAAAGCAGCATGAATCATAGAAGCTGCAGCATCTGCTCTAATAAACAGACGGAAAATGTCTCTTCTAAGCTTCGCTTCACAGTGTGTGCTCATAAATACATAAGAATCCTCTCATTTGGTCACTCACTGAGCAACATAGAATAATGCTCATTAACTCACTGTCTCAGATTCTTACATGTAAGCATTCTCACACTAATGCACTAAAGTCTTAATCTGCTAAATTTGGACATACAAACAAGCACAAATAAAGGTTTTCACCGTTTTCAGGTTAAGTTGTTTTTAATAAATCACAAATTTGGAATTTATTGTGGTCCTTTGGTACTACATAGCAAACTATACATGACTAAACATAATGTACAGAATGTGGATAGAACTGTTGCTTTAAAAATGCAAATCAACCCGTCTTCATTTCTAAACACGTTTGAATTCCTAATGACAGTTTATTTTATCAGGCTGCAGCTTAGCCTTCTGTGCAGATACATCCCCTAAAAGTCTTATTCATATGCTTTCTGTACATCTAGTATAATAAAAAATGGTATGGTCTCAGAATTTCTGACTTACTTTTATCACTGAAACTGCTCTATTGCTTTTTTCATATAGCAGAGAGATGATCAAGAGGCATGGGAAATTCATTATGAACTCAGCATAATTTCTATGTAAAACGTCATCATCTAATGAATTAGTTGATTGTAAACAATTTACTGAAACTACCACTGTGTCTTTTTCTATTTTAATAGAAAATTTTAGAATTACATTATTTATTTATCTATTTATTTGTTTATTCATTTTGATTTAACACAAAGCACAAATTGATAAATACATTTCCCAATAATAATCCCTTATTTTATGGAGTTAGGTTTCCAGCTTAAAAGTGTTTTAAATAATCAAAACATCTAATATTAAGACGAAAAAATAAAGTTTCGTCTTTCCTTTGACCCAAGTTCTTTATTTATTTAATAAAGGCACATTGACTTTTTTTTGAGAGAATGGCAGCTGTTTTTTAAGGGTTAGGGTAAAAGTGATATAAGTAGCTACAACAGTCAGCCTAAATAAAGAAGAGGCTAAATAATATTTTCCTCCCTGAATCATCTGATCTTTTAAAGAAATTATTTTAAGATACTGTAACCTATGTATAAAAAATTGAGACAGAGATGATGCAGTAGCTAGTGCTGCTGTCTTCACTGGAATTTCCTCCTGCTCGGCAGTTAGATGAAACATACAAGGCGCGACTGGTGTGTTTTCTCTATATCAACCATCTCCCTCATTAACACTGTGTTGTATTCTGGATTTTGCCTGGAAGGCTCCATTTAAATCTGGCGCTATCTTCAACAAAACTGTTTGGGCCAAGAGTCACAGGGTCCGTGGGCGTCGAGCCCGCTTCAGCGCTGCCTGCGTCTGGGATTATGTCAGACGCTGAGGCCCGCTTTGTCTGACATCATCCCCGGTGCTCCCAGTCTGAGTTGACATAACTGTGGGGGTTTGGAACAAAACCACTGCGCAGCTGGAATGCGGTGCACACACGGGGAATTTCTTCTTTAAAAAAGAAAGAAAGAAAGTTCAGTTCATGTTCACCCGAAATAGGAACGTGTTCATGAATGCTTGTTTAATGAAATTATGATTACGAGAACGATTTTTAAAAACTTTTTAATCGCATTTCCAACCCACCTTTATGATTGGGAAAAATAACATTAAAAGATTAGAATTTAAGTTTGCTGTTTGCAACTTCTCCTTCCAAAGCAATAGCACCCATTAGACATACCATATTCTGATCAATGAATATGTATTTTCAGCTTTTCATTAACCAGTTGGTTGACGCTTCACTGGTAGCAGCTGCAGTCATCTTCTCCCACAGCAGGGCAGATAATGGTTATGCTGGTAAAAATTTGACTTACATTCATGCTCTGAGATTTATTTCCTGTATATAATGACCACAAAATAAATGTCTTATGCAACTCTACATGATGGAGTTACAGCAAGCTGCACTTTGCTACTGTCAAAAATCCCACTTTGCGGCTCCTTTACATTTAAAGCGCGATTTAACTTTGACATCAGTCTCTCGGAAGCTGTCTTCTGTCTTCCATATCCTCAGGCGTCCTTGCTGCTTTTCCCACTTTTGGTCTAAAAGCACCAAAGACAATACTTATAGAAGATTGACCAACAGGGACAACTTAGGACAGTTGGTCAGGACATGTCCCTACACGTCCACTCTACAACTGCTTTATTTGGAGGGCTCTCCGCATCCTGACTGGTTAAAGCTCCTACTGTAGTATGAATAGATCATTACTCCAGTTCACTATTAGTAGGGGCCTAACTTAATAAATAATAAGTGTGTAATGTTATCATGTAATCAGTGGTTTTACCAAGTGCTTCGTCATTTCATATGTCAAAATGACCTGTCAGTAACATATCCTTAACACACACACGCAGCCTGGCACTGCTAGGAGAACCTCCATAATAGAAAGGCTTCTTGTTTCCAGGAGCGATGTTTGTCTTAATACTTAAAAAATGCTTTTTTAATGAGAATCCAACACATATGTAAATGAAGTAGATGCTGGCAGTTTTATGCATTTCCTACCTCTAGTCAACATGAACTCGTGAAAATGGAGCAGAATAATTTTTCCTGCTCAAATATGGTCTGTGCAAAGACAGAAAATGCCTTACGACAGCTTTGAGAGAATAATTATGTACTGCACCTTCTTTTCCTCTGAATCATTCAGGGGCCTCCTGCCAATATGGCCCTTGCTCACAACATGACACACTGATTATCTAGCCCAACATAGATCAGCAGTTAATGTATGAATATCATGTGGCACATTAGCATTTGGCACCATAGGGTCTCTGTAGGAAAGCATTTCTTTAAACTTTCCATTTCTTATTATGTTTGCCCATGTATTCTTCTGCTTCCTGCGGTCCAAGGACACATACGTCAGGTAAAATACAGATTCTGACATACAAGGACTAAACGTCTACATTAGCTCATTACTGTGAATAGAAAAAGAAAACAAGGAAAGCAAATGAACCATTAAGGTAATCAATACTCCAGAACAGATGTAGCCCCTCATGTCCTGCTGCTATTATAATGGATATACAAAATAATTAGGGCTCTAACGATACTCCAACTCACGATTCGATTTCGTATCACGATTTTTGATCCACAAAACGATTTTTTTTTTTGAAAAATGTTTTTTTATTGACATACTGTGAGTCATGGTTTGATCATAGAAAAATTGGTTTTTATGTCTTTTTTTCCTCTTAATTTTGAGCTATAAATGAAAAAGGCAAAGGTGATGCACACATACGTCACCAACCCTAGCGTTAATTATAATGTAATAGCATTAATTTAAATAAGCTACTGCTTGCTTGGTTTTGTGTGCTAATGTAGCTTTAGCTACCAAGAAGGCTATCAATTCAAGCTAGCATTGCCGTCTGGTCTGCTCCTTCTATTAGTAAGTCAACAACAAAAGACTTACCTTGTACAAATAAAATATTGTTGGTGGCTATCGTTTCCTCCTTCTGGCTGCCTGTTGTCGGATAATTTGGAATTTTTTTGAGCTGTGCCTGAAGGGTCTTGCGATACTGCACCCTTACACCTCGAAGCAGGATCACAATCTCGATACTGTTACAGGTATTGTTATAGCCTTAAAAATTATGTAAATTCAGATTACTTGCTAAATTAATTAAAAAACAGTCCAAGTCATGCACCATGCACAACAAAATGCATCATAAGACAAAGACACAAGCAAACAGCTATTATTAGCACCCACATATAAATGTATTCATGCAGGTCCAGAAGGTAGCGGATTTAAGGATCAGGGTCTCAGATTATGTCTGTAAAGCTGTCTGACCACAACTGGCAGCCTTCCCTTCCCATTTCTCTATCAATGCTACCTAAGCTCCCTAAATGTCAGCTTTTTGTCTTTTTCCTGTCTGTGTCTGATTACTGCATTTATGACTGAATGGGATCATTAGCAAGGAAAGTTAAATGTGCTGTGATTATGACATGTATCATTATCAAATCTGTATTTAAGTACTGTCATTACTATTCATTGTTTCCCTCAGAATTGGATTATACTTAAACTGGTCTTGGATGGAGGTGTGGCAGGTTATCAGTTCCACTATACCTGCAAACCCCAGGCTATATGTAAATGTGTATCAACATTGGCATTTGCTGTATATTATGCACGATTACATAAGAGCCCTCTCTCGCAGCTGTTGTGCTTCTTATATATCTCACTGCCATCAGTTATCAAATTACTGTCTTGTCCACCTCAACATCTATTCCGTCAAATTAGCAACACAAGCCTGTTCTATGAACTTTATAATAATTTATTAGTGCAAGGTCTTCCTTTTCTGTGTGTGATAAAGATAAAGAAATTGCAAGTGTCTGCTCTCCAGAAATTAAGGTTTGGTCAGCGTATTGCTAGATTAGAAAAAAGAATGGAATAAAGTCGCTAAATGTCATCTCTAAAAATGTGTCACTGCTTTGGAATGAAGTTTTCATATTCATACGTCCATCCCCAGGTAGTGTTATCCCAATACTGGGGTAGGTTGTAACTACATACCACTTTGTATCTGACATTCATTTAAAAAATCTGTGATGGTCTAGTACTGTAGAAATCCAAGTGTTTCAAGAAATGAGACAGAGTAACTGTGAAGGCCTTTTTCACTTTGGTGGCCCTGAGTCTTTACATGGGAAAGGATCTTAATTCTGAAGCATATCTGAACACTTTTGAGTTAAAAACATGCCTTACAGCCTGGTTTCTGCTGTTTGCATAGTGAGCATTGAATTCTACTGAATATGTAGAGGTGACTTTACCTGAGAAAATCTAAAAGGAATACTTCACCCTCAGAATGATGTGCCTTCATTTTCTACTCACCCTCATGCTGATTAACAGTCTGGAACACTTTCTTGATATCCATCATGTAGCCAGAGATATGGGGAGGTTTTCGTTTTGCGTCAATTCGGTTGCAATGATGTTGAACAGCATCCAAGAACAAAGGTCCATAAAAGTCCACAAAAACTTGTCAATATTCCTTCATACTGCTCGTCCAATGTAATCCAAGTGTCCTGAGTGGGTAGTGTCCCTAATTTACTCAAAACAGCATCATTTAGTATATTTTTAGAGCCCAAACCGTAGCATGTTGTACTTTTCTGGGTGCGTGTGCGTGCGCCATGCGCATGTGCGTCTGCAGCGGCATCCAGCATCATGCTGCAGCACACACTCGTATTCTGGCCAACTGCTCATCAGTAAAGTGCTCTATTTGGTCCATGACCTTATTGTTTGTCTTTTATTATTTTTTCAACTCTATTTAATTAATAATGAGAGTGTCTTTTTTCACTAAATTATTATTTAGCAAAATTATATTTATTGTTACTTTTTTCAGTTTCCAGTTATCTGAATTACGATTAACACTTTTCCTTGTCTCTAATGGAGGGGAACGAATCCTTTTGGAGATGATGAAAGCAAAAGGACAAATGTTTAGTTTTGTTTCCAAGTTAACAGATTTTGTTGCATGTTTTTCAGGTTATCTATTTGTACTTTTTCCAAGGTGGAGCCTGAGCACCCTGGCAGAATGATGGTCACTCATTGTTGGAGCTTTTCTCAATGATTATCCCTTCTTTGTCACCATGTTTGTAGGTGGAGTCCATCAATGTTTCTCTCCTTTTATCTGACGCTCACACTCATCCTGTTTTTGTCCTTTCTCATCGTGTCCTCTCTTTGTGTCTCTGCAGCTGTACAACAGCATGCCTCTATGTTTGCCAGCAGCACGAGCAGAAGCATTATGGAAGTAAAAGAGCGACGTCCATACTGCTCACTGACCAAGAGCCGCAAGGAGAAGGACAGCCAGTACACGGGTAGGACAGCCCCACAGACGGACACTGTAGGCCAATCAAATTTCACTCATTCAGTCAGGGATCTTCAGTTTGGAAATTCACTTCTATTTAAAGAATTATTTCCTGGCTAAGACGCTGAATGCTTCTAATTGTGATGTTCTCCAGTGGTGACTGAATGTTGTATCCTTGTGACTAATGCCAAGTAAACACATGTTTGGTTGGTATTTCATTAGCTCAGCTTTTTCATTTCAGTACAGTTTATGACCTGCCTGAATCTAAAGGGTTTTAACACTTATTCTTGCGTATTTCTTTACCCAAATCTGTGCCATTAGATAAAGCTATGGATGGAGACAGAATGGAATTGGAATTTGAGATGCTTCTTTTACTAGTTGTAGAGGAACAGGCCTGGTGGCTTATTTCATTAAGAAAGAAGTCATTATGAAGAGTGAAGAAAACTGCTCGCTAATCAAGTGCTACACTTGCAGCCCCCCAAACAATTAGTATGCTTGTTCATTCACTCATCATATTCTTACTTTCTCGCTCTCTCCCTCTCTCTCTACACACACACACACACACACACACACATATATATATATATATATATATATACTCACAGTACAGGTGGATGCTGAATTAGCCGTGGATGAACCAATGACAGTGCTCATGCATGACAATGCTTTGTGTTAGGTTCATCAGGAGACAGTGAAGACTGTGCAATCGGCCCCCAGGGTCTCCGGGTCCCTACTCAGAAGTCCTACTCATCAAGTGAAACACTAAGGGCCTTCGACCAGCACCAAGACCAGACGAGGTCAGAATCCAGAATCTGGATTAGCTTGTTCCTGGTTTGATTTGATTTGATTTTAATTTATTTGATTTTTATTTGATTTTATTTTTTTATCCAAAATTAAACCAATTCAAGGTTGATGGTGGGCTGGAGCCTATCCCAGTGAGAGGCTGGGATTTTCAGGCGAGAGGCAGGGTACACCCTGGACAGGTCGCCAGTCCAACGCAGGGCCAACATAGAGAGACAGACAACCGTTCACACACACTCACTCATAATGAGAATTTAGAGTGCCTAATAAACCTATCGTGCATGTCCTAAAGTGACATTGTTATGATAACTTTATGTGTGTTATTGTGTGTTAGTGTATATGGAAACAGCACGAAGGAACAATCAAATTTTTAGTGATAGAATTGGTCTTTAGATAAGTTAAATGAAAACATGTTACAAGGTTAAAAATTTATTGTTACTCCAATCCATTTAATATTTGTAAATTCAAAACCACTGTCCTTTATTAACAGTGTCTAACTTTTTATCCTTAACAGATTATTATATGGTACAACCAAGGGACACAAAGACATGGTTCATCGGGAACAGGATGATTATAACAGACAAGGTGAGTGTTACACACACATGCTTACACACACTACCAATAATACTTATTACCATTTTAATCAATAGCTGTGTTTGCATGGTGCACTTTAAATCTGATCGATTGCCCAATCAGAATAATATGCATTATGTGAGAATCTCAGCTGATCATCCATGTAAATGACATCACAGACAGAAAACATTGGTTTCTGAAAAATAATCCCAACTTCAGACTCACTTTCCTTATTAGGTTCTCAATATGTAACTTAAACCAAAGACCATTCTCAATACCTGGTAGCATTAGTATGATGTTTCAGTAGGAATTCCTTGGAAGGATAAAAGAGCAATCAACATCTGCTGGCAACTTATTTTCATTTGGTTTTGTAAACATTTTAAAACAGTCTGACCTGAAGCAGCTGGTCCTGGATAATGCTGAAGGCTGCCTGACCCAGCAGCGCAGCAATAAATACTCATGTAGTCTGTATAAAATTAAACTTGTTCAGTTACATTTTGACCCACAATTTTTCCATAATTGTAAACAGAATGGTTCCCCAGAGCAGAACCCTGTAGTACTCCAGTGAGAACAGTTAAAGAGCTGTAAGAGAGACCTTTACATTGCACACACTGCTTACAGTCAGGAAGATCATTAAAACCAAACTGTTTGGTCTGACAGGCCGAATTCTGACATACACAATCTAAGACTTCAGATGTACAATGAAAACAAGAAATGTTTGCATTCAAAGCTATCCTAAAGTACTACAGGTTGGATACAAGAGTGGAGAAGACAGCAATTATTCAGATTTATTGTCAATCCTTAACAGTTATAATAATTAAATGTTAAAGGAACAACATGAACCAGAAAAAACAGTTTACACATCATCACAAAGTCATCAGTTTTTTTTAATGAAAGAAAGATCATTTTTCTTTCATGAAATAAAGAAATTTTCAAAGGCAGGTGTTCAGGGAAGGACAGATGGATCAGAAATGTAATGTTGAGACCAGGAAGATGGGTCAAGGAGACACTAGCCTAAGAAAAGAAGCCATATGTTTTCTGGGGAAAAAACATTTTATATTCTGAATGTGATGAGAATTTCCCACCCTCTTTGCACAGTGTCTCTTCCTCCGGGGCACATCAAACTTCCCTTTTTGTCACTTCCCAGTTGGCTCCAGAGAGGATGAACAGCAGGAAAAAAGCAGAACTGTGAAACTTTTGACTGTATAACACTGAAAGAGTGACTCACCTCCAGTGTCAGATGAAATCACCTCTGCAATGACTTATAGACACTAGAACTCCTGTAACAGCTTCAGTGGGGAGGAAACAGGCCATCGTGCTCCAAACCTACACCTTCTCCACATCAGGTTCACTTGACCTCCCCTTGACCTTATTTCCCCAAATCCAGAAGCCCATAAGGGCTTTGCTGAGGCCAAAGGGCATGACAAGATACTCAAAGTGTACAACGGGACTATAAAAAGATGTTTCCACTCATCCATCTCTCTGATCCTGACAGTCTGGTTTATCAGGCACAATCTGACAAAGAGACAGAGGGAGATTCTCTACAGTGCTGGTCTGATGTGTATGTGTAAGTCAGGGTTTATATGAGTCTGCCAGCCTGCCTGGGACTGAATGTGACCTATAACAAGAAAATCCAACTTTCTTTGTAAAACAAAAACTAAAAAAAACAACAGGTTTCACATTGGGTACATCAATTGTTCCCCTGCTCCAATTTCAGCACCATCAATATTTTAGGAAGGAAAGGAAAATCTTAATTACTCAATCATCTCACGCCTTCATTTTAACCACTGTCCTAATTGGAGCTCATTTAAAATTAATACCACTTTTAATTAAACAGCAGCACTTGTCATTTCCTGTTGTGTCATTAATGTAAGAGAGCTTTCACATTTTCTCCGTTCATTTGTTCATTAACAACTTACCAATTTTATCAATAACTGGTCTTGGTTTCAAATATATTTTAAAGTGTAAAGCACTTATGTAAAGCACTTTGAATTGTCTTGAACCTGAAAGGTGCTATATAAATAAACTTGCCTTGCCTTGCCTAAAGTAAAACAACTTTTTTGTCCTGATATTTATTCATTTTATTATACGCAGAGAAGTTATTTCTTACTCTTTTGTTGTGAACAAGAATGTGAAGCCAAGAGACTAAAGATGTATGAGTGCAGCACACTGGAGCTTCGGTTTCATTTACAGAAAAGGCGTTCATGGGAATCGCCGAGGAGGTGGAGAACAAATGGAGGACAAAGGTGGACTTTGTTATGTGGATTCAGGACAGATGAAGCTGTTGAGGCAATATGGCAGCCAAACTAGATTGATTGTCATGACCTTAAATGCAGATGAAAAAGCCTCAAATGCATGTATTTTGCAAAGCCAGGCACCTTGACCAGCATATTGATTAGTATGATAGCTTCTTTGGATGCAAAGTAGAGAGAATCTCTTGCATGTCCTGCTGGGAACACACAGGCAAAGGCCATTGTAGAGAATTAACATCTTTTTCTCAGGCTATTTGCTTGTGGCAACACCAACCAGGTGTGTTTGGAAAAAGAGGAAGACGGAAATGATTGGAAGTTTGCAGGGACTGATCATAAAGCTTCATTTGCAGTGAAAACACAAAATACATGTTCATTCAATGCTGACTGCAAGTTTTTAGAGTAATTTAACAGAAACAAGCTAAAACCTCAACAAATACAGTAACAGGCCCGTGGAAGGACACATAAACTAGAAGAAAGCCAGAGGTGGAAAGGGAGATTAACGAGAAGAAATAATTATCATAAATTGTATTATCAGTGTTGAAAATTTCTCTCATTTAAGCATCCCATTAAGCAAATTGAACATGTATTGGGTTTTAAGAAACAATGTATGTTTTAGCAGAAGCCTGATGCCACCCATAACATTTTCAGAAAATGCGGTCAGCATCACATACACAGACCACGGATTCAAAGGATATTTGATGCTTTAAAATGTGTTGAAAAGGTCTTGTTTAAGTTCATTTTTATACTTTGCTAAACAGATCTTGGTAGCGCTACAGTACCTGGAGTAACACCCTCCTGTATCTGCCTCCAACCAGAATCTCAAACCTATTACCGAAGTATAACATTTCAAGGGTTTCTACAGTTAAGAGTGATGGTGCACTGGAAAATGTATTAGCATCTCTAATCAGACATGTTCATGTCAGCAGCAAAAACAGGTAATTGTGGGGATTATACTGTATGGCCTATCCAGCAAAGTCTATAGCAGGACTTATGGATTGCTGGCCCACCTCTGGTGTAGCATTGTTACAGATCCATTCTGACTCTTCTTTATACATTCATAGTAATATCAGTCAGTCATGTTTTAACAGATAGAATCAGGTCATTGGGTGATTTATGGTAAAGTTCATGTGACCCAGGGCTCAGAGTTAGAATCTAGTTTTTCAACTCCAGCAGGGAAATGAGCTCAGGTGCAAAAGTCTGATAAACAAACACACCCAATTAAAAAAACTGAATTTTATAAAGCATTGTGGGAAGAAAATCTGACCTTTCATTTATCAGAAAGTAATCAAAAGACAGAAAATAAAACTTTGTACTTCAAGCCAAATATTCTTTATCAGCTTTCATATTGTGTTGTCCTAAACCTTCCATGTTTCTGTGGCAGGTCAACATTTCAGCCTTCGTCAGCTGGGGATCTGTGAGCCTCCCCCACGTCGCGGCCTAGCCTTCTGCTCTGATATCGGCCTCCCCCACCGTGGCTTCTCAGTTGGTACAGCCCAGGACCTGGATGCAGACAGCCAGGCTGTGATGTCGCCGGAGCGGGCCATGCGGCTGTGGGGCCGGGGGGGTCTGGGTAAATCGTCTGGGAGGAGTTCCTGCCTGTCCAGCCGCTCCAACTCAGTTCTGACCCTCACGGACACGGAGCACGAAAACAAGTCAGACAGCGACAACGGTAGGATGTCAACCTGTTTTATCTGCGGTCTGCTCACAGCAAAATACAACATCTAATGAACAATATTCCTCACGCCGTCATATATTTAAATAAAGAACAGACTTAAAAGCAGAAATTGCTTTTGACAAACTAGACACGTCCTGTTTCCTCAGGAAAAAAGAGGCCAAGTCGCAGCACATGTTTTTATCAGCTTTCTGCTCTGTAGCATTCAGACGTGTGTTAAACCAATGCCAAGGAGGAAAGACATCTGTGATGATCTTAGAGAAGCAGCTGTTGCTGCCCTTCAATCTGCAAAGGGTTGTAGGTCATTCATCAGTCACTGGCAGCGAGATTGACTGAAGGACATGACTAACATGTCAGATGTTAAAGACACACTATGTAACTTTTCAACTTATATAACTCTCCATTCTGGACTGATTTGATGTCACAGGGATCTGTATTGTGTGCGTTTCTAGAGCCCTCGCAGCCCCACGGCTGAGAAAGCAACCATAAAAGTTTGACATGGAGGAGATTCGCTTTGTGCATGCACTACATGCTGGCAAGCAAATGTTCTGAACGCATACCGGCAGATTCCAAAGATGAGCAAAAGATAAGACAAGAGTTGAAAAATTATTGTCTGGAGAGGCTCACAGTGCAGGTAGGATACAAGATGGATATTAGCTGTCGATAGGAGGCGCGTCACTGAGAAAATAATAGAAGTTGTATAGGGGGTCTTTAAAGTTCATAACAAAACAATTAGAAAACAGTTGCTCATCTAATTCCTGCTTAGAAAAAGCTTAGATAAAGCTTCCAGTCAAGAACTTGACCCTCTGAAATATTGTGGTCTGAGCCTAAAACCTCAGTGAGTTAAGGCTGTAATGAGGAGTGAGCTTAAATCCTTCTTGTAACACAGAGCTTCATGTACATCATACAGGAAGTGATAACTTAGAAGGTTGTTCTTTTGACTAATGTTGTGTACTTAGGGGCTGATCTATGATGAGGGCTAAAGTGCTGCGCTATTCAACATTTGCTGCATAGTTTTGCTCCGGTTATGTTGCCACAGTTAGTGGCTGATCTATTAAAATAGCAACTGTTATTAATCGCGTTAGCAAACAGCAGTACGAGGAAATGAGGATTTATCAGCGCTGTTTGCTCTGTCATGGAAGGATCCGGAGCACAAGGAATCCGCAAACACAAAATGAATTTCGATCCAATTGAGATTGAAATATGAGTAGCGGAGAAAAATAAAAATATTGCTGAGCTCGAGGAAAAAATCTAAATAACACCAGAATTGCTGCAATTTGTGAGAATATCAGGGAAAAAGTAAATTCAGTTTGAAAAACCGGAAGAACAGTGCATGAAGTTAAGAGGAGGCAAGACGAAGAAGCAAAGAAATGCTCGTAATAAAATATCTGTCAATAAATCCAGCAGGGGCCGTCTGAAAAGATTCATCTGACCAATGTTTAGGATCAGGTCCAGCTCACTTTCTGCAAGGAGCAGATATCTGGTGTGTCGGCGTCTGCAGCCGTTACCCACAAGGTGCTGCAGTGTCATGTGTGGCACATCGCTGAGGCCAGACACTCGGGCCATTGCCGCAGCTAGTCAGTATGTCTGGGCTGATGATGGGCATTTATGGAAGAGAAGTGGATGAAGGCGATCAGGTGGTAGTGAGGGATGTCCATGCCAGCGGCTCCAGAGTGCAGCAGCAGGTTCTGCAGGGGACGCAGTGGGTGCGCGCTGTGGGTAATCCAAATAAAAATGCCCTCATGCTCCATCCCATGATGTTTTTTTTGTATGTTGTGGACAGGTTGGGCAACCTTCTATGAGCTACACAAAATTGCACAATACTCTCCTCTGGCATTCGAAATATATTAATACACTAGAAAAATTGCATTCCCTCAGTCGCCTTTCATGGTGTCTGTGCCTCTTCCTTAAAATGATTACTGCAGCCATTGTGCGTATACTGTTGTGCCAGTTAGCACCTGCTTTTCAGACGCACTATTTGTGGAGGAAAAATAACCAATAACTTTTTGCTTGCTTCATAGATCACACTGCTGTGCAAACCTTATCTGTTTGCCTAGTCTCCTCCCAATAATACGCACATTCTGGCAGGAACGCCCATATTGCATATTCATCAGCAGCAGAAATGCAAAGTGGAGAGTGGCGCAGTTTTGCCAGGATAACAAGTGCAATCCTCTGTTTGCGGCTTTTATAGATCAGCTGGGGCCGATTTTAGTGTGGGCAAACCCCTTTGCACCTGTTAGGTACACGCTATACTTTTATAACTCCGCCCCTTAGTTATTCACCAACTGAAGGAAAGACTTTACAAACCCTCATGTGATGTCGAGTATTTGCTGTCCATCTGAGGCTTTATGTGTCCTCTGAACCGAGATCTGTGAAGTTGTTTTACGGGATTCATTGCAGCATCTCTTCTGCACCACTGGCGCCAGTGCTGCCTTTACTCCCCACATCTTTTCAACTACCAAGTTTTTGGTATTTTTCCAGCTCATTGTTTTTCTTCCTAACGTTGCAGTCGGCTACATCTGTCCCATCTGACTTCGTTTGAGGTTTGTTAACCGATGTTCAGTTTGTTGTCCAGTAATTTGCAAAGTTTTGTATTATATCTGAATTTAACTTTTTTAATTTTTTACAGTCAGGTTTGTAAAGGCAGCAAAATACTAAATTATGTGCTAATGAATTAATTAGCAATTCCATTTCAGCTGCCTTGTCTTTTCAAAAAAATTCTCCAATTATTTTTGGAGGTTGTGTTTATTTGTTTGCTTATTTATGTATGTTTACATGAAGCCTATTCATTATCCTCAAGGTAGTTTTCCCTAACAGGTGTGAGCATATTCTCAATAAGGAGTTTGTTTATGATTTCCCCCCCTCACAATAGGCCCACATATAATGAAATACACAATGTTTTCATTAAAGTAGACACATACGCACACACACGTTTTCATTAAGAGGTGCACTGTTGTAATTAACGGTGAGATAAACTGCTGAGCCAATGTATTTCCTATATTAAGTTTAATCATGTTTTTATTAAATGACACAATGCTGTGTATGTCAGTGCTCTGGAGAAAAGTCTGCATATCTAAAAATGAGTAGTCGTCAAGTTTTCAAAGGCTAATTGACTTTTCAAAGTACAGCAGTGTGTGTGTGTGTCTCATGTTGAAATTTTGCAAGAAGTAAGCTTCCACATTTGCTCTCAGTGGTTTGTACTATAAGTGTTGAGATACATAGGCTGAACACTGAAACGCACGCTGAGGATGAAACGTCAGTGCAGCAGAGGGGAGAGAAGAGGGAAAACATGTTTTCTGTGTATTTTCTTCTTCATCTATTTCAGTCTTTGTGTTGGATAAGTCACAGTGATTGACACTGTGTTCTTGTGCACCCAGTGTGGTCTCTGCTGTTGTATGCTTCAGGCTGGACGTGTTGTCGTGTGTTCAGAGATGCTATTCGGCATTGCTTGGTTGGAACCAGTGCTTATTTGACTTCCTGTTGCCTTCCTTTTTGGTAAAGGCTTTCAGTTTGGACTTCTGGCTTAAAATGAGTGCAGTCGAGTCGTGCAGGTTTGTCTGATGCATAATTATATCTGTGAAGCTAAACATCTATGTGAAATATGGACAGAGTCATCCTGTGTCTGACATGAAGCCAATACCTTCCATCTCAGGTTGCATCAAACTTTCATTACTTACAGTCAATAATAGTTTCCACAATGTTTTATGTTTCATTAACCGCATTCTCTCCCTCTGACAACAGTTATTGTAACTTAGTCCCTTAGCAAGGGACTAAGTTACAATAACTGTTGTTGTAATAGCAAGAGAGCTCATGAACAGATAGAACAAAGAAAAAGTAGAATTAAAGAGAAAGGGAAATGGTGCAACAATTCACAAGCAAGCCAAAGGAAAGTTGAGGATGAAGGTAGAACAGGAAAAAAGAGAAGCCTCTACGTATCTTTTTCTCTCCTGAGAGGAAATATTACACCATAGATGTCTGGCCGGCTCCCCTGTGGACACACACCTAAATATGCACATACACACTCCCAGATAAACACTTTTATGGTGTCTGGACCGTTGGGTGCCCAGCTGCTGCACACCCAGATAACTGATACTGATGATCTCAACGACATGGTCAGAAAAATAAATATACATTTACTAATAGAAGCGTGTCTCTGTTTAAAAATTCCATCAGAAGAAAAGAGTCTGGATTTCCCATCTGTTCATAATTAGAATAAACAGGAAGACTCAAAGGATATTTCTATAAATCTCACAGCTATGGAGCAAACTGAAACTTAATTATTTCAACTAAATTCAGCATCCAGGGTCCAGCAAACTTTTCCGGATTTTATCTGTTCCTGTTTATTTCTTTTCTTTAATAACTTGTAATACTTCACCAAACTCAAACTGGACCTTTCAGTATTTCCTGGTGTGTACAGACAAAAAAGAACTGTAGAAACAGAAACTGTAGCACCCTGTTCCAACCTGTTTACTCCTTTATGTGTCAACATAACACTTAATCCATTTATCATCTCTAAGCAGCTTAAAACTATAACCTTGACTCACACGCACACTAACACACACACACACACACACACACACGCACACACACACAGGCTTGCTTACACAGGCTCTCAAGCCTGTCTGCTCTGGCTTCATGGGCAGAATTAACTCGTCTATTAAAGAGAATATCAATAACTTCAGACTGCTCTCACATTTCATGTAGTAATGCACAGATGTTTCTTTTTATTTTTTATCTTCTCATGTTTAGCTTTCAGACCATTTCAATACGCAGAAATGGACTTTTCCCCATAAGTTTGTCATGACCTGTTCAGGGAACCACGTTTTTTCTTTCTGTATCGTAACTAAACTGAAGTAAAAGTCATGTCCTCTGTATTTATGTGCAGAGCAGCTGCAGGGATCTGACATGAAAAGTTTGATGTAATTCTTGGATTTATCCAGAAGATGGCGCCCTTCTGAAGCTAGTCATGTGACCATGCCCAACTCTTCCCGCTGTCTGGCACTGACTCCTAGGCCCAATCCCAACCCGCCCCCCTACGCACTACCCCATCACTATCAAGTGTGACTCCAAATGAAGTCACACTCGCAGCCTTCGAAGGACACTTCAATCGGAGGGATAAAAAACGAGATGAGCAGGAATGATACGCCCTTTTCCCTCCACCAGAAAAGATAAATCTAGCGTAGCCATGGCAACACAAAGACGCCAATGTAATTGTATGCAAGGCGTACCGGCCGCCTCGTTATTCCCCCACTGTCCCCGAAACATCATAAACCCAGCAGCATTTACAATGACGGGAGCTTAATTATGCTTCACAAAGTTAAAGGAGAACTTCGGTATTTTTCAACCTGTATCTGTGTTGTAGCATGCTATATGATCATTTACTCACCCACACAGCTGTGGCGCAACCGCATACCCTATAAATACTAAATTGTGATATAAAATATTATATTTATATTAATCAAAAATCAAACAAATTTATTTTCGAAAATCGAAGTTGATTGTTAACTTTTGGTGATGATCGATTAAGACCATCTATTTGAATGCCCATCCCTAACCTGGACTACTTAGACATGGCTTTTAGAGGAGGTTGGTTTTTTTAAAAATTGGTTTTGTTTTGTTCACTTAGGGCTGGGCAATAAATCGATTTTATCGATAAATCAAATTTGCTATTTATGAGGATTTATTTTTTTGAAAATCGAGATTTTCTTAGCCGGAAATATTATGCAGACGTTTCCTTCCCTCACCTGTACAACTGTATGCGTGAAAGTTATATTTTCATTGTTTACAGTAGCAGGGCCTGCCAGCTTGTTTTACAAGTTTGTTTCACGACTTAAAATATCTGCACTTTGAATTTAGGTCAACTTCCTGAATGGGTGATTGAAATAAAAGCATGTTTTCCCATAAA
>JBAMHT010000003.1:1915291-1925452 GCA_037177075.1 Craterocephalus fluviatilis | reverse complement strand
TACCTTCACGCTCCTCTGTTAGCCTCGCTAGCATCACACCACAGCTGTGTGCTCACACGTTGCCACTGACGCCTCGCGCAGGACGGCTGCATCATATCTGACGTTTTAATGCTGGATAAGCGGTAATCGCGCATAAGAAAAATATTCGCGATTAACGAATATTGTAATAATTGTGACAGCCCTACGCATAAGATGTTATTTGTTTTGTTTATTGCTGGCAAACGTTTGTATCAAATGCAGACAAGCTAGATCTACAGTTTCCATTTTTTATTTTAATACACACAGCGTGGATCACACAGTATAATTGCCAGTCGGTGCAGCAGTGCGCAATGCGGGGAAAAGGAGGGTCTGACAGAACTTTCACAGTTTACGCACAGAGTTATTTACATGAGAATTTTCCTCACAGAGACAATCAGGGACCTGTTAGAAAGATGTGCAGCTGTAGTCTCCCAGGAAAAAGCAAGTTATGAACTTTATCTACGGACCAGTGATGACGCCGGAGAGACAGGCTGGAGATGCACATTCCCATCGCGCACAGAGCCAGCTTGTGGTCCGCTGTTACTCAGAATGAGCCTTGCATTGAAGCCTCGCCATCATGTTGGTTACCTGCATTTACTGACTGACATGATCCCACACGGCTGTCATGGTTAGAGTGACGGTCAGCGGACACAACAGGCTACTGATCGGTCTGCCAGATCCCTCTGGGACGTTCTGCTGTCAGGAACCCCAGCGTGGTTTGTGTGCACAGAGCGCCTCGCTCCTGCATGTGTTGCTCTGAGCCCGGCCTCATGCCCCTCACGGGGAATGTCCTCGGGAACCTAAAGCAGCTAATGAGCCAGACGTCACCACTGGCCAGTAAATTATCCTGCTTACTGCATATCGCATCATTTCCTCTGTCTTCTAACACCGATAAAAATGCCTGCTTTAAACAGCATTTTTTCTGCACCCATTTGCACTTTTTATGCACATCGCAGACGCAGATTTGTTGATTGTTCATCAGTGTTGATTGATTGTGCATCTCTGATGATGACAGCACTCAGTCTGGGGACGTTTTGTTTCCACATTTATGTATTAAAACCGTTTCACAGCGTCGCCTCTAAGTGCCGCCAAAGCATCAGTGAGTGTAGAAATGTTCGTACGCAGCTATGAAGTTGACTTGAAGCACCCCACATTTCCACGATAACGTCATCACGTGATGGCACGCAACATTTTTGTGCGTACGAACGCTTAGTACATGAGGCCCTGACGAAGTTTACATTAATAGTGAGTCTGAAATTCCTGCTAATTGAGCTGAAGCACTAACGACTGTTGTTTTTTTGTCTCATAATGTGTTCAAATTCTAGATATTTCAGAGAATAATTGTCTGCAATTTAAGCGGGTGCATGCACAATCTGAATTTGAGGCCAATCGCATGTAGCCCTGCCCCAACTTTCTCATGACAATTTCTCCACGATTTCTGATCGGGAGCTGGTCGTGAGGAGCTGATCGCGGCTCGTGATCTCATGTAGACTGCACGACCCACGATTGAGCCGAAATTCGGGCCGTTCCGTGAACTTTGTCGTGCGACTGGAAAATTGGCACAAAATGTGCCAAAAATCGCACAGTGTATGCCCAGCTTTACTGTCTCCAGGTCTGAAGCGTCCTTCTGGCTCAGAAGCAGCCAGTGAGCAGCAGCAGGATGATGATGATGATGATGATGATGAGGACGAGGAGGATGAGGACGAAGATGAGGATGACTGGGAGGAAGAGTCGGACACACCTCCAGCCCAGGTCCACCTGACCCCCCTGGAGCTGGAGGGTCTGTGGAACCTGCTGGGGAAGCTGGAGGCGCTGCCCTCTAATAAGAAGTGTGTCCCAGCAGGAATCCAGAACGGCTCGGCCCTCGTGTCTCACATCAAGGTCTGTCAGTCTGATTGATCCATCATTGATTGATGACTGATAAGTGATTGATGAATCATAAATTCAGTTCAATTCAACTTTATTTGTATAGTGCCAATTCATAACAGTTAAAGTAATCTGACTGTCACACATTCATACATATATACATACTAGCCAATTAAAAACAAATAGCCGATGTAAGGAAACCAACAGACTGCATGGAAAAGAGTCTTCCATCAATCCCCTTCTGAGCTGCTAAATGACTCACTGACTGGTTTGTAACGCGGCTCCTTCCTGCAGGCTCTACTGAAGGAACATGCGAACGACAGTCCCAAGCTGTCCTACACGGGGAAGCCCATCGTCTCATGGCCGAAAAGGGTGAGCCGTCTTCCCTCCCTGCAGTAAAGATGCTGTTGCCGTGATGACTGAGCTTGGTTCCTGTGGTGGAACCAGAACAGATTTCTGAATGTTGGATTTACTGCTGCTTGAATTTATCTCCATCAGCCCTCGTGGTATCAGCCGCCTCCTCCTCCTCCACCTCCCCCTCGGCCCAAACTGGCCACCACGCCCATCGTCCCACGGCCCCAGAAACCAGCGTCCTCCATGTCTGTGCTGAGGCGGCGCAGGGTCAGGTAAAAGGTCCTCTGGTTCTTACCAGCAGTGCTCTGTGTCTCAGCCGTCGTTCACTCACTGCCCTGGTGTCTCCTGCAGATGTAAGCGATGTGAGGCCTGCATGAGGCCAGAGTGTGGAGACTGTAACTTCTGCAGGGACATGAAGAAGTTCGGAGGACCGGGGAAGCTCAAGCAGACCTGTGTGCTGCGTCAGTGTCTCTCTGTAAGGATGCAGTTTCATCTTTCTTTTTCTGTACAGTTTAATGATAACTCTCTGTTCACTCCATCCTCAAATTTACTCCCTCTGTTGATATGTTTACGAAAATGTCCACATAAAAAACTGCTAGAAAGTCAATTTATCTATGATTTTGAGGATTTCTTTTTCTCATAAATCACTGTACTACTCAAAACTCCCCAACGTCATTTTGACTATTGTTTTTGCGAAATGCATGATTGTGTAGCAGGATTTTTGCTACATGTAAATGATCGTAGCGCACCAAAACGATAAAAATGATTGCCATCACATCACCTCTCACCACCACAACTGGTGCAATGAATGGAAACAAATAAAGGTATGTAAAACAGAAGAAACAACATTAAAATGAGGTAGCGTAAGGAAGATCAGGTGCATGTTCGTGAATTAGGTTTTTGAATAAAGGACATTCTGAAGGGACCTTTAGCCAGAGAAACTCAAACCATACTTCAATTCAATTCAACTTTATTTATATAGATCCAGTTCATGACATCAGCAGTCTGAGCCAATCTGATTTATCATCCATTGATTCATACACGTCTCATGAAAACGTGATGACGTTAGCTATAAGGATTAGCTATTAATGTAAACATGGTAACAGTAGCTTATTGGCATCAGTAAGAAAACAGAATTACATTGTCCTGTACCGATCTCCAACTTCTGCAAAATGTTGATGTTTTCACATTCATGACCCCCCACAGCCTCCGTAGTGGTAGCAACGCTCTGAAACGTCGAGGTTATCAGTAAGTTATTACACACTGGGGCTTTAAACTTTTAGGGAAATCTACATATTATTTGAATGTTGACATGTAGACAGATTCCAGGAGTTAAAATCCCAAAAATAAAAACGTGCTGGTATGAAGAGTGAGAAATGCGTTGTTATAGCTTCCTGCTGCTTCATCATTGGGGCCGGGAACATTTCCAAGGATAACGGTGTCCGTAGACACAGTCAGTATCTCCTAATGCAACCTGCACACTTGTTCTCATATGTGATGAAGTGTGGCCCTTAGTCGCCCTCAGACGCTTAAGTTTCCGTCAGACATACAAGGTTGATCTGTCTGACGTCACATTCATGCCCAGCAAGTTCATCAGGTTTGCTGCTTACCGAACGAACATCCAACCGAGCGATGGCTGACAGTCTGCGATGATGCCTCCAGGTCACCAGCAAGCATGTGGAGAATTTGTCCAGCTCTATAGAGAAAACCTGGCTCAGGTTCAGCTGGAACCAGGAGTGTTTGGGGTGTTTTTATGTAATGCATATGACTGAACAGCTGAACTCAGATTACTGTTTAGTAATAAACGGACTAATTATTTGTCTCTCTGTCCTTCTCGCCCAGCCGGGCCTTCCTCTGTCTGCAGTCTGTGAAATCTGCAAGGAGCCGAACCAGGAGGAGACCGGGGATCCGTCCCTGACTCTGATGGAGTGCTCCAACTGTGCTCAGATCGTCCATCCAGCCTGCCTCACGGTACGTCTGCTCGCATGTGCTTCAGATAAAAACCTTCTTTTCCTCCCGGTTCCTCTGACGGGTTAACAAGTCTTCCTGGTTCCTGCTGACGGGTTAACTAGTCCTCCCGGTTCCTCTGACGGGTTAACTAGTCCTCCCGGTTCCTGCTGACGGGTTAACTAGTCTTCCTGGTTCCTGCTGACGGGTTAACTAGTCTTCCTGGTTCCTGCTGACGGGTTAACTAGTCCTCCCGGTTCTTGCTGACGGGTTAACTAGTCCTCCCGATTCCTGCTGATGGGTTAACTAGTCCTCCCGGTTCCTGCTGACGGGTTAACTAGTCCTCCCGGTTCCTGCTGACGGGTTAACTAGTCCTCCCGGTTCCTCTGACGGGTTAACTAGTCTTCCTGGCTATTGCTGACAGGCTGACTGCTTACCTGAGATTTTTGTGATGTGGACAGCAATGCTCAATGCTTTGCATCTATATTTTTAAAAAAACAGCTTGTGCAGTTAAAAAAGTTTGTATTGCAGTATAGGTGTTGTTGTTTTATTTTCCAATAAAACAAAATTGGTACATCGAAGTTGTGAGTCACTTCTAAGTAAAAATTGGTATCGGCAGGTCAGATTTCTTTAAGATCGTGATCGTCCAGAACACTGCAATCCCCGGAAGGAGCCTCTCTTAGACTCCCTCCAAAGATTCCAGAAAGGGGGGGGGGGTCCTCTGACCTGCTAAAGGTGCATACCACCCCCCACCCCCCCATGTTTCTTCTGCAACCAGCTGTAATTCTGTTCATGTTTTATGTGAAGCATCTCTAATGTTTCTGTACAGGAAATGTCCTCTTTATATGTGCCAAATAAAGACCTTCATGTCCTCCTTGGACCGATGAAAACTTGTCTCTTCCTGTGTGCAGGTTCAGGGTGAAGGAGTCGTGAATAAAGACCTGCCGAGCTGCTGGGAGTGTCCCAAGTGTGTGACGGGGATCACGGAGAGGGAGGTATGTTTTCATGGCTCAGACTACAGGTTGGAATATTCTTGCTGTGTTGGCGAGCGTACACGTCAACGTTGTAAACCAGTCGATACTGGAGGGGGCCGCTAGGGGCCGGACTTGTATTCTGAAAGTGTCAAGCTACCGGCTGTATTGTAATTCTGGGCTTACCCCACTAAAAACAAGGATCTCGTGTTAAAAATGGAAACTACCACGAGGAAGAAGAATTGAATTTACTGTTGAAACAAAAAGGTCTCAAAAGCCTCAAGCAGCACAGGTGAACCCTGCACACACCATCCCGTTGGCCAGAATAGGGCATGACCACTTCTAGCGTTTGAGTCAATGTTGCAACTCGTGCACGCTTGGCAGGCACGTTGCTTGGAGGCAAGCAGCCTACGTGCCAAACGGATGGTAGGATGGTGTGGCGGCCATGATGCGTAGGCATGTTTGTTCCCATGATTTACATTTTCCTTTTGCTTCTCGGTTGCTTTTGTATTTCCTTTCTTCTTCTTTCCTGTGGTTTGATTTACCTGTCAGTCATCAGGCAGTAACGAGTCGATGGCTGCTGCTCGGCACATTCTTCCTCACGGACCCCTGGTCCTCCGGCTGGCTCCAGGGCCCTCTGCTTCAGAAGGGGGTCCTGTGGGCTCCCAGCTGGATAGGGGGGGGGGTCTGCTGTGGTATCTTCTCTCCTCCTCTTCCTTCCTTCTCAGCCAATCAGCTGCAGACTGGTGAGAGGCGCTGCCTACTCTGCGTACACCCACCCGTTTCTTCCTTCTCAGGAGCAGATTTTAGCTCCAGGGTCTAATTGTCCCTCCTCACAGTGAGTGATCCTCATCTTCTTTGTGTAGACGTTCCGGTTCCTCTCAGAACCAACCAGGTGAGTCTGGACCTCCTGTCTCCACTTCCAACACCTCAGATATTCTTCCTGTTGGTTGGTTTCCTCTAAGAAGGCTGAAAATGTAGAGACTGATAAGCTGAGGTCCTGCGGCTTTGTCCGCCATGTTGTTTATATTTTACATGAATAAACATTGTTAAAACATGTTTAAAGATTGAAACGTCCTCGGGGTTGTCAGCATGGAATGAATAGCTAACAAAGACCATATCTGTGGTTCGACCTAAAGACGGGTATTTCGTTGGTCTGGCCTTTTAAGGTTTTTATTGTTTTTACTGTAAAATGTCCAGCCCATGCCCCAGGCCATGTGACAAGCTGCCATGCATGGAAACTCTAGTGGACCCCATCACCTAGTCTCCCCTGCTAATGAATCATTTATTTGCATCAGACCCAGTGTTTAATGGCCTTTTTAAAGACGGGGATTTCGTGGTCCCGTCTAAAGATAGGGATTGGTTGGAAGTCCGACTGATCCTCCATGAATGTCTTGGCAGCAGCTTCTGGTTCATTGAAAACTCATAAAACGATAGGCTGGATGGTTTGCTAAATTAAACAAATGAGACATCATTTTCTGGAAGAGAAAAGTCTGTCAAAGTGGAGCCTGACATTCATGTTGATGCTTCATAGTAGTGAACTTCATCTTTGTGTCTTTGGCTGCAAACACAATCTGAAATGGGATTGCACAATTCTGGACAAAATGTGAATATATACATATATATATATATATGCTTAGAATTGAGATCTTGATTGTCTTTTTTATCCCACATAAAATGTTATCTCCGAGTCCAGCAGTGACTGAAGGAGCCCACAGAGACCTAAAGCATGTTTAACTCTTTAGTCTTTCATTGCATTTTCTTTAAGGAAAAGGAATTGACTCTGTACATCATCAACCATTATCAGGCTTTTTAAAATCATCATTATCATTTCCTCCATTATAACTTCTTATGCACTGATGATTTATAGTTTATTTCGTTTTAATTGTTGCTGTGATGCTAACCTGAATGTGAAATGTGCTGAACAAATTAACCCACCTTGCCTCGGCCTGGTGGAAAACCCTGCACGTTTCTGATTGGTGGCATTTGTGGCGGGGCTGCAGAGACGCTTTACTGTGAAACTGAATGTCATCGTATGGCTTAAATCCGAAATACTTCAGATGCGGAGGTTGGTTGGTTGGGCGGGAGACTCTCATAACGACCACCTGGGTTTTGGTCTCCATCCATGTAACCCTCCTTACCGCAGACTTTCCTCTGCTTTAACTCTTGCTGACTCTTCGTAACACTGACGTGTAGGCGACCTTCCTGCGCTGCAATGCTGCTTTCCTATTGGCTGAGGGAGGAGGCAGCGGCAGTGCTACGTTTTGGGACGCTGGTAATAATCTGGGAGGGAAATGCAAGCTTGTTCATAAAATGCTTCAGCCATGTGTAGAAATGAGATCAGATGTATTCGTGAATTCTGTGAATGATTTCCATGCAGCCCTCGTCTGAATAAAGGAAGCTTTCAGTGGGATGTTGTTCCTGTTTTCTTCCCCAGCGAATCATGGTTTTTCCTCTTTCCTTTGCAGTCTAAAGGCGATAGAAGTGACAGTCTGGTGAGTTTCCTTCTGAACATCCCACCATCCTCCCTGTCCTCTCTGTTTTACATATTCCCTGCTTTTCTTCGTGACATCTATTTCCAGAAAAGGAAATCTTCCTCCCTGCTGGATGCTCGGATGGCGAAGATTTACCGCCGGCACCTGCACAGTCGCAACGAGGACGACTCCGGCAGTGACGATGACGATGAAGGTTTGAGCGGTTAATAAAGAACCTGAAGAACTTTTCACCCTTGAAATTCTACAAGCCATTTGTTCCGGATTTAATCTAACCCGCCCCATACCGGCCCATACCGATCCCGTACCGGCCCTACCGCTGCCCGGGATCCAGGAAAGTTTCTTCCTGCACTCCGGTGTAAACAAACTTCGGCTTCGGAGTTTTGTAGTGAATCGGATGCATGAACACGGCGAACTGTGTCATCAAACTTTGTTTCCTTCACTATTTCAGAAATAGAAATCTGGAGGACTCATATCACTTATCTGTCCGTGATGATGGAGCTGAAATGAAAAAGTTTTACGTGTTACAGCCTGATGAAGCTGCTAAATCTCTTTGTCTCTGCAGCGTCTCACAGGAGGAAGATGGGCGTCCCACGGGGGGGCCACTCCTCCAGGAGGGCCTTTGCAGCCAACAGGAGGGGGCTGCTAAGAGGAAGCTCGGCCACCAGAGGGAGCCGAGGAGGCCTGGGGGGAAGCTCCGCCCTGAGGCTGAAGCGAGGGCTGGGCGTGAGGGAGGCGGGGCGCAGGGGGCGGGGCGTGAGGCTGCGCGGCGGCTCCAGGATGCAGCGACGGGGAGACGAATCAGACGAGTCCGACGACGACGAAGATGACGATGACGACGAGGATGATGAGGATGAGGATGATGAAGATGAAGATGACGGCGACAGCGAAGGAGACAGAGACGGACTCCAGCGCAGACACAGGAGGAGACGCAGAGGCGACTACGAGGAGGACGAGGACAGCGAGGAGCAGGACTACGACGCTGAGGAGGAGGAAATGGACGCCGCCGAGGATGACGAGGAGAGGCAGGACGAGGAAGAAGAGGGGCGCTGGGATTCGGACCCTGAACCCCCCGTCCTCCTGGTATCGGACCTGAGCGATGACCTGCTGAGTGGCTCCTACCTCACCGTCACTCTGCAGCAGCCGCACCGAGCCCAGAGGCACTCAGGTAACCACGGCAACGCTGCAAAACCGTGTAGACGCTAACCGTCCGCGCTGAACATCGGCGGGTTACCGTGGAAACGCGTATAAAGAATAATCATTACGTCATCACACCATGACCTCACTGCGTGTAAAGTATCCGAAAACCAAGCGTGCACGAAGACATGGAGCGTAACGATGCGATGTGCGTTTGTAAAAGGTACGATTTAAAAACCAACTCGGGTCTACTTTCACGTATAAACTCCGTTTGAAGAGATTGCAAAAAAGCCACAGTTACACGTTTACACAAATAATATATATGTACTCGTAGTTCCATACACGTATAAAACTGCCAGGCTGGTACCAACACAGGACTATATGAGCAGGGAGAGTTACACACACTTCCTCCACCTTTTAGCACAAATATCGGGTCGTTCCCATCGTGGAAATCCTGCCGTGGCCGCAGTATGTTCGATAAATCCTGAGAGCTGTTCTTCTGACAATAGACTTAACGAAGCCATTTGTGGTTTATCATAAATAACAAAGCAGATGTTTATCGTAGCTAACAAAGCCGATGTTTATTGTAACTAATGAAGCCGATGTTTATCGTGATTAATGACGCCGATGTTTATCGTGACTAATGAAGCCGATGTTTATCGTAACTAATGAAGCCGATGTTTATAGTAACTAATGAAGCCGATGTTTTTCGTAACTAATGAAGCCGATGTTTACTACGCTTTAGCTATTTACGATAAACAGCGGCTCTGACTGTGTCCAGGCTCCATCGTTCCGAAGCTGGAGGCGGCCATGGGCCCGAGGCCGGGCGGCGGCGGCGCCCAGCAGGGATTCATCCAGAGGAAGGCGGCGCTGCACCGACCGTCCCGACTCAGAACGTCGGAGTCGGCGGCGGACGGACTCGCTCCGAGAGGACCGGGCAGGTACGCCGGGCTCGCCCGGGTCCGAGGTCGGTTCTGGGCGTGACATCATTCACGCCGCCTGATGCTGTCTTGCAGGCCTCGACTTCGCGGTTGCCACGGTGACAAAGGAAGCAGGGCGCAGTCTGCGTCGTCGTCGGGAGAAGAGGAGGCTCCTCCGCCGGCGTCTCCTCCTTCGCTGCTGTCTCTGGCCTCCTTTAAGGACGCGGGGGGGGAGCGCGGCGGCGAGAAGGAGGTGTGGGTGTCCGTGTTCCGCTACCTGAGCCGGGCGGAGCTTCTGGCCTGCATGACGGTCTGTAAGGCGTGGTACCGATGGTACGTCCCGTCTGCGCCGCTCGCCGACCGCGCTAGACCCACCCCCCCCCCCACCCACCCCCACCAACCCCACGCCCCCCCTCCAGAGCTGCGACACACGTCTATGGGGCCCGATGGGCGTGA
>JBAMHT010000003.1:1862529-1874246 GCA_037177075.1 Craterocephalus fluviatilis | reverse complement strand
CGTTTTGATTTAAAATGTCAAGCGTCTGATTTACGAGCATCCAGCGTCCAACTTTGAGCAGCGAGAGCGTCTCGCTTTTGGTCTGAACGCGCCATTAAGGTAAAGCACTGTGATAAATGTCTGAGTGATGATCACCTATATCGGAGCTTTCAAAGTTCAAACATCAGCATCTATTTTTTGTTTTGTTTTTTGTGAACAGTTTCATATTGAAGCCAGACTTGCACTGAATGATGGACATTTTATTTAAATTCTTCTCAAATGTAATGCCAGTTTGATTTTCCCCATCAGTGAGCGGTGCTATGTAAATGATAATATTCCATAAAAAAGCAGAAATGTTACTAAGTTGGTGTGACGTTGACTAAGGTGAAAGAGAAAATTGGGTTATAATGTTTGGCTACATGCTTTTCAAACAGTCACACTTAGACAAGGAAAATTAGGCTTAAAAGTAGAGATAGAAAACTAAAACAAACACTAGAAGTCACAGTAAGCTGAAAGATTAGTTTTATGAAAAAGACCTCTGTCCCCCCCACCTCTGAAATCAAAACTACGTCCATGAATGAAACAATACACAACTGTATTTAGCAATGTTCATATGTATAGTTGTAGTTAACAAATCTGAAAGATTTGTGTTTACATGTGCTTTTTCAGAATGTTTCAAAACCCCATTTTGTTAATTCCATATACCCGTGGATGCTTGTTTAAAATTCACATTATCAGTACCAAACATTTCCTTTATGCAGTAGACCAGTGGATCAAGATATATAAAGAAATAGAAAAAAATTTCATCTGAGAGATGTTGCAGCAGGCATTGCGCACATTTTTCTTTTGAGTAATTTTAAGGAAGTGTAATATTGCAACATTTGGTTTTGATGAAAACACATTGTGTATCTGTTCTGATTAAACAAGCAAACAAAATTCAAGTTGCTTTTTGCAGACCTATCACAAAATAGTCATTGTTATAAAAGTAAATTAACAGTCTGCTTTTGACTCGCATCACATCAAGTTAGGTTCTACTGAGCTCTCTGCTTGTTAAAAAGTTTGGTTTTCTTCTGCTTAGAAAAACCCAATTTGCTTCTTTAGGAAATGTCTGCTTGTCTCTTGACAAACATCCACTCTGCTGAACTGTTGGGTGGGGGACTTGCATCTCATTGGCATAGTGCTTTATTGATGATGCCTTTTAATTTGTGACAAACCAATTGTCTTTTCTTGCAAGGGCCTCAGTCATGTCCGCTGTAAAAAATAGAAAAACTAGAAAATCAGAAAGTAGTTTATTGGGGTGTGGAGCAAAAGCACATCACTGATGTCTGACTGGATAAAATGGTGCTTGGATTGATCATACTGTTTTTCAGGCCTTCATATTCTTCACAAAGTATGATGTTTGTTTTTAGTCAAGGTTTGATGTCCACATCACCGGGTGGTCTGCAGTTAGTTGTCTTTGTTGGATTCATCATCTTCTGCCATTTGAATCTGTTTCCAAATCAAAATTGTTCTCTCCATTTAGGACAGCAACAAATACACCCTGCATAGTGAAGATAGGACTCACTGATGATGATAGCATTCTGAGATGGAAAAGTGAATCATAGAAATATAAAGAGTTAAGGGCAGAAATTCAAGTATTTTGACTGAAAAATCCTTTAAATGCAAATTAATCTATGCACTATCACACAAAGCTGTTTGTCTATCCTAGTGTGTTCTCTACAAAACAATGCATGTTCATCCCCAAGAACACTTACAGGTTCACAATAAAGACAATTATCTGTAAGTAAGCAATGTGATCCCCTCACACATTTACATAATCCCATCTTCAGGTTCCTTCAAACCTGAATGAAAAAGCTTACAACCCGGTTCACACCCTTCCTGAAACAAAGAGCATGCAGAAACTGTTTCTTGTCTCTAGAAGCGAGTATTTAGGGTAAAATACTTGAAAGCTGTCCAGCATGATTTAGAACCTACTTGTTTTCATGTTTTTAAATGGGTTAAACTCGACCGATCACATTTTTTTAAAGGATTTACAGTTACAGTGAGTCATGAAAGTCATTATTTTTCAAAGTTATTTTTGTCCAGGAGTGAACACAAAAAGTGCAGTCCCAATGTAAATTTAAATGATTATACGCATAAATTCACAATTCCGAAGAAGAATTTTGTCTCATTAATTGAGGCGCCATGACTGAAACTGACTTGTTCACCCCATGTAAGCAATGGAACAACTGTTGTCTTTAGTTTTTGGTTTTTTTAAATTGGTGTTGAAAACTTCATGCCTTTTTCAAGAATTTAAGCAGCAGGAAAGGGAGTGAAATGCTTACTGTGTTCCACTGGATCTGTTTGCTTTCCCACTGTCAGCTCACTACAGCAAAATGAAAATAAAAAATTAAATACCAGAATAACTAACTTCTTTTTTACATCTGTGTCAGGTAAGTATATTAACATGGTGTTCATGTATGTCTTTAATACGTGAAATAAACAAATTACTATTATCTTTTCTTATGTCTAATTTACCAAAGTATACATTTAGTTATTGAGGGTCTTGTAATTTGATAATTGGATTATGATTATCTTTTAATTACATCGGACTGAACTAGACTATCTCTGAAAGTGTCCTGAGATACTTTTGTTAGGAACTGGCATTATACAAATAAAGCTGAACTGAATTAATGATGTAAGATCTTTGGTGGGATCAGGAAGTAGTCAAGGATGAACTTCAACAAGTTGTTATGTTGGAAAAATGTTAGGCTACTGAGTACTGCAAATTACTTTCGCAAAATTTACTGTGTAAAGTCCTCGTCATATAATCTTTATGTAGGCACCGTCAAATCAAGAAAAATTTCTTGTAATGGAAATTACTTGGCAATAAATCTGATTCTGATCTGTTTCTACATAAAGCACCATAATAATATAAAAACAAACAGACCAATCTTGGTACTGATAATTGATCGATACAAGTGTAGCAAGATCAATACCTTAGTTTCAGTATCTCTCTTGTGCAGTATGAGCTAATGCATTTGTCCAAAGAAGTGACCTGGATTCCCGTGTCTGTCTGATGGTTGCTCTGTCACAAAAGTGATGTAATCATTCATATCAGACATTAAATAGTATCAACTTTAAAACTATTTGTGTATATAGATGTTGATAAAATTTATTTATCCTACTGAACATCTTTGAATATCTGAGTAAAACGTGTTTATAATCAGCCCTTTGTGTCATATGTGATGACTCTTTGAATTAACAAATTTTGAGTAAATTTTATTTCACTTAGCTGATTCCAAGATAAACTTAACAGATCATTTTAATTAATTGAAGGGGGGAAAGAAAAACACTTATCATTCAGGTTTTGTAATATGGTTTATCCACCTTTATTGGTTCTGATACTGCTCCCTATTTGGTACAGGATTAATATCAATTTGTAAAGCACTTCACAAGAAATTATCAAGCGCCTCACATAATACTGAGTTAGGTCAATGTAGATATAAAACTGACTATACAGTTTCATAAAAGTACAACAGTAAGAGTCACTTTTCATTTGATTTAACCAGGAAAGGTCTCAATCTTGTCAAAGGGAGTCCTGGCCAGCTGAAAGTGACACACATACATTGCAGTTCTGAAACACACACAATGAATCCAGTTTCACTGAGAAGAAACGTCTTTTATGATAAGGGATATTTATAAGTGTTCACAATTTATAAGCAGTTTAAGAAATCTTATCACCTTTTTACAGTCTATGCTTATCACTCAAATGGGAAAGTTTTACGCTGTAGTTTCAGAGCAAATTAATTTTACCGCCAGAATACTAAAACGCTGGCATTAAAGTTTATTCAATCGTAACAGTAAAGGGAACCCCATTTATGATAACGCTGACTGTGCAGGCCAGAGATGGAAGTAGCATTGAGGCCAGAGCTCTTGAATGAATGTAGGTGGCTCTTAAAAGAGCCTTTGTGTTTAATGAGTGCGAGTGCTTAAGCTCTCTCTCCGCGGATGCGTCTGGCGAGCTGAATGTCTTTGGGCATAATGGTGACTCTCTTGGCGTGGATGGCGCAGAGGTTGGTGTCCTCGAAGAGTCCGACCAGGTAAGCCTCGCTGGCCTCCTGCAGCGCCATGACGGCAGAGCTCTGGAAGCGCAGATCGGTCTTGAAGTCCTGAGCGATCTCTCTGACGAGGCGCTGGAAGGGCAGCTTGCGGATGAGCAGCTCGGTGGATTTCTGGTAGCGGCGGATTTCTCTGAGAGCCACGGTACCGGGCCTGTAGCGGTGAGGCTTCTTGACGCCTCCGGTAGCAGGAGCGCTCTTACGAGCGGCCTTGGTGGCGAGCTGCTTCCTGGGGGCTTTGCCTCCGGTGGACTTACGAGCGGTCTGCTTGGTTCTTGCCATGGCTTCTCTATCTGTGTCTCTGCGGGGAGAAAAGTAGATGAAGTCTCGGCGAGCCGCTGCGCTTTAAATGCTGCAGTGGCCTCCTGAAGTGACGCCGCTCGACACGCGCAGCCCCTGATTGGTGGGCTGCTCCTCGCGTAGCAGAGCGGCGCCAATAGCAGCTCCGCCCGCCAGAGCGCGTGCTGCTAATTGGGGGAAGTTCTGTTCAAAAAGTCCGCTAAGACACGGTGGAGGCGGGGCTCTGCTGGAGCTTCACTGGTTGGCGTGGCGGCAAGCTTCCCGCTCTGCTCGCGCATATAATGCTGCGCGTGGCAGCTGGAGGCACTTCTCTCTGAGGCTCGACTCTAGAAGAAATTTGCAACAATGAGTGGGCGTGGAAAGACCGGCGGCAAAGCCAGAGCAAAGGCAAAGACCCGCTCCTCTCGCGCTGGTCTGCAGTTCCCAGTGGGCCGTGTCCACAGGCTGCTCCGCAAAGGCAACTATGCAGAGCGCGTGGGCGCCGGTGCTCCCGTGTACCTGGCCGCTGTGCTGGAGTACCTGACTGCTGAGATCCTGGAGTTGGCCGGAAACGCCGCTCGCGACAACAAGAAGACTCGCATCATCCCCCGCCACCTGCAGTTGGCTGTCCGCAACGACGAGGAGCTGAACAAGCTCCTTGGCGGAGTGACCATCGCTCAGGGTGGAGTGCTGCCCAACATCCAGGCCGTCCTGCTGCCCAAGAAGACCGAGAAGCCCGCTAAGGCCAAGTAGATGTGAAGCTGGACAACACGCAAAGGCTCTTTTAAGAGCCACACACTTACTGCTCAAAGAGTAATGATCCTTTTAGATGTAATACTTATAATTTTTAGTTTCTTCCTCAACAAAATGGGTTATTATCAACATAATGTAAATTACCGGCTGCACATAAGTTTGGTTATGTATTGTTCATTCATCAAAATACATCCCAATGTTGGTGATAAATTCTGGGTTTGTCAAGTAAACTAATGTTTTGAAGCAATTTGCACTTTGCTTTTATTCTTAACTGTTACAATGAACTTTGTTTAATGGACTAATGTTCTCAATTTTTTTTTGTTTTCATCCACTAAAGTTCAGTGGCATGACAGATTCTGGTAATCCCATGTCAAGTTTAGCGAAACTTGGGCTACTACTTTTAAAAAGACTTGTTTACTTGCGCTTTTTGCATTTTTTTTTTTTTGCAGTTTCTGCTGTAATATGGCTCCATTATAGCTCAGACCTTTTTGACTTGTAGGAGCTGTTATGTTTTTAGTAAGCAAAAAATTAAGCGTTTTTCTCAGTTATCTCAATTCAATATTTTTTTGAAAGAATAAAATGGTCAATCTCATTGGGAAATTAATTTCCGTCAAGGAAGTATGAAGACATATTTTATCAAGATAATGTATTATGGCTACTGTGTCCTGGTAGTCTTTGTCCACTTTACACTTGATTTACCGAATATATGGCCATTTCTGATTTAAACCCCCAACAAATCCTGTCTCAAAACAAACACATACTGCATAGACTGAACACTAAATGTGTCCATGTGGTAAGTGCTGTAGGCTACTTATTCCATTTTTTTTTAGTTTACTCTTGTCTATTTCAAGATATATTTGCCATTGTTACACTTTATTTTTTCTTACTGTGCTTTAAGCCAAGAGCTGCTGAAGAAAATGTCAACTAGCCTTGAAATTCATAATGTCTTACTTTTTCTATTTTGTGTTCAAACACTAAACAAGAAAATACTACAGCCTGCTCTGCCATGAAATAACTTATGAAGCTCTTATGCAGTCCTCGGGTTGAATTCTTTCTGAATACTCAGTGTTTCTAAGGTGAATTTGGGTGTTATCCTTCTGATGGTTGATAGAAGTGTCACTAGGCCCGTCTAAAATGTCCCACAGTAAACCATCCAGCAGCAGGAAGGGATAAGACAATAAAACCTTGTCAGGGACAGAAGAAAATTATTGTATGCTAATCCGTAAAGTCAAATTATGCAGTTTTATAAAATAAAAAGCTCCAGAAATTCATCTATTGCTGCCATACTGTAAACATTATAACTTTGGTTCCATATTTTAACCTTTTCCTAATGATCATTTATGAAATTCTGCATTTAATATTTAATCTTTTTATTTCATCAGTTTATTAAAAAAATGTCTTTGTTAATGCCCTTTGACTTGTAGATTATCAACATTAGTTAGCTGCACCTCGACTAACACATCTTTAAAACTGTTCAATTTAATTTAATTCAACTTTATTTGTATAGTGCCAATTCATAATAAGTCATCTCAAGGTGCTTCACTGACAATCAGTTTAATCAATCTGATTGTCAAACATCCATTTATACATACAAACTACCCAATTAATAACAAATAGCCTATGTCAGAAAACCAACAGACTGCATTGAAATGAGTCTTCAATCAATCTTTCCCCTTCTGAACAAGCTTCAGGCGACGGTGGGGAGAAAAACTCCATTTTAACAGGAACAGGACGTGTTTCGGATCACTTTTTAGCCTCTGCTTTACAACTGTTAGCTATTATTTTATTAATTCGGAATTAATAAAATAAATTAATCTAATAATTCCTAGATTAATTGTGCATCTATCCTGCGGTTTCACACTCTAAGTATATCTTTGCTCCGGGGGGATTTACTTTGACACAATAACATCTTGATGCGGACACTTCTGTAGCTATTGCACATGTTTCGCTTTCCTCTGAGATCTAGATTTTTACACACAACTCTTGTTGTTTTGAAGATAAACTTAATTTGTTTCCAGTGTTCGATTTCAGACAAGAGGAAGAAACAATAGAACTTGTGGAGAACTGTTAAAGTGCAAGAGATGCCTAAAGCTGTCTTTATTTTTTTTAAAGCAACAACTCCCTGTGATGTGCAGAAGGTGACTACATGCTATGAAAAAAGGGAACATTTCTTACATTATTTCCCTATAGTACAACTTCAAGTTGAGTTGTTTGCCATCACTGAAATGATTAAATTGTTAGTTTATAATTTAACAGAAGACATATGAAGCAGGTGAGTGCATAAAGATGCAAACTGGAGTTTATTAATACATTGTCAAAAATGAAGAGGAAAAAAATAAGTCCCTTCAGAAGATATTTTCATATTAATTAAGGCCTAATTCTTTTTCATCCAATATTAGTGCTAAGCCAGTGGGATGTAGCCTAAATATGTTTCTACTTCCCTTTTTCCTCAACACAAACAATCATCATTGTTATTGACTAAAATGGGAATATTGAAGATGTTTCCCTGATTCATACACAGTGCAAGAAGAAAGTAAGCTGAATTTGTTCAAAACAAACAGAAATTCAAGTAGGTATAAAATTATTTCACTGAAATAAAAACAAAGAAGCCAGAGTACAGATGAAGGTAGCTGCGAAGTTTGGTGTATAGCCAAAGTCAAAGAAGCTGTAAATAGGCTATTGTATAGGTCTAAACCACACAACACAAAATTAGGCATTTTTATAAATAATGTTTTTATTAAAATAAAATGCTCTTCAGGGGATGAGGTGGTGGCTCTTAAAAGAGCCTTTTATTTGTTTAAATATTATAAACAGTTTACTTCTTGGGAGCAGCTTTCTTCACTTTGGGCTTGGCTGCCTTCTTTGCAGGCGCTTTCTTGGTTGCGGGGGTCTTCTTGGGTGCGGGGGTCTTCTTGGGTGCGGTGGCCTTCTTGGGTGCGGTGGCCTTCTTCACGACCTTCTTGGGGCTCTTGGCTGCCTTCTTGGCCGCTGCTGCGGGCTTCTTTGCCTTTTTGGGAGACTTCTTCGCTGCTGGCTTCTTTGCTGCTGCAGCCTTCTTTGGCTTCTTGGCTGCTGCGGGTTTCTTTGCGGGCTTCTTTGCTTTGGGGGCGGCTTTCTTTGCGGGCTTCTTGGCCTTGGGCGCAGGTGCCTTGCCCACCTTGAACGAACCGGCGGCTCCGGCCCCCTTGGTTTGGACCAGAATCCCTTTGGCCACCAGGCTCTTGATGGCGGTCTTGATGCGAGCCTTGTTCTTGTCCACCTTGTACCCTCCGGCAGCCAGAGCCTTCCGCAGGCCAGCTGCAGAGATCCCTCCGCGCTGCTTGGATGCGGCCACGGCTTTCACGATGAGTTCACTGACCCTGGGACCGACTTTTCTGGGTTTGGAAGCTTTCTTGGCAGGCGCGGGAGCTGGATCCGCAACTGGAGCTGGAGCAGGAGCAACTTCTGCCATTTCTCTCTGTAGATATTTTGTCCTCTGACGCGGCAAGAATCGATCAGATTTGATGATGAACTCGGAGCAACAGGCTGCACTTAAACATATCATGAGAACCATGGAGACTCAACCCCAACCTGCGTCCCTGTGTGTAACACTGGATGTGCTACTTTGTGTTTTCTCTTCACCGTTAGAGGAGTAAAAACTGGGCTCTGGAGCAATGCAGGAGGGTGACAGTTTAGGAGCTGATAGCAGACATTTATTTCTTTATGTTCACCTAATTTATAGCTCCGATGTTGTTTCTTTTGTGTTTGTGGTGCCTCTTAAAATCACCAATTCACAGTGGAGCGCAGCTCTTCTAAACTGGTATCTCCCCACTTTTCCATTCTAAAATTATTCAATATGCATCAAAGATCAACCAAAACATATTCCCAGATACCTTATATGTTTCCTAAGACATCTGCATGAAAATGAACCATCTGTTGTTCGTCATTTTTTCATGAAGGGAAGATTTTGTAGCAGCAGCAAACACACTGAAGAGAGACTTGTGGGGCAACCAGACTTCTTATCAAAGCTGCTCATTTGTTTAGGATCTATTGTACAAGTGTTATGATATAAATCTATCATGGGTAAATACTGACTTTACATTCCTGTTGTCTGGTCACAGCAATTAATAGCTCAGTCCAGCATGGGCAACTTTTATGAGCCTTTACTGGTCAATTAGGAAGACTGAGCTCCACTTTGGGAGCACAGTATAGAAGAAATATCAGCAGTAAGAGAAATATTTGACTTTCTTTAAAAATATAAAATAGGTTTTCTTTCCAACTGTCTTAGATATTTGGTTGGATGGAAAATGTAAGCTACCATAAAACCAACAAGTGCAAATACAAATTTGATGCAACAAATCTGAGTTGAAGACAAATCTGGCTCTTTTTTAAATTTCTTCTTCTTTTTTTTTTACCACGTTTCAACATTGACTTTGCATTATAAAATTACTGGCAGGTTTTTGTTGCATTACAGTTTTCCATCAATTGAAAATAGCATCAAAGGCATTAAAATGAGCTTGTTTCTTCTTTCATTTTTCTTTAGTTTATTTGATCTAATAATGTTAGCCATGGTCTTAAACACACGGTAAGTATAAATGCATAAGGGTCAATTTTAATCCAACAACTCATTCCTCCAGCACCCCTGATGTAGTCATGTGACACTATTCCAAGTACAGTCACTGTTATCTTTCAGTTGTTGTTGTGTTTCTGCTGTTTTTAGAGAACTGCCAAATGAAATATGTGATCTTCTGTTTTCAACCCTTTCAAATATTTTCCAAATGTTATAACCATGGCAGAAAAACATTAAAAAGAGAGTTCATGAATATGTAGGGGGAAAACAACTTTTTTTAACCCCTAATAGACCAGGCAACATATTTTATTTTTCACTCTCAATCACTTCTAAACCCTTTGTTAAGAAATTTGAATTAAATCTGACTTTATAAAGATTATGATTATTTTTTCTTCTTCTTATATTTGTTGAATATTCTGGTAAATAATATCATCTTTACAATGTGTTTAGTAGTCTGGGCTTACACAAACAGGTCCATGAAGGAGTCTTATCAGCGCACTCACATCTGGATGGCACCGCCCTCATTTGTGGTTTGACTGTTGATTTGACTGTTAGGTTTATCTTGCCCGCTCTCTGGAGCTTTTTGTGGCAAAATTAATAAGATGAAGGACAGCCTTTGCACTTCTGTATGTACTATCTCAGGATTTTTGAAACTGACGATCACCTGTGCTGCATGTAGCTTGTTCCAGTGTTGTATTTGTTTCTTTTTCCTAATGCTTTTTGCTTCTTGTCTAAGTGTTGCTTGCTAACACTTATTGCTAAGTGTCCAATGTTTTAGTGGGATATGTGGCCTGTTTATTGCATCTAATTATAATCATGCAATCCCTGCATATTATCCAAACTAATGATTTTATATGCATCATGGTAGTTTAACCATAATCAGAGATCATGGAGTTTCACCTGAAGATTTTTTCTTTGGAGATTAATGGAACAAATAAATGAAGAAATGCCCACAAAAACAAAACTCTCTAGCATTTCTTCCTTAACCTTATCATGGAAAGTGAAAGAAGTTAGTGGTTCATATTGGTTCAAACAGAAACGAAAAAAAAAGTAATTAAACATTAATTAAATTAAATGAAATTCTCTTAAATTGTATATAAAGGTCTTATAAAGATTGTTTAAAGAAATCATGACAGATGTTTGGCTGGATTAGAGATGTTTGTTGTCACATTCACATCCAGGAAAACTATTTTATTCTTAACAGCTGCAGGTAATGACTCAAAATTCTCTGAGGTTTTAAAGGTCTGGACTGGACTGAATGAATAAGTCAAAACATTATTTTGTGTAAAAGCTTGATTTCGGTCTTCCTTTAGGCTACATTGAATGACATTTAGTGGTATCTTCAAAAAGATCGGCATTTAAGTTTGATTAGGTTTCAACAAATTGGAATCATTTTGAACATCTACAATTATCTTTTGCTGTAGACTCACATTATGAATCTAAATCAGGTCAAAAATTGGCTCCTGATCACTGGCAAAGAGGCTATCATTAACTACAGGAAGACCATGTACTACGCCCCTCTCTGTATCAACAGACTCCGGCTGGAGAGAGTGACATTTTCACGTTCATGGGTGTCTGAGTGATTAAGAAAGCCCGCCAGTTACTTCCCTTCCTGAGGGTCTTGAGCGGGAATGGGCCGGAGCAGAAGCTGATGGTGACCTACAGAACGACTCCATGCTCATGTGATACATTACGTTGTAGTTTGTGGGATGTTTGGCAACAAGAAAGCTCTTCATCGGCTGTCCTATGTCCCCAACATCTCCTACTAAATCAGAATAACCAAAAAAGTCTTGTCTAACCAGATGGTTGGCAGTTCAATTTCCCTGCTAATGTCAAAGTGTGATTGGAAATGACACTGAACCCCATGTAGCCTCCTGATGTGCAACGGGATACGGATGCGTAGAAAGTACTAATTGAATGTACAGTAAGCGCTGCACTATTCTGTGAATGAAAGTATCAGACAGCTTTTTATATATATTCAATTCTAATATTACTTCTGACTGCTGAGTCTACAGCTGATGCAGTAACTGCTGTCATTTTCTTCCTAACACTTGTCT
>JBAMHT010000003.1:1790272-1805547 GCA_037177075.1 Craterocephalus fluviatilis | reverse complement strand
TATTCGTTTAAAGCAGTCAGAAATAGTTTTTTGTTTAATATATAAATATGTATATATATATATATATATATATATATATATATATAGCCTGACATTTTTTTAATTAAAATCCATTTTTCATTGATTTCAAGTTTTTCTATTTGAGGTTTTCTGAAGCTGCAAATCTTTATCAGCAAAATATACGTGGAAATATATTGATTGCACAATATTTGTCTATATGTGTACATTTAATCTTTGAAGTTAAGTTACGGGTGTTAATTAGAATATCCTGCATAAGTGCTGCATTTCTGTCACTTTACCTCACAGATAAAATGTATGTATGCGTTACAAAAACATCTGTAGAACTTGGGCCTATTCTGTTGAAATCTTTGTATCTTTTAGGAAGACCGTATTCAGGGATTCATCTTTGTATGAATTATTTTATTTTCATGGTTTAATTGTTTGGACTAGCTGACTTCCTGTCAAGTCACATCCATCCTGCAGGTGACTACTGCTGAGGTGACACGGGTGTAAAACTCAGTCAAACACAACTTCAGCTACAAAAGTGCTGACTCTGCACATGAAATGCATGAATCCTTCCTTGATCTCCCTTCACTAAAAACATTGGTACAAACTAAAACCGACCTGCAGATGCCTGTATGCTGCCATGGCTTGGGCTTGGCAATTATTCCAAAATTAATTGAAAACAACATTCAAAACCAGAAACTGATTCAAACTTAAATTAAATAAAATCTAAAGTCAATTATTTTAATAATCTTGCCAAAATATGTTCTTTATTGATTAAACTACTATATCAACTCTGTTACAAATCATTATCTGCTCTTCTACTGTGAAAATATACTGTAAGCAACAAAAACCTTCAGTTAGCTATGAGGGCTAAAAAAACAATAAGATTGCTAATTGATCCAGGTAACATGTTCAGTTATTGACGTTATGATTTTAGGAGATTTCACCAGGCCGTAGCCATGGCCCACAGGACCTTATTTTGATTTCTGAAAGGCAGTAATGCTATATCTAAATGTTCCATAAACTACCGCTGTTCATTTTAAGCACGTACACATCTACTTACAACTTAAATTGAGTTATTTTGAAAAGACTTCCTGTCATCCTAGCATCAACAGCGTGGAACGCGTCTCCTCATGCTTTCAGACCCCGGTGCAGTTAAATGGCTTCCTGACTTAAATGCTAAATGCACTGCACTTGTATAGCACTTTTCTAGTCATGTGACCACTTAAAGCACTTTGACAGTATGTCTCATTCATGCACACATCCAACACCTATACTCAGAGGTGCACTTCACTGCTCCTCCAGAGCTGCTACCTGCTACTTTTAGCTGTATTCCTTCTCCAACACACTCGGATCAAACGGCTCTGCAGACATGCTAACGAGCAGTGAGGTGACTATGGGTGTCCAAATTCTGCCCTGCAGGTTTCGGATGTTTCCTGCTGCAGCGCCTGGTTCAGATTAAAGGGTCCACATGTTTGGGGAGAAATGCGTCATCTGAATCAGGCGTGTTGGAGCAGGGAGACATCTGAAACCTGCAGGACTGCTCCCGTCCAGGACCACAGCGAACACCGCAGGACTACAACGTCACCGTCAGTTAACATGCATCAACAAAGACACAACTCTGAGACAGCCGGTAGGGAGGAGGCTGAGGTGAGAAAAACCTGGACTGTAGAGCCAGTGTGACACACCAGGCTGTCCTCTGGATCCGTGGAGACGAGGTAAAGAGGATGCACAGCTCTGCTGACCTCCACTGGATTACACACAGAAGCCACAACATGGTCTATACAGGAACTACTGGGGAAAATAGATTTTCCTGAGAAAGTGCTGCATTTCTGTAACTTCACTTCAAAGATGAAACGTGCACACATAGACAAATAGTCTGCAAATATATTTCAGCTTTAATCTGTTTAGATGTTGCTGATAGGGATTTGCAGCTTCAGAAAACCTCAAATTAAAAAAGACACTGCTGGAAATCAATAAAAAATGGATTTTTAACATAAAAATGTCTCTGAAAGGAAAATTTTGCGTCTGCACTTTGTACATCAAATGTGTTGGTTTCCCCTTTTATGTAGAATTGTCTGAATAAAACATATTTTCCAGCATATTCTCATTATCCGAGTAGAACCAGTATTTCCTCCGGTGAGCTCGGCCGTCTCCTGGCTGGTGCAGGTCAGCAGCAGGAAGCTGAGCTGCGCTGCACGGTGAGAGGGCAGCAGGGACCTGCAGCGGTGCCGAGGACCCCTGACTCACCGTGAGCCGCCTCCACATCGCCCGAATTACTGCCCGACTCAGAAACAAAGCATCTCACATCTCCAAACACAACGACCCCCATCCTCTGCCTTCGGTGTTTACCTCCCAGTTGTCTGGCCCCCTCCCCCTCCTCCCGCTTTCTCAGGTCACCTCTAACACACCTGTACTCATAACGAACTGTCGCATCTGTAATAACACGAAGCCATGACTCCGCTGCTTTTATCCTGTTTTCACTTCATCCTACTTTACAGTTCAGTCTTGATTTAACTGATTAGCCACGGTTACACAATGTTTTTTTATCTGGAATTAATTATTCCAGGTTAAGTAATTCAGAATCAAAATCTTTTCCTTCGGGTTTTCATGGAAATAATAATAAAACAAGTTGTTCTGAATAAACGCTGCTGGAAAACGTGGAAAAGTGAATCGATGCAGGTAACGTGATCCCATGAGAACTGGAACCACAAAGTTACAATTTCTATAGTAACATGATGTTTTTTGCTCATTTTCCGTCTATTTAAAACGAAATTAACTTTAATTCTGAATTAAAGAGGAATTAAAACTCTCATGTTAATCTCAATGTCTGGTTTCTGAAGAGAGCAGCTCCTTCGTAGCGCTAACACTCATCAAACGCTGCATAATGACCCCAGAAATCCTCCATCATTTCTCTCATTAGGCTGATGTTTGGGCCTGAAGTTGCACAGTGTCCGTTTAAAAAAGCTTCACACGATCAGCTGACTCAGGTGAGATTTCCTAAATATTTCACACATCTGCATCCATTTTTTAGGCAGGTTTGATGTGTTCTGCAGCAGAAGCGGAGCCTTCGGGCTTTCAGATGCCCAACCACGAGTCTGTTCCGATGCAAAATATATGACAGGAAGTAATCTCAGGTGGAGACTTGTTCTCAAACGGAGAAGCGCAAACACACGGGATGGTTACAGTAAACACAATAAAAGGAAAATGTCAGGTCTGCTTTTATTATACCTCCACTCTCATCTTCCCTGACCCAGAAAACAACATAAAGTCAATGTAATTGTAAACAATGAGCTCTAATCAGTTATGCAGGAGGGGAGTTTTATCATTATTTTATTTTTATTATAATCCCGGAACACAGAAGGTGTAGTAATACAACCGGAAAACAAGGTGGCAGTACGTAGCAATGAGAACTAATGGAAGAAGAGAAGAAGAACGGGAGGGAAAAAAACTGTAGAAGAAGAACGATGACGAGGAAAAAATCTCTAGAAATTGCACAAGCTTTAAAAAATAAAGCATTGCTAGTGTTCAGGATGTGTTGGGTCAGGGTGGTTGAAATCAACTTTATAGCAGAGCATTACCGCCGTTGAGAGCATCTGAAACCAATGTAGGATCGCGGGGTTAATTGTGAACTCAGCATTGCCCCCTGGTGGTGGCCGACCATAGAAACATAAAACACATGGAGGCAAGATGAGGCTGAGATATATACAGTGTATTTACGGTGAGTACAGCCACGCATGTGGATGTTTGAAACGATGTGTCTATTTATATGCAAAATGAAGCATAAATAAGCCTTTTAGTATGTTTTTAATCTTTCTACATGTAAGCAAAACTGCAACTACTTATATTAAAATCTGTTCAGAAAGTTTCTTTGACCTAATTTGACTTTTTTCCCCGTGTAGGATTGTTTTACATACAGAAATTTTCTGGTTGCACTGACCGGTCTCATGTAAGATCGTGATAAAATCGAAATCGTGATTTTATAACAAAAAAACGTGATATGATAATTTTTCCATATCGCCAACCTCGAATTTCTGATGCAACGCCTCCTCTGGTGAGAAGTGGAGCATGTTATTTAAAATGTCCGGTTAATTTTTGTCGTGCAGGACGAACCCAAACTCGGCCCAGAAGAATGTTTCTCAACCCCGATCGGACCGAGTCTGGCGGCCTGTCCTGGTGGGCACACAGCCTTAAACATGCAGCGCCGGTCACCATTGGCTCGGCGTGTAATGGTACATGTGTCCGTTGTCACATTTTTCGGTACAAAGAGTTTAGAATAGAAGCATACCGGAGTTTCCACACAGAAGACTAAATGCATGCATGACAGCCTCAGGCTGCAAAGACTAAAATAAACGGATGAACCTTAAAACCAAGTGAAGGTTTCCGAAGAGCCTCACCATCTTGTTACTCTCGTGACTCCAAGAAAACCCCAAAAATGGCCGACAAAGAGACGCTGAGAGCGTGGGGAGGCATGATTGAAACCCATCAAACTCTGAGCTACGAGCTAACAAAGCAACCAGCTAATGGAGGAAGGCGGGCTTAAGCTACGGCACTTTTAGCAGCTAAAAACCGCTGTTGTGCTGCTCTTGGCTTCGTTTTCCTGGATACTACACCTGTCAATCAAAAGGACACTATGGAAATATTAATTCTGAATGAAGGTTTCCATGATAGAGGATGAGAGAAGAATTATCTGATTCAGAATTAAACATTGAATAAACCAGCCTCTTTATTCGGAATTTAGTTTCATTCAGAATTAGCAGGAATTAAGGGTTTACATGCTCATTTTTCTCCTGTTTGAAACAGAATTAACTTTAATTCTGAATTAAAAAGAAATTAAAACTCATGTAAACGTGGCCAGTGTTCCTGTTTTGTATATCTTACTGCTACTAAATATGTATACTTTATATATAAAGTCGCCTGTCTATGACTTTGTAACTCATAACTTCCAGAACATTTTACTTTGTTTGCTTTATTTATCCAAGTATCATAAATGTTTACATCTACACACACTGACATGTGAGGATTAACAATTCATCACTTCTTTTCAATAAATAATTCAACTAATTAAAAAAATATATATATAGTGCAGTTCCCTGTATCTGCTGACAAACTAAAGATAAACCCGCTTCATCTCCCTGCTTCCCAAACACCACACATAAACATTTCAGTAACTGTTGATCATTAATCAGTTATTAGTCATCAAAGCTTTGGACACTCAGATATGGAAACTCTCATGTCTGTTTCGGACAAGTAACGTTATTATTCGTTTTACTCATCAGTCAGTGACACGTTCAGTCATTTTACAGTGAGAAAAACTTTCAAACATGTAAAAATTTAGATTTCTAACAGAAACTAAACCCGGTGGACCACATGAACCGATCCAGCAGCACAGCTGTCGTAACCCAAAAAATAAAAGACTTCGTGAATTTTCTGAATTTAAAAAGGAATTATTTTCAGATTCTTTGCAAATAGGAAATAAATATATTTTCTTGAAAAATACTTAATGTCCCAAGGGAGGTTAATGTCCAAATTCCTACTGTCAAAGATGCCCATACAGAAATTATAACCAACCACTGGACATAATCTCAGTTTTTTCCTTCTTTTTCCCTTTTTCTCTCCTATTTTATGGGTGGCTAAATTTGCTCCAAAAACTGTGAAATATATTTTTTATCAATAATATATTTAAATAAATCAAGCAATTACTACTACTACTACCATTATTATTATCATTATCATCATAATCATTATTATTAATAATAATAATAATAATAATAATAATAATAAGTTGGGGGGTTTTTCTGCCATGCTTCCATCATGAGCTGCACCTGTGCAGGTTTCTCTCAGACGATCACAGCGGATCTGCCTCGTGCGCAAACACCGGAGCAGAACCACGCGGGATTTCTCTCCATCACTTCTTGCATAGCGGTGAATACACCCGGAACCGAACCGGACCGCGGCTTACCGTTGGACCGGCGGACGATGTTCTCCAGGAACGTGTTCTGAGGAGCCACGAGACCCCGCCGTCCTCCCGCCATCCTGTCGTTCTCCCGCAGCGCGCGCTACAGCCGCCGTAAGCCACTTCACATATCTGCCGCACGAGCCTCATGAGCTGAAAACAAGGGGCTCGCGCTCTCCCTCCCACTGTCTCTCTCAGCGGGCTCGCTCTCGGCAGATGGTTTCAGCGCGAGCCTCGAGATGAGTCGCGGAGAGTGCGGTTGTGGTAAAGCGAGCTTGACTGGCACAGGGGGAGAGAGAGCTGATGGTACAGTCATTACATCACCTGCTTCACCGTAAATAACGGGTGAACCCACAAAAAAACACACAAAAATACACGAAAATCTGGTTTTATTTCAATCTTCAGACATTTCATATGAACTGTTTCTGTTTTCTTCTAATATCTCTTCCAGGGTGTTTTTGTTGAAACATCTGTGCAGGACGTCCAGACATCCTGGTCTCTGTCCTGTATCCGTAAACTTCATCACCCCAACTTACAACAAAACCTGCCTAATTTAAACCTATTTATATTTAATCCTTATTAAATATATCATCCACGTGCAGGGGCGGAGCTAGAGAGGGGCCGCTGGCCACCTCTGAAATCTGATTGGACAAACCAGGTTATTGGCAGGTCATTGAAAGAGAAGGACCATCATTCCAGACCTGCATGGGTCACCAGTATCACCAAACCAGTTTGAAATAAATCATAATTATTACCCAATTAACTAAAATTAATTAACTCCTTTAAATAATATCGAATGTGGCTGCAGATTTCTGGGAGAGATTCAGGCTCATTCACTACATAGGTCAATCATTCTGATGGAGATTTGGACACAAAGCTCACCACTTTCTGCCCGCCGCAGGTCACGTGACTACCAGCTGTTGCCACAGCAACCCCAGATTATTAAATTAAGATTATAAAAGTAAAATAATTACTGCAGATAAGATGACGGATGAAGACAATAATGCTTGTTACGTTATATTTTTACCCGTCTAAGCACCATCGCTGCTCACATAGACATACATAATAAAGGCTAATGGTCGCGTTTCGGATGGCATCACCGGTGGCCATCTTACCACAGACAAGCTCGAATCTGAGGAAAAGTCATTTACTTATCTATAGTTAAATAAATCGCATTATTATCAGCAGTGATGCCAAATAATGTTTGGGAGACCAAATTGTTCAGAAAAATTACATCGTGAGAAGAATTGATCTTTCAAAACGTCCAGAACACGTTACCACAGCGCCATCTGCTGGCCATAAAATGCAAATACGAACGAAATAAACAGGAACGTTTTCATACATTTTTGATCAGTGTCTGTGGTAACTTATTATGTTCAATTCAGTTTTATTTTAAACACATTAAAAACATTAATTTAACATAAATGTCTTGTTTCTGTGTCTATAAATATCCTGTCTGTTTATTTTCAGACTAAAATTCACAAATGTCTGATGTTTATAACAAATCAAGCGATTTGAAAATCTCTATAAAACTGAGCAAGTCATGGTTATCTAAAAACTAAATGTCCCATTAAATCAATGTTAAAGAGTGAGCAAGCTGACTGTAGTAAGATGGCCGCCCAGTGCGGACGTTCCACTCCAGTTGTCTAGCCATTATTATGTATGTCTATGGATGCTCACTACTTTTCAAAAAGCATTGTGGGTAATTTTGGGTGCACTATTTTTTTCTTTTTTACATTCGGATGCCCCTACAAAGCTACGTGACCCCTGTAAAGGACACTATGTAGGGAATTATTTAAAAAATCTGTTACATTGTTATTTTATATAGTTTAAAAATAAAGATGCTCAGATTTAAATTTCTCTTTGGCTGTTCAGTTTGTTGATTAAAAAACATTTTATTTGACAAAACTCTTTAAACTGTGTTTCATTATTACCATAATAATGAAGCACAGTTTTTAAACAAAGATTTAATCAACAAAAAGAAATGCTGTTGCTTTTACGTTTCCTGGCCAGTTTGATCAAGTCTGGGTGACTGCATGATTTCCTTTTGCTTTTGTTGTGTTCAAGTACTCAAGCTTCCTTTGAAAGTCCTAATGTGGGTTACCTGGGGAGTGTGAACACTGTCCTTATCTGCAGAAATTCACATATGCTGTTTACTATATTTCACATTAATAAAATCTTAATTAGTGGCATTGCATGACTGTGGAGGCAGCTGGATTGCCTTCCGGGTTAAAGTAGTTTGAAACACTTTCAGTTATTCAGACAAATTGTTGTGTTTTGTCTCCCTCTGTTGGTTTAAGAATGACTGTGAAGCCATCAACAACAAATGAGCATGAAAAATTAAAAGAAATCTATTTTATGGTATTGAATTAAATGCAATATTTAATATAAGCCTACATAATTATGCCTCATGGACATATCAGACTGTGTTTACACAGCTATTAAGTAAATTTACACGTTCCTATATCCTAGACTCCCAGAGTTTGTATTTTTATCATTATTTTTTAATCCATATATTGTAAAAGCTCCGTTTAATTATTTATCCCTTTTCCTTTTTTTTAAACATCATTATTTTGGTTCGTTTGTATCGGCGGAAGGATCTACTGGCAATGGCTCTACAGCAGCAAGAGTCACGCTGCCAAACCACGTTGCGTAAAAAACCTTCCGCCAGAGGAGTTAGACCCCTTTCTCTTAATGTTTTAAAGCAGGTTAGCCTTTCTCAGGGGTAAAATTATTGCTCTAAAAAACATCAAAATTCATTAGATCCCGTTTAGGTGTTTTTCAGAATGTTTTATAGCTTGAAGCGAGCGTGTTAACACGTCCGGAGTGCAGGAACGAGGCTACAGCGCCACGGATGGAGCAGCGGCAAGTGGGAGAACTGCAGCAGAAAAGGTCCCGCTACAGCTGACATTTTCTACCCCGTCACAGCTCCCGGGAACGGACAAAACTAACCGCAAAGATGCCGGGGATGATGGATAAAGGCTCGGAGTATTTGGGGAAAGGACGCTCAAACGGAACCAAGAGTCCGTCCAACGCCTCGAACGGACATTTTTCCGACGAAAGCGGCAGCGACGACGAACACGGTGAGGGTAGCCTCGAACACCTCTTATCTCCCCGCGTCTCCGCTTCTAACGCTTTTATTTTTTTTAAAAATACAATAAAGCGTTCCTGGTGTTTATCGGATCGTTTCTTCCATGTTTTCCAGATGTTGGAATGCGGGTTGGAGCCGATTATCAAGCGAGCATTCCCGAGTTTGATCCCGGTGAGGTGTTTTTGCTGCTACGGTCGGTGGTAGCCTCGATCACCGTCTCCTCTATGTTTCTGTGTTCGCAGCCAGCTGGAAGTTTACATCATGTCCTAACTAATAAAAATGAGTTTATACTGTTTGATAAGCCAATAAAAGATCAAACCATGGCTTCCTCGTACTGTTGACCACTTGAGAAATCGATTAATTTATTCAAAAAGTTGCATTTAGGTTGTTTTTTTAGTGAGCGTGTATTAAATGCAGCAGCAGTCATGCCACGTGCAAACAGCTGTTTTTATCATCATAATATGGCAGTAAATGTTTTGTTACATTAAAACTTTATGTTTGCAGTTTTATTTTATAATCTGACCTTTCCTCTACATGCAGGTTCCACTAAGTACACGGATAAGGACAGTGGAGGGATGCTGGTCTGGTCTCCGTACCACACCATCGTTGACTCCAAACGTGAGTGAGTCTGTAGATCCCTGTGTGAGGTACTGGGATCAGAGCAAACTAACAGCGACTGTTTCCCTCCACAGTGGATGAATACATCGCCATCGCCAAGGAGAAGCATGGGTACAACGTGGAACAGGTGAGCCCCAAATGTCTGAGTCCGGCCCAAAGATGTTCAGTTCACGTTAACCATCATTTCCCCCACGAATCTGATCTGTTAGGGGCCAGAGAGTAAACGCTGACCCTTATTGGTTAAAACTCAGATGTCCTAGAGCAGCAGGTTCTAAGCTTCTATATGACGACGTTCCACATTAAAGTATTAAAGTTGATTTATGCAGAATTTGTTAAAGAATTAGGGTGTTTAATTGATCTCTTAGTTAATTGTTAAGTTTTGACAGCCACGGTAAAAATCCTACATTTATTAGATAATTATAGGTTTTATATTTTTCGGATTTATCTGTCGACCCCCTGATATGACTTCACGACCCACATGTGGGTCCCAACCCACAGTTTGGGAACCACTGGTCTTGACTTGGGGTTTTATGGCTTTGACTGATGGGAGCCAGTGTGATTGTAAATGGAGGCCACTCAGAGACCAGTTCAGGTGGATCGCTTTACATTTTAAGCATTCGGACGCTTTGCTCAGATGGCAGCGAGTTTTTGGAGCCTAAACATATGAGGCCAGGTCCCAAAGTCAATAAAGGAGGGTTGATCTTTTGTATAATATATTAGAATATACATCCTCAAGGCCATTTAATCTCCATCCATATGATTTTGGTCCAGGTCCTGAGGTTTACTGAAGTCTGTTCTGGTTTAGTGAAGTCAGTTCTGATATAGGTCCTGAGGATTTTGGAAGCCGTTTTGTGCTTCTTTATGGTGGAAAACAAACAAGTCCATCATTTTCTAGAGCGGCTAAAGAAGATCTGAGCTTCAGGACCAGATTAGAAGAACCACCATGTGGAGTCTTCCCCATCCACATCTGCTGGAAATGCTAAATTTTCTCTCTGCTGTCTGTAATAGTCTCGGCCTGCTCATTTCAGTGCAGAATAACAACATTTCATACCTAAGATTGAAAATAGATGCAACTTAAGCTGCTACTTTTCAGATAATCTGTCACAAAATCAGGCATTTTAGGTTGAAAGAATCAAACAGAAATGTGGAGGGAAGCAGAAAGTCATCACGCCTGCAGTTTGAAAATGTGAAAACACCAGACGTGCTGGAACAAAGACGGAGCTAAGAAGTGAAGGGTTAGATGGGTCCGAGTGGAAGAAAGCTCTCATTTAGCTGAAGTCTGTCTTGAATAAACCAGAGAAGTGTGTGTCAGACTGTAAACCTGTTATTTCTTCGGTAAATAATGAACTGGGCAGAACTTCTTCCAGCTTCTTGCGTACTTTAATGGATCCACAGCTTTTCTCTCTCTCTGTACCAGCTTTACATTTCCCAGAAACTGCTTTTCCTGAGAGGTTAACGTGTTGTTTCTGTGTTATCCAGGCTCTTGGCATGCTCTTCTGGCACAAACACAACATCGAGAAGTCTCTGGCCGACCTGCCAAACTTCACCCCGTTCCCCGACGAGTGGACGGTGGAGGACAAGGTGCTGTTTGAGCAGGCCTTCAGCTTCCACGGCAAGAGCTTCCACCGCATCCAGCAGATGGTAAACGCCCCACCCACTGCAGCACGCCTAGTATTCCCAGTGGAAGCTGAAAAACATATTTTAATCACAGTAGAACATAAAGAACATGTTTTATTTTCAGTAGAACAATGGGAATAATAAGGGGAATAATAAGATGTTTTACAGTGAATAATAAGATATTTTAGTGGGAATAATAACATGTTTTAATGGGAATAATAGATGTTTTAGTGGGAATAATAACATGTTTTAATGGAAATAATAGATGTTTTAGTGGGAATAATAACATATTTTAATGGGAATAATAAGATGTTTTACTGGGAATAATAACATGTTTTAATGGAAATAATAAGATGTTTTACAGTGAATAATAAGATGTTTTACTGGGAATAATAACATGTTTTAATGGGAATAATAAGATGTTTTAATGGGAATAATAAGATGTTTTACTGGGAATAATAACATGTTTTAATGGGAATAATAAGATGTTTTACTGGTAATAGATTATTTTTAAATGTTCTACTAGGAGTAATATAAGTTGATGAGATTCCGATTTTATTTACATTGTGAGGTTGTAAAAGCAGCCTTTGTACAGAGTCCACATGGTTTAAAGAGTGCAGGTGGTAATTATGGGATGTTGCTGTGATTTGTTCAGCTTCCAGATAAATCAATCTCCAGCCTGGTGAAGTACTACTACTCGTGGAAAAAGACTCGCTCCAGGACGAGTCTGATGGACAGACAAGCTCGGAAACTGGCCAGCAGAAGCAACCAGGACGACAGGTCTGCACAGAAGGGATGGTTCAGAATAAGAAGGAAAGAGATTTAAAGACATTTTTTATTGAACTTGGAAGTTTCGGTCAGGAACGGAGGGATGCCATTTCCCTAAACTCTCCCACGTCGACACAAACGACTGAAAATAGGCGTTTAATTTCCACAGAGAAGCTGCTGAGCTCCGCCCTGAATTATCACACCTGCTTCCCACTACCATGCTCCCAATCTTCCTTTTTATTATTATTCATAAAAAATCTCAAAGAGAGAAGACTTTAACTTCTGTAAATAAAACAAAACAATGAACATTACTGTGTTGAATAAAATGATAAATGTTGCCATGTCTGATGTAGAAGCCTGGGAGGAACCGGGACCGGCCTCCTAGTGTCAGGTCCAAACAATGTAAACCAGCCATAAAAAGCATCAAAAGTTTATGCTGTAGATGACTGAATTCACAGTAAATCTGTTTCTTTTTATTTTCGGGAGCTTGTCCATTTTTATTGCTGCTTCTTTTCTTGTCCAGTGAGTTAATGTTATGTTGTTGGCGCCTTAGTGACGAGGAAATGGAGGATGCCAATCCCATCGAACCACACGACAGCGACTACGATCCCAACAAGGAGGCCAAGAAAGAGGTAAGATGGACTCTGTGGCATCAGAGGTCATCTCCCTTTAACAGGCCGGGGCGAGTTTTTTATTTTCTTATAAATGTAAATTAGAAAGAAAACTGGAAGCTTTTAGTTACAACGAAAACTGATTTATTTCTTCGCATTATTCCCTCAGTCAGGCGACGGCGCACGCGAGAATTTGCGTGCAGGAATATTTTCACTCAGACTGGAAATTAATGACTTACAGAAGGTGATTAAAGGTGGTTTCCTCCTCAGAACCAGCCCGAGCCGCCCCCGCCGGGCTCCAAGGTGGCCTTAGGCCGGCGGGAGCACCAGACCCTGCAGCACCGACACCACCAGCGCTCCCGCTGCCGCCCGCCCAAAGGCATGTACCTGACCCAGGAGGACGTGGTGGCCGTGTCCTGCAGCGGCTCTGCTGCCAACACGCTACTCCGTCAGCTGGACATGGAGCTGGTGTCCCTCAAGAGGCAGGTCCGTGTTCCAGCACAACACCGTTAAAGTGCTGCTTTTAGACACTTTTCTCCCCGTCTGTAGCTGATCTGTGATGTCTTAACGTTTTGTTAAAGTCACGGTTCTGTCATATCGGGCCTTATTTTCCCTCCGCTCTTGAACGTCCCTCTGAATGGGCGGCACCCTTGAGGCAGCCGACTCCGATCCTCACTCCGCTGGTCTTCCTGGAGGCCGGCATCATTTACTTTTTGTCTGTCTGTTACGTAAAAGAAGTAAGGAAGTACAGTCCGATCGTAAAAAATGCTTCATCTAAAAGGTTTAGACACTAAACGAGTCTGAACAACTCCAGGGGTTTTTGCTCTGCTCTTGATTTAACCCTTTGTCTTCCTGCTCTACTATTTGGTAGAGCAAATCTTTCAGTGATTATCAAGAATATTTATAAATAATTGATTAAATAAACCTGCCGGATTAGTCTCTACCAAAAGAAATTGTTTGTTTTCCCATCGGAGTTTCAAATTTTGACCTTTTCAGTCTCATAACTTTATCATCAACTTCAATCTAAACTATATCCTGAAAGGCATTTCTTTGTATTTTTCTTGTTGAAAAGAAAACAGAAAATGCAAAGAAACATTTTTCTCTTGCTTTTTTCTTAGTGTGAAAGTAAAAAGCGTAAACAACCGAAAAACAATTCCAAGCACTTATAAAAGCCAATTTAGCATGAAACCCCCCCTTTATGCTCCCGTACGTACTGAGATAGGGACCCACGTTTCCTATATTCTCATGCATCCTCATCCTCATTATTCCATGCATGTTTTACGTCGCCAGTCCACTCCTGTGATCAGACATCAGTTTCAGACACAGTTTAGTGGAGGTAATGCAACGAGGGATGGGAATCGTTGAGAATGTGGTGATTCTGGTTTCCTTTATCGATATCTTTCTGTTCCTCAGGTCCAGAACGCCAAGCAGATGAACAGCGGACTGAAACACACGTTGGAGACCGGGATCGAAGACTTCCAGCTCCCTGAGGTACGAAACATCCAGAAACATAACTTTTGGCTCCACGAACACCCCGAGCTGAACTGTGAACCTGAACCTTGCAGGCAAACCTGAAAGTGAACGCGCGCTGGACCACCGACGAGCAGCTGCTGGCCGTGCAGGGTAAGCTGGCCGGATGTTCCCCCTTCCTCACACCAACAACCATGATGCCATCCTAAATCTCCTGCATGCTGCGTTCGTCTCCACCATAAAACAAATAAAACAAAGTGTTTCCTCTATATACATGTAGGAGCATTTCTGAAAAACGTCCTCCACACTACAGCGTAACTTCCGTCTTATTGAATCATGTTGCAGCTTTTTAGTGCTGGGACACGTCTGGACCACCGAAAAGCATTTATTTTTTTTTATTTTGACTTCTGAAGGTTTACAGCAACATATTTCAGTGCATACAGGAGATATTCGGGGTGTTGTATGTGTGGCGCTGGCACAGATCCACACAAACTGGTCTTACTGTTTGTACCAGCAGTGCAGTGATATGTGATATTGTATCGAATCGGTCAATAGACCCTTTTCACAGTGACGTCAGACAACTTCCGCTTTGCAGTGATCCCGGTTTATCCGGACGTCCGCTATCATAGTAACTGTGGTGTTTTACCAATGGATTTCACACTTTCTCTCATCCATCTACCCTCTTTTTGTTTGGGAAACATGCAAAGACTAGCCCAGAAAGTGTCCACCACCCCAGCCTTCCAACTTGAAGTCGTGAAAACTAAGATCGGGAAAGTATTTTTTATTGTTTGAGCAGCCTGGGACTCTGCAGTAGCAGCGTCTTAGCGACTGGGCCATCATTGCATTCTGCTGAGGGATGGACACAGAAAAATAAGATCAATTACATCCAGAACTGATTTCTGATAGTTCTGTACAGTAAACGGAAATAATATTAAAGACTGCCTGGCTGCATTGCTTTATCATATTTAGCTCGTAGTTGACGTTGCTACTTGTCAGCCTGCAGGCATATTTAGGCCCGAGCACCGAAGGCGGTGCGAAGGCCTATTGTAATCGTAGTGTTTATTAGGCCCGAGCACCGAAGGCGGTGCGAAGGCCTATTGTAATTCAAGTGTTTATTATTATTATTATTATTCTTATT
>JBAMHT010000003.1:1709798-1720096 GCA_037177075.1 Craterocephalus fluviatilis | reverse complement strand
GATGCTGTTCAGGTGAGTGACAGCCCGGTCCACGGCGTACTCATCACCCATCTCCACCAGGGCCGTGCCAGGAACGCTCTTCATGAACTTCACCTGTAAAAACAACCAATCAGGGGCCGGTTTAGATCAAGCCGTCTCCATGGAGATGTCTCCACAAACACTGGGACTGCAGCTGCTCTGAGAACAGGGCTTGAACACACCTTTTCCACGTTGCCATAGAGACAGAACAGGTTGAAGATGCGGCTGCAGTTCATCTTGCTGGGATGGAGGCCGCTCACCATGGCAACGGAGCTGGAGCCCAGCAGGGAGGAGGAGGAAGACGTGGAGGGGAAGGTCTTCGGAAGGAGGGGCGGGTATGAGACCATGTCCTGTATGGGGTCGTTGCTTCGCCTGTACCTGCTGTTAGCAGGCAGGGGCAGCAGGGGGCAGTGTGGGCCTGTAATCACACACACACACACACACACACACACAGAAATTGTTAAGCCAATCAGAGAGAGACGGGCAGACGGACGGGATGCAGACAGACAGGCAGTACCGTAGCCGTTGGACGGATGCTCTCCCAGGATGGCCTGACGCTGCCTTCCCTTCCCCCGCTCTGTAACACACAGCAACACAAACATTTACGGTAAATCGCAGCTGACAGGAAAGCCGTCGCCCATAGCAACGCCATGCCAACTGCGTGAAGCAGTTTTAACCCTTCGGCTTTCAGGATGAGTCTGAACGTTTGTGACTTCTGAATAGCAGAGTTCTGCATTGAGCCCGCGGGACACGGCATCATTTCAAACACGTGTTCCACATGGCGTCCATCCACGTCCACTGACGTTCTACAGCACAGGAAAGCTGAGATTCCTGAGATCTGACTGATGTACGGCGACACTCATCACTGCAGATTAAGTAAACGCTTATTTAAGACCAGCTGCACATTTAAAACTTTATGCAATGTACCTTTAAATCTGTACTGTAGCCTACTCCTGTAACAGATCTGCCTCCTGTTATATCAACAGTCCAGTATATCAGAGTCCAGTAAAAAGATTGCCCACAACAAGCCGCTGCCGACAATTTTTCTAACAGACGTGATATTTCACAGTAAGGCTTCATGTTCGAAATAATGCATTAAAGCAAACTCATTTTAGTTCAGGGGCCACAGGCGGCACAATTTGATAACCCTTTAACTTTCACAATAAGAAAAAAGCAAGAGAGAAATGTTTCTTTGCATTTTCTCTTTTCTTTTGAACAAGAAATATATGAATTATTGTTTTTTGGCAAATAGTTGAGATAAGAGTTAATAATTAAGTAGTGACAGTGAAATGGTCAAATTTGAACCAACTACGGGATAACAAACATTTTCCTTTGGTATTACACACCCAAACCAATTGGTAGAGACAGTTAAGCAAAGTTTATTTTATCAATTCTTTACTATGATTCATGATAATCACTGAAAATTTTGCTCTACCAAATGGTAGAGCAGGATGACAAAGGGATATGAAGTGGGCCAGACCAGTAAAGTAACATCATTATAATATAAAAATAACAACAACTAAATTTTCCCTGTTAAAGTACAAAGACATACTAGTATATTATCAACACTTTTAGAACTCTTAGAAATCATTATGAACAACTTGAATTATCTTGAGAAAAGGAAGTTTGGTTGCAATATTTTGCCTAACTTACATAATTCATTTAGATATTATTTGCATTGTATCTATATTGGATACATTAAAAATTGAATGGGTTAATTTCTAAACATAAACATATTTATCAATATGTTAAATAAATTTAATTTTCCAATTACTGAATTTGAAAAGCTTTAATTCATAGAATTTACTTATATATATATTTTTAGTTTTTATCTAAATTGCATGTATATTTATTCATTTACAGACTTTTTACATATTTACTAAATTCTGCACATATTCCACCTTCCAGATCTTAAACTATCACGAAACATTGAATATCAGTTATCTGGAACTTAAAAATCCAGGGTAAATTTAATATATTTTTGTGGAGGTCCAAATTCTTCCCTCAGGCCAGATTGGGCCCTCTGGTGGGCCGGTTTTGCCCCCCGGGCCTTATGTTTGACACCCCTGCATTAAAGCCTGATCTCTGTGTGAAGCGTCATGTGCCCCAGTGAGACTCTAGAAATGGCATGATAGCTAAAATCTTTGGCAGAACAGGCGCTGTCAGCTGTCATAGTGAGATGGGAAATTCTCCTGCAGTGGGTCGGATACGTGCGATTCCCAATGGGTCACTCACGGCGTGTGGGTAAAAATTTATTTCATAAATAAATTTCACTAGTGAAGGTGGGTCACATATTTTTCGTTTATTATTTTATTCTTGATGAGTGCTTTTCCTTGTCAGGCACCAGGGTCACCTTTTATTGTGAAGGCCTGTGAGAGTAAATCTAAATCTTGCTCTTACTGCACGGATTGTTTTATCCATCCTGGTGTCCAGTGAGAGAGATTTTCTCCTGTTGGTTATTTAATTCAGAAATGGAGATCACAGCTGAAACCAGCGATAGTGGAGGATGTTTTATCTATGCAGCAGTCAGTCACCCAGTCAGATGAATAAAGCCCCCCACGTGGTAAATACTAGAGGTGCAGTAAGATATAATGCCTATGCAAGTTAAAGGGATACTGTGTAACTTTTGGCCACTAGGGGTCCTAAACCTGTAATTTCCCCTAAAATCTCATTTTGACCCCATTATCAGAAAATGTGAATATTAACTGATGATTGCTGGGGGCAGTGCAGTGTTTGAAACACATCAGCACTCAGAGGAGGCTGCCCTCTTCAGAAACCAGACATGAGCTTGGCATGAGTGGATCCGTCTCTCATGGATCATGTGACCTGCAGCACTTTGCTCTACAGCTATAAAACCCAGCGGGCTGTGCTTCATGCTACTTTTACTGTGAAAGTTGGTAAAATCTGAACAAAGTAAGTAAAGAGAGTGTCTGAGGAGCCCAGAAAGAGTTAGACTGGTTCATTTTTTCAAAAAGGTCATGTGGCATGTAGGAAGTTATAGGTTTAGCCCCCTAGTGGCCAAAAGTTACACAGCATCCCTTTAAAATAAAGGAGTAAGGCCTGGAATATACTTGCTGTGTATGCAAGCGTGCCCACAAGTGCTCTTTCTGGTCTGTGTACATATTTGCTGTAAACCACGAAGGTACAGCGCAGCCAAAACGGTCAATACCAGAGGGCACCACTAGGCGGAGTATGCAGCACTTGTACTCTGACTGTAATATGTTGCCGGTCCGTTGTATTTCTGGCTTTTTCCATTAACAAGTTGAATTTGGACTTCGAAATCGAGGCAAATGAAAAATGAAAATTTTACTTCTACTCTAGAAACTAAGGGGGGGAAAAGTGTTGCCGCTGTTAGACGTGGTAAATGGGGCCGATCTCCACTTAAATATACGAGCGGTCCAAGACCCGAGCACTTCTAGTGGTCAAGTCAAGTCACCTCGTGTTAATGCGAGCAGCCGACATGCCAAACTGACATTAGCGACCTGTGGCGGCCATAATGCGTCGCCAGCAGCAAGTATACCCCAGCCCTAAGGAGCAAGTTCTGCTTAAAATAAACCTGCAAAAATATTTACTCTGTACACCCGGCCAAAAAAATCCCACTTCTACTATATAGACTAATGACACTATGTGTGACACTTAGGCAAAGTTTTCTATAAGAATGCACCCACTGGATGTCCTTTCATTTTTTGTATTTATTTAGTTATTTATTCATGTTGTGGGAATTCAGTGCAATTATTTCATGAAAATGGCTAATACCTGCATTCATCACAATATTCATATTTAAGAATAAAAGTTGGTTCTTTATCTCTTTTTGCTAATATTATTAAGAGATGTTGTGGAAGGTCCGAAGAGCCTGTTGTGGCTCCAGAGCTGCAGGTTGCATACCTTGGGATTACCAACAGAAAACAACACTGTAAAATCAGACAGCCCCTTTCAGTTGTATTTTATTTTATTTCTTAAACTCGTTATAATGACTTTTGCAAACAGAACTTGATTTAATGTGTTTTCAGATGTTTAACTTATAGTTTGAAATGGTCTTGAGGTTGTCATCAATGATTTATCTCATGCTAACTCAACGGAAAACGGGAGCGCCCAGCCAACCCAGACTTTGTTTGAACAATGTATTGATTAATGTGATTAATGATCGTTTTATGTTTTATATAAACAGTTTTATACTAAACGAAAAATGCTGTTTCTAATTGTTTTCACCATGGTGCCGTGTGATGAAAAATGATCAGCAAAGATAACTGAACATGTGTTGGCGGAGCTACTTTTTGAATTCAGCTTATCTGAACCACAAAGGATCATGTGAGATGCAGATGCAGCAGAAACTCTGCCTTTTGTGATGCTTTGCAATAAATTTGAATTCTGTGCTTTTTTGTCTTTGTTTTCTTTAAATTTTTTATCATTTTAATACACATCTACTTAAATTTCAGTCAAATATTTTAATGCGTGCTTCTTCATTTCAGTCGGGAAAAAACACAGAAGCCAAACCAACATTCTGCTGTTATGATGCCTGACAAGACAAGGAAAAAATGGAAATAAACATAATAATAAAAAATAAATTAAAAAAATAGCTTCGCATTTATTTGAAAAAAGCTACATTTTTAAAATCAATTTTAAAATTGTAAAATAAATAATCTAAATATTTACTTTTTTAACAAAGAAATCCACTTTAAGTTGGGGGAAATAATTCAGAGTAAGTCCTCAACTATGTCTGCACTCCAAATGCTTTTAGACCAGCTATGCACTTTGTTGGGCGATACAGGTGAAAACTGAAGGATGGTTAGGGGTTAATCTGTGGTCTACATGAAAGAGGTGCATCCTCTCTCCCTTCCCAGCAAAAACTGTTTCCACATTTGTTCTCCTCTGAAGCTCCAGCGAACTCAGCAGCTGCCCACAGACTTCAGGCCCACACGGCTCCGTCTGACTACGTCTCCATGCAGGGGCTTCCTGATGCAGGGCGTCAGTGTCCTCTGAGCTCAAAAGGCCTGATCAGTCCTGATAAGATGAGCTCAGAGCACATAGCCCGGCAGATGATGATAGAGGATCAGTTTCATGTATTCTGCTGGTGTTAGCTAGACAGTTAGCATTGTTAGCTAACTGAATACACGTGTGTGAAATGAAGCAGTGATCATGAGCTCTGTGTTTTATTTCTGCTAGTTCTAGAAACATTTTGGCTGTGTTGCTGCTGCTGCTGTAACTTATATTTAAACTATTTTCCTTTCATGTGCATTACAGCCCTCATCTGTTCATGTATTTATTATCATGTGGTGACCTTCATGGCCAAAAGTGTCCACCAACAATGCCTGCTTGAAATATTTTTTTCTGCTTTTTTTCATAAATTGTTAAAGTAACTTATGTCCTGCTCAAAACTACATTATTTTTCTTCCAGAAACAAACAATGACAAAGGGTTTAAAACTGTAGTGACAGTGAGATTAAAAATGTAGTTATAATGGAAGTCAATGGGACGGTTCTGGCCATGAAGGTCACCAGAGGAAGTGTCTGATAATACATATCATTTTCTCATGACAGGAAATTCCTCGTGTTGTTAATCTTTTACATTTCCAAGACGCCCATCTGCATTTGCATTTTCTATTTTCTTTTCAAGAAAAAAAAAAAGAAGAAATCTTGTTTTTAGCAAATAGTTAAAATAAAAGTTAATAACAAATTAATCAAATCAGTTTCGTTGCTGATCTTTGACACATCTTAGAGTCTAATCACCACCAAAGACCCATCATCCCTCTAATACTCATTATAATTTATTACTATTATGGAAAATAACACAGTTTTTGTGGGGTTTTTTATAATAAATGAACCAGTAATTCCGATGTTCAAATTGGCATTTAAAGGGTTAAAATCCAAAAAAATGGTTAAAGTTTGGTATTTTTGAGCAGGTCAGAAGTTTATTAAATCATTTATAAAAAAAAGCAGAACAATAATTTGAAGATTTTATAGCCGTCATGGTGCGTGGACATTATTTGTGGCAAAGGTCGGCAGACGTTTTCCCTTTTCCACTAAATGAAATAACAGTTTTTATAATGACTTTCCGTCCAGTGTGGGGTTGCAGTTCACTTGTGTTTTTAAAGAATTTATTGGCTTCTATGACATTGCTTCAAAAAATCTGAAAAACTATATGTTTGATTTTCCCATTGCACTGATGGGAAACAAAATGATGCATACGCACAATAAAGATGAGAATAAAGACTCTTCGTAATGTCATCTGAACGTCATTTTACCTTAAAATAGATTCAGTACAAAATTAACTTAAATAAAGTGACATTTCCTGTCAGTTCTGACACAAAGTGAGATCTCTGACTTAGATTAATGAAAAGGTCACATTACTCATATAAACTATAAATAGGCAATGCAGAGACACTCAAAGCTTCTAATCAGTCAGTTTATGACAAGTTTTGTCATATTTGGTCAGTTATGTTCATGTTCAGCCATTTTATCTTCATATCATCTATGACATGATCCAGAAACCCAAGATAATCAGTTTTACATCTGGAATTTGCTGCAATAACAGGATTTTTTTTCTTTCCTTTTCTTTAAATTGTGTTTACAATATTTTTTATGTGTAAATCTAAGGATTGTTTTAATTAATTGTTTTTACTAAAACTTTTCCAACAAATTTGAGTTCATTGGATTTGCTTGTATATTCTATATTTGGTGGCTCTGTAAATTACTAATATAATTTAATTTAACCTGAATATAAGCCGCACTCGTTACATTTTGTACATTTATAGGCTGAACTCTAAGCTTTCCATGTTGTAACTTGAGATATTTACACAGAAAGACGATCCAAGGAAGATTTAACTTTGGGTTTTTTTGTTGTTTTTTTTAAATTAAAGACATACTTTTCTCATACTGTGCCTGCAAATTGGCAGTGGTTACGGCACCAACAAGCCATCTAACCGGCACCAACACAGGATGAACATGCCTAGTTAGACGATAACACGCTAGCCTGTAACAGAAAAGTAATCGGTCAATATCTTCCTCTTCAACTGCTGTTAGTCAGTCATAAATTTTAGCAGCACCGTTGTATAGGCAGCAGGGTGCAAAGCGTGAAAAAAGATTAATTTAATTTAAGATAATTTAATTTAATTTAAGATAATTTAATTCAATTTAAGATAATTTAATTCAATTTAACCTGAATATTTGATCTTTGTAGCGAAGCCCTGCGTACTTCCAGGGACTGTAAAATCCCTGCATGTATGTTGTCGTACATACAGCTGCATCTACAGAACTGAGCCGTTCATTTGTGACTTTTAGTGTTTTAGTGTGAGGATGTCAGCAGGATTGAGTAAGAAACAAAAGATCCATCACTCATTAAACCACATCCTCCCGTTAGCTGTGCAGGTTCAGCATCTGTGCTGCAGCATCTGAACAACGAGACCTTCTTTAGATCAAAGAAATGAAGATTTTATCTGGACATAAATTCTCTCTCTGAAGTCGAAGAAATGTGCAAAACGACGTGGTTGTAGTCAAATATAAAAAGCAAAAAACCTGCAGAGTGTAGCAGTAAAAACAGCCGAGAGTGTGTGTGTGTGTGTGTGTGTGTGTGTGTGTGCGTGTGTGTGCGTGTGTGTGTGTCCTACCTCGATGCAGCAGGAAGGGTTTGGTGTAATCCCAGCTGGTGTTGTCGTTGCGGACGACGTTCAGTCTGTTGGGCTGCAGGGGGCGACAGAGCACAGCACCTCTGGGTGGGTGTGTGTGCGTGGGCATGAGAATGAGAGTGCATGTGTGTGCGTGCACCTGAGTGTGTGTTTGTGAGAGAATGTGTAGCTGTGAGTGTGTGTGAGTGTGTTTACCCGAGCATATTCGATCTTGAGTGTGCAACAGCCAGAGTAAATGTCGGCCCCGTTCAGAGCCAGCTTGGCTTTCTGAGCATCCTCCACTGACTCGAACGTTAACGAGCTCGTTAAGGACGAAGCAGCCGGCCAATCAGAGCGCAGAGACAGCACTCACACACACCTCAGGGGAGCCGACTGTCAGCTCCGAGAAGTCTACCTCTGATCTGGCTCTGACAACACAAGCCCAGAATCTCCCTTCACCATCCTGATCTCATCATCATCATCAGCAGCATCATCGTCATCATCATCATCATCAGCAGCAGCAGCATCATCATCATCATCATCAGCAGCAGCATCATCATCATCATCATCATCAGCATCATCAGTTAACTTAATGAGTCTACGGTCTAGAAAACAACAGTAAAAGTAAACTTGACCTGTATCTGTTGAATCTACACAAAAACTACACACGCACACACACACGTGTACGTGCACGTGCACACACACAGTCAGGATATTCCACCATGGCCTGGATGCCGTTTCGTTTAAAGATGACGATGCGCAGGACGTTCCCGACGGGGTTGCAGACGGTGTACAGCACATCCTGAAACACACACCAGCAGGTCAGACTGCAGCTTTGCTACGGGTCACATTTAGGGTGAAACTTATGCAGAGAGAAGATTAGAAAAAACCAAAGTGGCACATAAAAGCAGATTAAGACCAAAGAGTTCCCACTTTACTGCAGCAGTAGAAGTTCCTGTTTTTTATAAATTTTTTGGACTGGAAGTCTAAAGCCACATCCTGCTCACGTTTCCTGAACTTTTCGTTTTTATCCGTCTCACTGCATCAGTTTACAGCAGGGATGACAAACATAAGGCCCGGGGGCCAAAAGTGGCCCGCCAAAGGGTCCAATCTGGCCCGCAGGATGAATTTGGTAAAAGTTACTCGTATCAAAATGTGAAATACTAGATTTTTTTTGTTCCAGATACCTGTAATTAAACTATTTGTCATTTTTTTAGATCCATTGTGATCTGTTAGTTGCAAAGGTTCTGTGATAAAGCAAATATTCAATATGAAGTAAATATGTAACTAAATGAATATAAAAGAAAACTTTAATACAAAATAATATGAATACGTTTTATCTCAAGTAAATTCTATAGATAAAAAAGGAAATGTATTGTATGCTTATATATTAACAAATTGTATTATCTTATAATCTATACAAAATGTATCAAACACAATTAAATATTTAAATGAATTAAATTGTAAATGTGTTACTGAGGCAAAACATTATGGAAATTGAAATTTTTGAAGAACATTCAGCTTTTAGACCATTAAACAAGGTGATTTGTACTTCTTTAGACTAAAATAAAGGGAAAATGTGAAGTTGTCGTTATTTTGATATTATTATGTTGATTTAAAATGAATTTTAAAAAATTGTTAATATAAAATAAAATAAAATAAAAACAAATTAAAGAAATTAAATTAAATAAAATAAAATATAATAACATTAAATAAGTGGTACAGAGGTTAGGTGAGCTGGACTTACGGTGGTGATGGGGTACAGGGGATTCTGGATGGACAGCAGCAGGACCTTGTTCTTGCTGCTGGGGTCATCGGCATTGGTTGGTCTGGTGATCCTCTGACTGGTAGAGAAGTTGAAGAATGCCTGCTGCTCGGCGATGTAGACGGGCTCGCGGGCTCCGCGCGTCACGCAGCGCTCGGCGCTCTCCACGCTATCGAACTCCACCAGAGCCTGCCGCTTAAACGGCATCATCATCACATAGCTGCAGACAGACACACACCGCTTTAGTTTGGGTTCATATTCAGCTCACTGCTGCTCTCAGAGGAAGCTTTCCACTGCAGCTCTGCAGAAGTTGGAGAGTTGGGTCCTTCAGACCTTCCTGAGGAAGAAGAGCCTGTGTTGGGTCTTCTTCACCAGTTGGGATGTTGATGTTCTGAAACTGGTACGTTGTCCACTTTATGTTAAACACTCGTTCCGGTACTCTGGTTTCATTGTTTTGTTTTGTATATTTATGACATCCGTAACATTGACTCTCCCCATTTTTAAATCCACATTGGCCATGTTTACATGAGTTTTAATTCCTCTTTAATTCAGAATTAAACTTAATCCTGCTTTAAATAGATGCAAAATGAGCATGTAAACAGTTAATTCCTGATTAAATGTTAATTCTGAATAAAGAGGCTGGTTTATTCCACGTTTAATCCTGAATCAAATAATTCCTCTCTCATCCTCTATCGTGCAAACCTTCATTCAAATGTGCCGTTTTGCTACACTGCTTGGGCCCAGAGGGTTAACGCTTATTCTGCAGATTACCAAATCAAGGTGCGACCTATGCTGAAGCCATGACGGCGCTGGACAAACAGTTTCTCAATACCAAGTACGCCAAGTTTGGACTTGCGTACTCGCCAGTTCGGACTTGTTAAGTTCGAACTGGGGAGTACGGTCTCTCGAGGACGGG
>JBAMHT010000003.1:1671865-1686880 GCA_037177075.1 Craterocephalus fluviatilis | reverse complement strand
CTTTCTTCTGGCCAGACTCCGACAGCGGCCGTGAGCGCCGCACACGCTGGACGACATCAAACGCACCCCGGATGCTGTGCTGTTGGACGCCACGGCAACCGTACAGCTGTCAATCACTGAGGAAGAAGGTTCACAGAAACTGGACTGATCCTCTGATTTCATAGTAATTCCCCCGTGTTTCACACATTTATGAGATTTACTGAAAATAAAATAAAATAAAGTAAAATAAAATAGGATAGAATTGCAACTTTATTGTCATTCAGAACATAGCCTGGTCCAGATTCATGCAGGTCTATAGATATTTTGAGAAGCAGAAGACATGAACCCGTCCAGTAACCTTCAGCTCATCCAACTTCGAGACGTTGTCAGATGCCGTTTGTGATGAGGAGGATGTCAGATTTCTACCCGTCTGTCCTCTTCCCAGCAGGTCGGAGACCGCATGCTTTCCACCCGATTCGAATCTTTCGCAGATTCAATTCAAGTGTGATTTTTGTAGATAATAAAAATTTGGGAAAACCTTTTTTGAAAGTTTTAATTAAGAAAACAAGCCGGCAGCCAGACCATCACTCTGCTGATAAAATGCCCAATAAGAGAGGTAAAAAAATTTAAGAATAAAGGAATAATTAAATAATTACAATTAAATTGAAATAAAAATAAAATAAAACATTTTCTAAATAAAAAATAATTATTTTTTTTAAAGTATCATTTTTCAAATATATATATTTTTTAATAAATATTTAACAAAAACAAATTATAAAACAAAAGGATATTTATGTGAATGGATTTTTTTGCAGCCACCACTAACAGGTACCATTTGATTTCCTTTGTTTACATCTCTGTCCACTAACGGTGCCTCTCTAACAGCAGATGCATGCAGGGTGAAGATTAGTGATGAAGGGTGATGAAGAGGGGGAAACCCACCTTTGCAGGCGGCGGTGCGGCAGTGGTCCTTCAGACGCGAGCAGTTCTTGCCCTCGTAGTCCTCGGGACATTTGCAGACGTAATCTGCGGCCAGGTTGAAGCAGCGGCCCCCGTTCTGACACTGACCGCTCAGGCAGTAATCCACATCCAGCTGCACACAAAGTCATTTTCCTCTTTCATGTTTCCACGGCAAGAAGCTGCAGAACAAACGCAAAGTTTGGAGGCGCTTCCTCACCTGACAGGTGGTCCCAGAGAAGCCAGGAGGACACAGGCAGTGGAAACCGTTCACCTCGTCATGGCAGCGCCCGCCGTTCAGACACGGCCCGCTGGAGCATTCGTCCAGCTCCGTCTCACAGAGATCGCCCCCGAACCCCGGCGGGCACACGCACTCATAACCCCCCAGCAGGTCCTGCAGGAGGAAGGAGAACAGAGATTCTCAGCCTGGGACGAATTCTACAAGCCGGCACGCTTCAGGACCATGAAACCATGTCTTATAAAAAGATATAAGACATGGTTTCAGAGCAGAGACTGCTCCGTTCCAGCAGCATGGCTGAGGAAGAGGAGGGCACTGGACCCTATCGGTGCCCAAAGAAATCATTTTTCATGAATCAAGATTTTTGTTCATCAAGATTCTGAATCGTTTCAAAATTTCCAAGGATCAATTTTTTTTAAAGACTTATAAATTACTTGCTTGACAACTTTTAAAGCTGCTTCTCGGTGACAAAGATTAGCAACATTTAAACCTGTTTCTAATAAGAAATAATCAGTTTGCTTTCAACTACACTGGAAAGAGCTGCTCCGGCAGAGAGCGAATGAGGAGCTGAGAAAGTCTGACGGAATCTGATCGTCTGTAGCTGGCGGTGTGGAGTGAAGCGGATGTGATCTGCAGGAAGACATGGAAACTCACCTTGCAGGCGGCTCCGTTCCGACACTGTCCGCTGCAATCGTCTGCGTCTGCAGGAGGAAAACGGAGCGGTGAGCTTGTTTTACAGCTTTCTGTCGGAGCAGAAGCTCCGAGCTCAGACGCTCAGACGCTACGCATCCAGCAGAGACACCACGACTCCGAGGAAACCCACTATACTCTGATCCTCACCTGCATCTACATGACTGAGGATGAGGATGAAGATGAAGGCAAAGATGGAGATGACCTTTTCCTTCCTGTTTTCTCTACAGATGCTCACCTTCATACTCACCGATGTCGCAGTTCTGGCCCGTCCAGCCAGCCAGACACTCGCAGAAATATCCTCCAATCAGGTTTCGGCAGGAGTTGGCATGGAAGCAGGGGTCGTCGTCACACTCGTTGGCATCTGAAAACAAAAAATACACGGCATCCAGCTGAGGAGGAGGAAAAGATTCGGTCTCCAGGAAACTGTTTCCAGGGTTTGTCTCTAGGCTTTATTCGATATGAAAGAATAAAACTACAGCTGGAAAAAAATACTTGTTGCTTATTGGCTTTCGTATCTCATTTATGCATCAGTATTTCTGGAATTCTGAAATGTATTCTTCTGCTATAATTGACAGTTGATGTAGAGTAAACCCAACAAACCACCAGTTTGGGGCCCTGCAGCCTGCTGGTGGCTGATCTGGGTTAGAGGAATAAACAGGCCTTTCAGTTTGTGTGAATGAAGGCATTAAAAATCAGATTGGCTTAAACTGGTTGTCTGTGAAGCACCTGGGGATGACATCCTCGTAAAACTTAAAACTTGAAAAAATATCAAAAATATAGGAATTTAAAAAATATTAAAAAGTAAGAATTCTGACTTTTTCCACCCCAAAAATTTTGAAAAAAATTGGTTATATTTTTTGTTTCTGAAAAAGTCAGAATTGTAAAATTATTCTTGCTTTAATTGCAGAATTCTGACTTTTTCATCCCCAAAACTAAAAAATAAATAAATAAATAAACTGTGAATGATGTTAGGGATTGGCGCTATACAAATAAAGCTGAACTGAACTCACCTCATCTGAATTGAACTGAATTGAATTGAACTGAATTGAACTGAAAAGAGAAAATCTGGGAGGTAAAGCTTCACACCACAGCCCTTCCTTTCCTGCAGGGATCATCCTGGACACCAGGAAAAGGCCGACATGCTGACATGAGGACAAAGGCTGCTTCCCACGGTAAAGCTGAGCGTCGCTTTCTGCACAGAAAAACCAGAACTGACCGATGAGGCAGGTCCTTCCGCTCCACTGGGGAGGGCAGGTACACTTGAAGCCTCCAATCAGGTCCTGGCAGGTTCCTCCATGACTGCAGGGGTTCGGCAGGCACTCGTCCTCATCTGAGACACAGAAACAGTCTGTGTGTTTCTCAGGAACATTCCCAGCGTTTCCCAACCTTCCCTGCAGGATCGGCAGCGATCAGGTGATCAGGTGACTTACTGACGGAGCAGTCCGGTCCCGTCCACCCGGGCCGACACACACACTGGAAACCCTCGCTGCTGTCTGAGCAGCTTCCTCCGTTCAGGCAGGGGCCGGACAGGCAGGCATGATCCGCTGCACACACACACACGTAACACCACCGATGCCGGACCCCCCCACACAGCAGAGATCAGGCCGGTTCATGAGGACCCTCACCTGTCTGGCAGCGGTCCCCGGAGAAGCCTTCGGGGCAGGAGCAGTGGTACTTGTCCGGCCCCGTGTTGCTGCAGGTTCCTCCGTTCAGACATGGCCGCCGCGTCCCGCACGTGTTCAGGTCTGCAGAGAGGAAACAAAACCTCACTGTCAGCCGCTTCTAAGATTTAAACACGTTTATGTAGAGCAGAGCTCCTAAACGGGGCGCCGCAGCCTCCAGGGGGCGCTCAGACTGTCAGGCGGAGCTGGAAGATTGACACTTCTATGGACCAATCAGTGTGAGGAGAAACGAGGGCTGGTTCGCAGATTCACTCAGAGGCAGCATGATGTTGAAACATGGCCTAACACACTTTGCTTCTTTTAAATTGATAACACGGACTTTCGTTTGCCGTTTCCAACAAACGCAGAGTTAAGTCGATCTTTCTGCTGTTTCCACCTGGAATATGAGTTTTAACCACAAACAGAAAAGGTCTGTGGAAACTTCTATCTAGAGGAAGTAAAAGTCATAACAAGGTTTCCGTCGGTGAACCTGTGGAAGGATCATTAACGTTCTCACTGGCTGCCCTTCAGCTCACCTCCCACCGACGTACCAACGTGCTTTGATATAACACAACTTTTTAGACTTGCTTTGAATGATTAAACCTGTTTTTTTGTTTTATTGCTGATAAATGTATTAACCTATTAACCAATTAATCTGCATGTGTTTGGACAGTGGGAGGAAGCCGGAGATAACCCACGCACACACGGGGAGAACATGCAGACTCCACACAGAAAGGCTGCTGTTAGAACCCCTCCTCTGCCCGAACCAGCAGCCCCCACTGGCTCCAACTCTGCCCAGGGTTACAACCAGCAACCTTCGTGCCGTGGGGCAGCACTGCTAACCACCACACCACCGTAGAGATTATTTTTCATTCCTTTCTGTTGCTGTTTCTGCCTTTGTTCTTGTTTCTTTGATGTAAATCTCTCCTTATGTCCCCTCTGTTCTTAACCTGTTATTTATTTTCGCCTTTTAATTTGTCTTTCTTGTTTTCTATTTTAGCCTTTCTATTGTACTTATGGTTTTTATTGTTCGTACTGTAAAGTGTCCCTAGGTTTCATGAAAGGCGCTACCAAATAAAATGGATTATTATTATTATTATAAAGCGTCTTTCACTGTGTTGAAAAGTGCCTTATAAAATAAATGTATAATTATTATTATTTTTATCATTATTATTATTAAATGAACACATGTCCAGCAGTAGGTGTGTGTGTGTGTGTGTCATACCTTTGTCACACAGCTGTCCTCCATAGTTGGTGTCACAGAGGCATTGCCAGGGCTCCACACAGCTGCCGTGGACACAGCCGGGATGAGGGATGCACTGGTCACAGGACTCGCCCTGCCATCCATACTGACACCTGACACACACACACACACAGGTCAGGTAACAAGGACATCACCTCCTCCGCCTACCTAAACTAATATTTATAATAAAAGCTTCTGCTGTGGTGTATCATGATGATCCAGCAGGTGGCGCAGGGTCTCGGGCGACCTGGAGGACGGATCTGCTGCTGGGTTCATAAAGAGCAGAAATAAATAAATGCAGCTTAACTCTAACTTCTATGTGCGTTATTAAAAGGTAATGTTCTTATGGAGGGAGTTTATCTGCAGCATGTTGATGATGAGAAGTTGACCAAGTTATTTAAATTGAACCGAAACAGGAGAGTGATTTCATCATTACTTAACACGAAACAACACAAACCCTGACGAGTTCTCCTGAGTGATGGTCGGGATCGTGTTCAGATAAAAACAAATCCAATTAAATTAAAACAAGGTATTTTTGCCTGAAATGAGCAAAAAAATCTTCCAATGGAACAAATGAAAATTCTATTGATAAGATTTCTTGGAATAAGACAACATATTCAAGTCTTACAAGATGTTGAAATAAGCTGGAAAAACTTGCTCCTTGCTATTTCCCCCCTATTGTCCTAAAACAAGTTCCTGTATCTCACTGAAATGTTGCTCTTTATGGGATTGCGTCTTATATTAAGCATAGTTTGACTAGAAATTAGAAAAATGTACTTGTTAAGATTCAGATTTTTGCAGTGAATGTTTTGTGGGTTCTTACTTGCAGTCTCCAGGGACTTTACAGGATCCGTGTTCTGTGCTGCAGCCCTGTCGGCACATCGCTGCAGACACACACGGAAACCATGATGAGACTTCCCACATCCCTCCCATATGGAAGAGCAGCAGGGCCACTTCGGGAAAAAATAGAATTCTGAGAAAAAAGTTCTGACTTTTGTTCTGAATACTGCAAAAAAAATTTAGGGAGGATTATTTTTTCTAAAAAAAATCTGAATTTAACTTTTTTCATAAAAAAAAGGAGAAATTAGGGAGGATTTTTTTTATGAATTAAAAATTCTAAAAATACACTTGTTATAATCACACAATACAGACTCCGCCCAAAAAACAAAAACAAACAAAAAAATTAAATTAGGGAGGATTTATTTTTTAAACAAATGTCAAATTCTATATTTTTCCTGAAAACAAAAAAAATATATAGGGAGGATTTCATTTATCAAAAAAGTAAGAATTCTGTCTGTTTTCCCCCAAAGACCAAAAAAAAAAAAAAAAAAAAGAAAAGAAAAGAAATGAAATGAAAAGAAAATATCGAGGGGCCATTTTTCTAAAAAAAAACAAAAAAAAACTCTGAAATTAGTATTTCCTGGAAACTATTTAGGGTAGATTAAAAGCAACAAATGAAAGAAAGATGACTTTTACCCCCCCCAAAATTAAAAAAAATGAGGGATGATTTTTTTCCAAAATCAGTTCTGGCTTTAATCAAAAATTTTGACCTTTTTCCCCAAAAAACTTAAAATAAAGTTGGGATTATTCTTTTTTTTTTTAAAAGTCAGATTTTAATTTTTTCCTGAAAACTAAATAAAAAATTCGGGAGGATTTTTTTTTATTCCCCCCTGAAAATTAAGAATTTAAGAATTTTATTCATCAGTGGCCCTCTACCTCTTCCGTACAAGAACAACTGAATGCTTCATGTTCATGCAGCAACAGGTAGATTTCCTACACATGGAGCCCTGATGTCTCCACTCCAGCGTGTTATAAATCAGAGATGCCAGCATGACCGATTAATCCCGTTTAACTATCTGCTGGCTTTGTTCTGAGACGGCCAGTAAAACCAGTCCAAGTCCTTTGATCTGAAGGAGAAAGCGCTCACATGAGGTCAGAGACCCGCTCACCGGTGTTGCAGTCGGGTCCGGACCAGCCCTCCAAGCACGTCTTGTTGCCGTTGTGGTCACACTCGAAGTGGCCGAAGAAGTCGTCCCGCGGCCGGCAGAACTTGTTGCAGCCGAAGCCATAGTAGTGCTCGTCGCACCGGAGGCGCACCTGGAAGCGAAGCTGGGCCGCGGGGCCGTCCTGCTCCAGGTTCTGCCACAGCTGGCCGGGGTTGATCATCCCGGAGTGGAAGGCTCTCTGGATCAGCGGCCCGCCTGGGGATGAGATGGTTGCCGAGCGGTCAGAGGTCTGAGCGAGGCCTCCTGAGCTGCAGGTGGAAGCAGAGCACCTCCGGGCGGCTGGAAGCAAACTGTGACTCTTCACATGCTGATGCTGGATAAAAAATGTGCTGAAAATGGCAGCAGATCGCAGAAAGAATCGGCTCGGATCAGCAAAGAGCCAAAGCTGGCACCTAGGTGAGGCGGACATGTGGAGCCAACACCTGGATGAGACCTGCAGCAGAAGCATCACAGGTACAGGGAAAACCTGGACCCCATCCAGCACCCAGGACCAGGATAAGGACTGGTTCCACCAGTTATGTTGTTGCTCTCAGTTGTTATTTAGTGATTTAACAAAGTTATTATCGACTATTTGGTTCGTTTTCATCGGTTTTCTGATAGATTCCTGTCTTTAGATGGTTTTTATATCAGATTTCTGTTTATCTGTTTAATCTCTCAGGGACACCTGGTCTGGGGCAACAGATGAAAACCGGCCCTTTGGAGAAATCTGTGATATGAACATGCATCCTCTGGTCTGTAACAGACTCTGTCCCTGTCGGATAAACACACCTTCTAACTGGAGACGCTCCGGGTTCATATAAATCTTTATTCACTCCATGTGCTGATTCACTGACGGCGTCGTTAACAAAGAATGATATGTAAAGTTCTGTCCATGTAAAGGCAGGTTTTCTTCCCACAGTCTGAAGACGTGACGTTAGGTTAGGTCTCTCTGAGCGCCTGTCCAGGTCTTCCGGAACTACAGGTAATTATGTCAACATGGTCTTCTTCTGTGGTGTTTTCAAGGCGCTGCTTATGCCAAACGGCGCTCCGGCTGCTGTCAGACTAAGCTGGGGTAAAATATCCACCAGCTGAACCTGTAAAATACTGATTACTGAAATTCTGTAACTTTGACCATATTCTGTATAGATCTGATCTTACTATATAGATTTATATATCATTATTCTAGCATAGATTTTATGTTTTAGACACCTCAGCTAACACCTTTTTGATTCGCCATATGTTATTTTTTTCTTCTTTCTTTTCAGCTTTTGTGCATTAAATGATGGTTTTAATGCTAATCAAATAAAAAAATCTTTTTTTTAATCTGCTGCAAAACAATCATTCATAAAAAGTGGGATGAAAATAAAGTTATTTCTTCTATTCTATTCTATTCTATTCTATTCTATTCTAGGGAAGGGCAGAATTTATCAAAGATGGATTAATCAACTATAAAGGACTTAATTAATTACAATTACTTTTTAATGGATGAAACTAAAGCATCTTCAGACTGGTGCTGAAGTTGTGTGTCAGCGTATATTTTTCACTGGAACCAGTAAATGAATCCCATTAAGTGCCACACAAATGTGTCTTTTTGTAATAAAGATCTAAATGTGGAAACAGTTTTCTACTTTTACTGCATTTTAATATAAAAATATTAACAATTAATCAAAATCAATTGTTTATTATCCCAATGATTGTTTGAGACAATTTAACCAAATGCCCATCCCTATTCTATTCTATTCTATTCTATTCTATTCTATTCTATTCTATTCTATCCTGTTGCAAGACATTCAGAGACCATACCTACTATATATGGAGGTATACATGCTTCATTCTAAGAATAAAGGTATTTTAGTAAAATCATTAGAGACTTGGTGGAACAGTTTTTAAATATAGATTATATTTTTTTGGTTTTGTTCCGTCCTGCAGCTTTAAGATGTTTAAAATAAAATTACAAGCTCATCATCAGCAATAAACTCCAGCAAGACACAATAGCATTTCCTGGAACTCTGAACCAAATCAGAGGGAACACACACACACGCAGACACACACACACATGGTGAAAAGTTGTGTGTCCAGTTTCTGCATCATGGCTGCGATGATAACCGATGTTAAGATGTTTTCATCCGCATCATATTGCAGGTGAAGAGCTGAAGCCCTCGCAGGTCACCACAGACCACGAGCTGGCCACACTTAGCTTGTTGATGCTAAACTGAGTGGGTAAATATTTGCTCCATCCTCTTTCGCCTCATCGGCAGCCTTTCAGCTCGCGGTTTCTGAGCAAACCCTCGAAATCTCACACAGAGATTCAGCATGCAGGCAAACAGAACTTCGCTTCTAATGTTTGGACTAAACTCAGAATAAGTGGACTCACCCCCCACAACCAGCCACCTGTCCTCAGGTCAGCTGACTTCACACCGGGCCTAGAACGGTTCCCTGAGGGATGCCAAATACAGCACCGAGCCAACACCCCGCAGTTCAGTTACAGAAATGCAGCACTTTGTCAGGATATTCTAATTTTCCGAGTAGAGATGAAATGCACATATATAGACAAATAGTCTGAAAATCAATATATTTCAGCTTCTATTTGTTTTAATTTTGCTGATCAGGATTAGCAGCTTCAGAAAACCTCAAATTATAAAACTCAGAAAATTAAAATATTGCTTGAGGTCAATAACGAATAGATTTTAAATCCAAAAATGTCAGGCCTCTGAAAGTAATCTCTTGGATCTGAATTTAGAACATAAAATGAGTGTGTTTCACCTTCTATGCAGAATTGCCTGAATAAAACAACTTTTCCAGCATATTCTCATTTTCCCATTGGTACCTGTAAAACTCTTCCTCACTCGCAACATGCTGCAGAAGACTTTAAACTAAAGAACAGCATTTTTCTCCGGGCAGCTTTCAGAACAACGTTTAAAGCTCTGAAGGTGTTTCATGAGGTTTCTCCAGTCACGCATGCAGACATGTTTCATCTGCTGCTTCTGGGCCGAATTAGGTCGCATCATTTCAGGGGAACATTTTAAAAGGGAGAATGATACTCACTGCTGGCGGTGGAGTCGTTGTTAAAGTCCAAAGCTTCCAGGATCAGCGAGTACGACCTCTGCACACACAGACAGATCGGTCAGTCAATGCAAGTCTGATCAATTAACGGAACATTAACTTTCAGTCCGGTTAACCATGCAGACCCAAACAGGCCATATCTGATACAGTTTCTGAGACATTTCCCATCACTTCATGGTAAAAACAGTTCTGCTGTACATACGTCTCCTACCTCCTGATGGATGCGAGGACCTTAGAGTGTAAAATAAATGGATCAACCCTAAAAGCAGGTGACCCGGAGGTTTCTGATGAGGATTGTGGGAGGGGGAGGTTTCCACTGTCGCCACCTTGGTACCGTCATGTTTCTCGTGACTACCAAAAAACCCAAAAATGGTCGACGAGGCACTGAGAGGGGGTTTTTGAGTGTGGGGAAGGATGATAGACCCATCAAACTCTGAGCTACAACCTAACAAAGCTAACAGGAGCTAACCAGCTAATGGAGGAAGGCGCTGTTAGCGGCTAAAAACGGCGGTTGTGCTACTCTTGGCCTCGTTTTCATGGATATCTGACACCTGTCAATCAAGAGGACCTAATTATGAGGAATCTTAGGATTAAATAACATCTAAATAAATGAGTTAGAATGTTTTCACTCCCCCCACAGGTGTCATGAAGTTAAACCTGAGCTTTTAAAGCTCAAATGTTTATTGAACCAGGCTGTAAAGATGTTTAATTCTGCCGTAAAGTTGCTCTTTTTAACATGGGAGTCTATGGGGAATTGCTCTGTTTTGCAGCAGCACCTAGTGAAGGAGGGGGGAACTGCAGGTTTTGGCACTTTCATACAGGCTTCCCGTTTCAAGCCCGGAGGCTGCCGCCCCAGAGGACCACGCTGCCATCATGTTGTACAGTGATAATAAATGGTAGAGATGCAGAGAAATCTGTTCTTTTTGTTCTTATTTTGTTAAAAGGGAAAATAAAGACTTCACATTAAAAATAGGACTTTTCTCCCGTTTCTTCTTGGGTTGGGCTTTACGGTAAAGGTGATACTAACTGCTGGGAACCAGCTGGTCTGACTGGACACCAGCTTACGGTGGTTTGTTAGAATTAAACGCTGCATAAGACAGAAGAAGGGGTCCGACTCAGAATAGGCGAGCAGGTCTAAGGCCAGCTTCTCTGGCGGTGGAACTCAGCTTGTGTGAGGCCAGAGCCCGGCGGCGTGTGGAGGCAGGTTGACGAAGGACGAGGAGACGTTTAACTGTTATCTGATGCCTCCGCCGGGCCGACTGACAGCACTGTGAGATGCAGACGTATGTCAGGCATCACTGGCTCTCTAAGGGCTGGGATATACTTGCTGTGTACGCAAGCGCTCTTTCTGGTCTGTGTACATACTTGCTGTAAACTACGTAGGCACAGCGTGGCCAAAACAGTCAATACCGGAAGGTACCACTAGGCGGAATATGCAGCATTTGTACTCTGAAAGTGACAAGTTGCCGGTCAGTTGTATTTTCGGGTTTTTTCCCGTAACAACGAGTTGAATTTAGACTTTGCAATCGAGGTAAAATAACTGATAACATAACTTTACAGTAGAAACTAAAGGGGAAAAGGCCTTGCCACCGTTAGATGTGTTAAATGTGACCAATGAGCACGTAAATGCAGTCCGTGCTGTCCATTGACAAAATGGTGCACGAGCACTTTGAGCGGTTACGTCAATATCGCAGCTTGCGCACGCGTCGCGTTACCTCGCGTCAACACGAGCGGCCCACGTGCCGAACTGACATTAGCGACAAACGGTGGCCATGATGCGTACGCGGACGCGTCGCCAGCAGCAAGTATATCCCAGCCCTTACAGTGCATAGGCTCCTGTTAAGGGGAGCGTTATTCCATGTGAATAATTACTCCTAATTCATCAAATTTCCATTCGATTTCCAACAAAACAGATTGTATGAAAACTTAACCCTTTTAAACATTATACAGGGCTTTTTGGGTAAATTATAAAGTATTATTTGGGTAAAGAAAATGTTCGTTTAACTGTGTAGCCATTATGTGTTATTACGATTCTTGATTTATGAAACAATTTTTATTACAAGTTTTTTACTCAAACCCAGGCTAAAAAAGCTAGCATCCCTGTGGACATGGTAGAAGCCCGTTGGCTTCACAGATTAAGAGTACTTGAACCCCTGCTTCCAACTGAGCAGAGAAAGGACTTTAACGCTTTAAATCTGACGCTGCCGGAGCATACGTTTGACAAAACAGTGTATATCTCAGGAACGGTAATAGATAACAACTTTGTGTCTTTTTCTCTGTGAAGAAAACACTTCAAGCTTTAAGTTGATGTTGTAGTTCCGGTATCGCTGTGGGACGTTCAGAAGCTAAGCTTTGTGTGTTGGAATCTCAGTGTCCAGTCGCATTATCGAACGGCAACACATGAGCTGAGAGATCCAATTGTAGAGCCCTTTTGCCGTGACATGCTGTGTAAAAGATCATTAGTTTCTTCTTCACTTGTCTCGTGTGAATCGTCTCCCTGAAAGAAACCGTGTAATGAAATCAATAATTGATGTCTAAAGACAAATTTCTCAATAATATGGAATTTCACACAGTACTGTAATATATGCTACTATTAGCCTTGTTGCTTGTTTTTGTGCAACTTTTATTCATTCTATATTTGAAAAATACACTGCAAAGGCTAAAATATGTCATGTACCTCATAGCAGGCAGAATCTGCTTCCAAGAATGGCATCAGAAACAGTGAGGGAATGGGAGTTTTTTGCACTTATGCAATGATTTTGACATTTGTATTATAGTTGCAGGTTTAGTTTACCCCAGTATCCTCAAGACCCCAAATAACATTTCTATAGTGTCTAGACAGTGGTTTACTGCAGTTCACTGGGCCTTTTCAGTAGATGTTTGTGAAATTAATTTTACATTATGTTTTTTCCTCTCTTTATATGATTCCATAACTTTTATTTCATTCAGGTGACACCAGTGCATCATGAATATTATGATAGCCCAGGTGGTTCGGAAAACAAAAATGTATAATACTTAATTGTGCATCATAAGATATCGGTTCTATCAGCAATAATAAACAAGATGTCACAGGCGAGAAAAACCCCCAAAAATGCAGTGAGGGGTCTAGCTTCAGATCTCCACTCTCAGGACCACCTCCACTGTGAGGACCGGAAGTTGATGGGAAACCTTTCAAAACAAAAGCCAAGTACGTATTTATCGTTGCCAAGAATGTGGAGACAGCAAAGTGAGTGCCGGGCCCGGGATCGATCATTCCTGAGCTGTGTTCACATGCCAGTGCTTGAACCAGACTCGGGCACGCTTGGTAATGTCGGCTAGAACACTACGTGGCAGTGTTGAGGAAACTTGGCTGATAGCTTACAACCGAGGGAGCAGCAAACCCTTACGTCTTCATCTCAGTATATCAATAACAAGGCGAACTCGTCTTGTAAGAAAAACCAGTAATCGTTTTGCGCTGGCGATCGCCATGTTTGTTTACAGTGAAGCTAATGGTGTTGCTAATGCTAAACCTGCCGGATGTTCCACTTGTAGCCCACATGTCACGTCCGGCACAGCCTGGATTGTGTTCACAAAGCATTGATCCATGCCCGAGCACGGGTGGCGCGGGTCCTGGACTACCTCCCAGCCTGGACCACCCGTGCCGGGCCCGGGCGCGGCCTGTTTGCATTCACATTGACAAAATTTGTGGTCAAACCTGCTTGGACTCGGTCCCGAGCACGCCATGTGAAAAGGCCCTAAAACTCAAATGATAACTTTTCATTATACAAATAAATTACCAGTAAAACCCTTTATTTACAAGAACATTACATTACACACTATACATCGTTCTGTTAAGTAATATAAATTTAATTGTCTTGATTTTTCGACTAAACGGTAGTGTTATCATAGTTAGGCTAACGGTTTTTAGCGCTACCTTGGTTAAGCGCTCTATATTATTTTCTGTAGACATATGTATGGGATTAAGTTGAGATCAGAAGGCTTTCACTGTCGTTTATAAAGAGCATCCAAATTATTTTGTCCTGGGCATCGAGGGTCACCCACAACTGTTTGCAGCCAGGGTGGAGATGCCTGAAATCTCATGGGCTGTGCATGGAGCCTTGCATCCTCCGCTGGCAAATACATGTGGTCCGACAGCACAAGGTAAGAACATAACACAAATACTATAAAGCTATTATTAAATTATTTATGATGTGTAAGAATGAATAAAATATGCCTATATAAAAGAATTGAGTAAATCAGTATGTAAGTGGGTCCAACAGTTTAAGAGGATACATTTTAAATAATAGTATAGAGCAAAGAACAGCAATAGGTTGGAGTGTAGGAGCATTATACCTTCACACATAAGAGTGCATTTACACAGATGTATTGTTTCAAAAGAAATATATAGTGAAAACTGACAACTGTCCTTTTAGCCAAGTCATTTATTATCAGCATAATATGCCTGTTTGGTCATGCTTTTTTGTATTATATATACAGTGATGGGAAAAAATAGACCATCCTTGTCATCAAAAACAGTGGTTATGCAATCAAGTTCTAACTCCTGTGTGTATCATGTGACTAAAATAGAAAAAACATGGAATACCTAAATGCACTGTTTTTGGCAGTTCAATGCTACAGCTATTGATGGAAGAACTGGTTGCTGCTTGCATAATTATGGGGACATCTCTGCTTGCCATCACAGTCAATCTTGACAGGAGGAGGAGGGCACAGCAGGTGGTATCTGAGATGTGATATACTTTGGTGGGAACTGTGTTCTCATCAGCAGTAGATAAAATACCTCAGTCTTGTCCAGAAACCATCTTGCAGAGCTTTAAAGCGTAACTATCCATGTAAAAGTCCCATTGTGTGTCAATTTCTGCTTCAGAGCCACAGCCTTATTTCATCATTACTTCCCGAAACAAATGTTTTTAATGTTGTTACTGCATTGTTACTCTATCAACATCTACTTTATTGAGCCATATAACATTTTTGATCAAATGTTCGTTTAAGTATGTTGATAATTTTCTAGCTCTTTCAAAAAGTCCAAGCAGACAGTATATTCCAAAATGGGCAGAATGATTTTCATGAAAAATATGTGCTCAGAAGAAACGGGATGTTTCCCCAGTTTTCATATCACGGTAAAAAACCTGTTTAAACCCGCGTACAATCGGCTTTTGGTGGCGATGTGAAAGGCTCAGCGACCCGCGTCGACCCGCG
>JBAMHT010000003.1:1570418-1582170 GCA_037177075.1 Craterocephalus fluviatilis | reverse complement strand
TTCTGAGCCCAGTGGAGCATCTTCTGATGCTGCTTCCAGCAGGATGATGCTCCATGTCACACAGCTCACATCCATGATCCACTGGACTCCACCGGCCTCCACAGCCACCACGTCTCAGTCCAGTATTCCAGCTTTGGGCTGAGGGGGAACGGGAGATTCCCATCATGGATGCGGCAGCTGTGATGCTTCATGTCCACATGGAGCAGAAACTCTGAGGAAGGTTTCCATCGCCTGGTTGGATCCATCCAGACATGTATAAAGTACTAGAGAACAACACTCAAGTAAAAGTGCAAGTACTCAATGAAATAAGTTGCTTGAGTAGAAGTACATAGAAGTACTAAAGCAAACCTTTTTCAGTCAGGGCACCTTTCAAAAGTGCATGTCATCTCAAGGCCCCCCAGTTTAGAATATGATTGAAAACACTGCATACTCTAAACGTAAATGCAAATGTAATGTTTATTTAGACAGAACAGTATGAACAGAGCATAATATGAACTGTAAAAAATAATAATATTAACCTTACAGCAACTTTATAGCGCCTTTAAGAACACATGTTTACAAGGTGCTTTGCAAAACAATAAATCAGAGACACAAATGCCATGAAACCGTATGAAGCGGACTGCCCAAGCAATAACACAGGCAATACAAGATCCCAACAACAAACTGAGACCAGGAGAACTCAGATTAAGTGCAGCAGGATGCAGTTAAATAAAAGGAGGGGAGACATGACAAAAACTAAATAAAATCAGATTTTTGCGGTTAAATCAGGCTATAAATGTGCCGTGCAGTCGGGCTGACCCTGGTGAGGACATCATGACACTCTCCTGATATGTGAGACAGATTTTTATGGTTAATTTTAGATGTTTATTTAGAACCTGGTAACTTAGTCAATGAGGGGTAGAAATCTTCTTGATTTATTCTGTGACATGTAGAAACTTCTGTATCTGAGCCATTTTTCCCCTCTTTTTTAACATTTTTTATCCATGTCAGGAGTGTTTTTTTTTCCTGCCCTGCTGCAGCCTCTTCACCATTTGTTCTCCATCTCCTGTTAAAACAAGTCTGCAGACCACACAGACGTCTGTCTGCGTCTACAGGAAGTTGACAGGACACTCTGAGGGTCCCGCTCCCTCTGCCTTAATGCTCCCGTTTATTTAGGACCCCCAGGCCAAGCTTGTCTAACGCTGAGCAGACATGTCACCAGGCGTGTTTTCGAAGGATAAATCATGTGGCCTGCAGCAAGCGTGGATTCACACGCAGCACAGGAAATGTATGGATGCTGTTAGTGTTACCCCACACGCAGAGATGAATGTTCCTCCTTCACTCGTGTCTCTGGGACATTTCTGCTGGATAACTGAAACTGAAAATGTAAAGAAACAAAGTCTGCACACTGCCACCATTGCACCGTGTCTAGAGACAAATTGCTTTAAATGTTTTAAATTACCTGGTTGCGGTGTAACATTAAGGCACTGATGAGTCCAGAGCATGGTGTCTAAAATCCAGATTCCATTAAATACACTGTGGCCAAAAGAAAATATCACTAATATTTGTTGGACCGGCTTCATCTGGTAGAAGCAGCTTCTGCAATATCAGCAGATTTAGTCGGACCTCCAGCGCATCCCAAAGATGGACTTTGTGGTGCCGATCCTGTTAAAATGATGTCTCATGTTCCATGAACCAGTCTTTCTAGACCTGAACATAGACCTGACCATCTGCAGCAACTCCAGATCATAGTCTGCCCCCGCAGGCTCGTACAGTAGATACATGATGCTCCACCGCTCTGGGACAGGGTCTATCTGGACTATGGATGCTCCGATCATACTTTTTGCTAACGATACTGATAGTATTTGTTTAAAAGGTAAAGAAAAGATTATAAATCCATACAGCTATGCGAAAAAAAAATGTAACATTTTTATATGTGAAAATATTCAATTAATATAAAAAAATTCATAATTACTTCTGAATATACATTAAAACAAATATAAATATTAGGGCTTGTATGATATGCTTTCCTACCGATTCGATTCCTTTAAGATTTTTTGGGTGCCGAAACAAATAAATTCACGAAAATCTTTTTGCTATTTTTTTTTCATAATTTCAATTAGGATTGATAATGTTTATGTGTTTCTTTTCACTCGAATAAAGGGAAACATTTGTAGTTTTATTTATTTATAGTTATCTATGTTATTGAACTGGTCCGACCCACTGGAGATAAAAAAAAACTGCTAAATTAACAGCCCAGATGTAGATGACGTCTCTGTAAAAAGGCGGAAGCAACAAGCTTCTTCCTGCATGGCGTTGACTATAAAACAGGATTTATTACACAAGAATAATCTTAGTTAGTAATCTTACTCTTACTTAGGGGACACTGAGTTCTTTTGCCGGACCTCCGTCTCTCCCTTGCTGAAGTGTCGGTCAAGCCATGGAGATTATTTATATTATTTAGACAAAGAAGGTCTGGTGGAAGAATGGCTGCGGTTACATGATGCCTACATGGGAAACACGTTTTCTTAATTCTTTTAAATCCAGGGGTTGGGAAGGTTTCTGATTGGTTGGATGGTGGAAGTGACGTACCGTATGTTCAAACGTCTACCGGAAGTTAAAAACTCTCCTTCCTGCTTTGTTTCTTTTCATTACCAACATGAGAAAACGTAAAAAGAAGCATTTTGGCTTGATGTGGGAATTAAAAGTGGAATAAACCAGCCTCTTTATTCAGAATTAAGTTTAATTCAGAATACATTTTTCATCTGTTAAAAGTAGAATTAACTTTAATTCTGAATTAAAGAAGAATTAAAAGTCATGTAAACGTGGCCATTATGGCTGGATTAGTGGCTGGTTGGATCTGACTGCGGTTCTTTGCTTTTATAAGATGTCTTTGGGTTTGCTATTATAAGCAGTTTCATCAACAAGTAGCCCAGCTCCTTATTTTTCCTTCTATCCAGTTATGGTCATCTCCTTTTTTCTGTTAATAAAGACATTTGCTCATAAGTCTTGTTGAAGAAGCCAATAAAGTTGGAAAAAGATTAAGAAACAGAAAAGTTAATGTGGGTTCATATCAGCATCAGCTTTATCGGAGCTGGCTGTTATCTCTGGATTTTCCCGCAGAGTAAAGCTGTAATTGGTCCATGAAGGAGCGGCCTCCTCTTTCAAGTTTGCCCCCAAAATAAGTGACATCCTGTATCTCCGTTCTTCCCCAGTAATTACCCCGCAGCGACACTCGCTACGGTAAAATCATGTCAGAGCTGAAAACCATCTCTGCTTTATCAGCTCCAGCTTTTAACCCCCTCCAGTCGGTCCCTGACAGGAAGTGGCGCCTCCATGTAGAGTTGGCACATCTGGAAGGAGTGGAGAGGAGACATCTGTCCTCCCAAACCAGATGGCAGCGCTCCAGCCGTTTCCTCCCCCTCACGCTGATAATGATGATCTCAGGGGTTGGACATGATGTCAGAGACGTCCTGAAGGATGCATGCCGTCCCACGGCTGCACCTCCGCTCACAGAGCAGGAATTACGACACGCTGAGCCGGGTTAGCAGCTGGAGGCATGCAGCTTCACACTGGCTACGTTACATGCTGTTTTTTAATTCGGAATTAAATATTCTGAGTTAAGTAATTCAGAATTGAAATCTTCTCCTTTGGGTTTACATGAAAATATAAATTCTGAATTAAGGTTTACATGGAAAACACGTTTTCTTAATTCCACTTTAAATCCAGGGGGTGGGAAGGGCTGTGATTGGTTGGATGGTGCAAATGACGTCTGCCGGGGGTTAAAAACTCTCCTTTCTGCTTCGTTTCTTTCCGTCGACATGAGAAAACGTCGCAATAAGAAGCATTTTGGTTTGATGTGGATTATAGTTATGAATTATCTGATTCAGAATTAAACGTGGAATAAACCAGCCTCTTTATTCAGGATTACGTTTCACTCAACATTAAAGTTTAGAGTTTAAATTAGAGTTTCGCTTTATGTGCTCTGATAGTCTCAACAAGTGTCCGACAAAGTACTAGAGAGGAGAAATGAACGAAAGAATCAACGTGTATGAAAAGATGAAAACAGAGCCCAGGTTCATTAAAAGCTAAATTGTCCTTTAACATTTTCATCAGGAATTAATGCTGCCTTAACATGCTATCGTATTTATGGTAAATACCAAAAACCGACGACAAAATTGCACATTAACACCCGCTCAAGTCGTAACTTCCACTGGGACACTGGAAAAATCCCATGATACCCGAGCTGCCGAGATGAGATCAACTTTGACCTTTCAACATGGCGGAGAGCAGTGAGATCATTGTGTTTGGTTAATATTTCGTTATCCTAAATGTTCTCTGCTGCTGTTTGTAGCTACTCAATGTTGTTTCATACATTATTTTATATAGTATCTCCATTTAAACCTATGTCATTTTTTTAAAGAATTTAATTATTGGTCGCTTTTGTCCACCATGTTTCTCTTCACAACATGAAAAGCACTTGAACACAATGCACTGGTAATTTCCACTTTACAGGTGCAATGGATCATCTTTCCCATACCACATGAAGGCAGCATAAGTGTTTACATGCTCATTTTTCACCTGTTTAAAGCAGAATCAACTTTTATTCTGGATTAAAGAGGAATTAAAACTCATGGGCTTCGTGTCTCCGCTGCCTCACGTTGACATGGACGCTTCCACAGACTCAGCATCCTGCATAAAAAAACTTTATTTAGCGTGTTGTAAACACAACATGAGCCAGACTTTTGCCAGAAGTTTTTTCCAGCCTTCAGAAATGTTGTTTTTGTCAGCGTGGAGTCGGAGCTCCTACCTGAACCTGTCATTACTCCCTCGCGTCGGCTTCGCTGAGGTTTGGGAATGTTGAGCTGCTGGTGGCTCGTCTCAGACAAAAGATCCGCTCAGAGACGAAGATCAAGTGTCTTCAGCTCGGCAGGCCTCGTCTTTAAAGTCAGGCACCTGCTGGGAGACTCCAGCCTTTCACCCACATGCTGCCGTCGCTCATGCGTTTCCTGGAGGAAATGTTGAGGGATGGGGGAAGATGGGGGAGCATGGGGGGACACGGTGGTCCAAATCCTCCAGTGAAGACGTCTCTGCTGAGCTTTACAGGCTCACTGGAGCAGATTTCCTCTTGTCCTGCATAATCTCTGAAACGCTTCGTTCTTCAGAGGCTCCAAACTTATTCAGCATGTACGAAATGATCAAACAGCTCTGATTCCTGATGTACGAACTTATCAAACAGCTCTGATTCATGACGTACGAACTTATCGAACAGCTCTGATTCATGGTGTACGAAATTATCAAACAGCTCTGATTCCTGATGTACGAACTTATCGAACAGCTCTGATTTATGGTGTACGAAATTATCGAACAGCTCTGATTCATGACGTACGAACTTATGGAACAGCTCTGATTCATGACGTACGAACTTATCGAACAGCTCTGATTCCTGATGTACGAACTTATCGAACAGCTCTGATTCATGACGTACGAACTTATCGAACAGCTCTGATTCATGACGTACGAAATTATGGAACAGCTCTGATTCCTGATGTACGAACTTATCGAACAGCTCTGATTCCTGATGTACGAACTTATCAAACAGCTCTGATTCATGACGTACGAACTTATCGAACAGCTCGGATTCATGACGTACGAACTTATCGAACAGCTCTGATTCATGACGTACGAAATTATCAAACAGCTCTGATTCATGATGTACGAACTTATTGAACAGCTCTGTTTCATGACGTACGAACTTATCGAACAGCTCTGATTCCTGATGTACAAACTTATCGAACAGCTCGGATTCATGACGTACGAACTTATCGAACAGCTCGGATTCATGATGTATGAACTTATCGAACAGCTCGGATTCATGATGTATGAACTTATCGAACAGCTCTGATTCATGATGTACGAACTTATCGAACAGCTCTGATTCATGATGTACGAACTTATCGAACAGCTCTGATTCATGGCGTACGAACTTATCGAACAGCTCTGATTCCTGGCGTACGAACTTATTGAACAGCTCTGATTCTGGCCTGCCAGCTCTGATCTGGCAAAGTTTAACATGTCTTTGTCACTTAGCAGCAGCTTTGAAAGTAGTCAGGCTAAAAATTTTAGCGTTTAAAAAAAAAAATTCTTGGAAATTCTGAAGTGATTCTGAATCTTGATTAACAAGAATCTCGATTCCGATCAAAAAAAAAATTTTTCACCACCCCTTCTCATTATGTACCAAACTTTCTGGTAGCTCTGATTCATAATGTTTGAACTTCTCAGGCAGACATCTGAGCTGGAACCTGCAGCAGCTCACGTAGTACTTCGGGTAAGCTCTATTTTAAGTTGAACCATAATATTTTAGTCATGAAACCAAACGACTAAAATAATCACACAGATCTTATTTTTACCAGAACTGCAACCTGGTTGCGGTTCTGGTGACGCTGCACCAGACGTTGTTGTGGGTGAACCAATCATGACTGATTCTGGGTTTTTTCTGTTTTTACTCTCATAGTTTGAAGCATTTACATCTTCTGCCATTATTTCACTACAGCGTCTGTGAATGGACGAAAAAATTTTGAAGCTGCAGTCGTAGTTTGAGAGGAGATAGAACACGGTTTGGGATATGTAATGACTTGAAAGCCCCATAGAAGAAGAAGAAAACATGTAAGCTGCATCCCTATTCAGGGTCTGCACATTTGGAAGTGCACAGCCTATGAAGAGTGGTTTCCATAGGCTGTGCAGTTCAAAGCCATTTAACAACTGATCAACTTTTCTCACAGGATGTGGAGAGAGAGAGAGAGAGAGACAGGACAAGAGAGAAGACTGTTTTTATTGTCTGGAGGGATCTATGATGATGGATTAGCCAAGAGAAAATCTGTGAAAGTGACTCGTTTTTCTAAAAAATAATATTCTGGGAAAAATGTACTGGCTCAGCCTATAAAACAAAAGTAATCTGTCACATTTAACAGATTTGAATAAATAATTTAACTAGTTTTTATGTAAAAAAGTTTAACTTTATATGAACTAATTTAGTTTCTTTCCTTAAGAGACATTTTTAATCACTGTGATACAGTTTGATGGAAAAGATTCAACTAACTCCAAATTAACATTTATCTCAACTGAACTTCACGTTTGTGACAACTGGCCAGAATAATTTACGTATGCACATTTATTTAAGATTTGGAAATCATTATTTTTGTAGATATATTTTTACAGAGAATTGACGTTATTTTGAGCTATATTATGTCTTTAGGTAATACAAACACATGCCACATTTTAAAATGGACTCCATTACTTAAAGACAGCATTTTTACCCTGTTGTCCCAGCCTGCAACCTATAGACAACGTCCCACCTCCTCCCTCTCCCAACAGACTCGTTTTGCACTGACAGCTGTGTTTATGGGAGTTTAGTTAATTTATTCCCATTAATCCTGCTCAGCAGGAGCTCCGAGTTCACCAAACTTGATGACAACATGTTCTTCCTTGAAGAATTTTACATTTTTTCGTACTTTACACAAAAAATGTGTGAGACATTAGAACTGGCACTGACTTCCAGGGACACGAGCTGCTTTGTGGAAACCTGCTGCCTTTGTTTCGGATGCAGATGATACACTTCATGGTCACGGTTCAAACATTAACTGTGGCATTCTGGGAGGGGTGGATTTGAGTAGATGAGCTGAATAGATCCCATTCTTCTGAGAGAAAGGGAGGTTATTGTGTGGAATTCATGTGGGCCGACGGCTGGAGCAGAGCATCATTGGAGGTTCAAAACTTTAGGAAACAGCTTGTGTATTCTTATTCTCATGGAAACATGTTGGCTTTTGTCTTTCATCACTGTCCACCTTAGGAAGAGACTAACTACCAATAAATTCACAGCAAACAGAATACAAAAATCCCTATGCATGCTTCTATTTATGACCATTATTTCTTCCCAACACTGAAGAAAATACACAATACAACTCTAATTCCGACAAAATCGGGACAGTGTAAATATGAATAAAACCAGAATGTCATTGAGCCATATTTTACACCCAGTAGAAGGTAGACAACATATTTCATTCCCGATAGAACACAAAGATATTTTATTCCCAGTAAAACACAAGCAACATATTTTATTTGAAAGTAAGCTATATATTCTATTCCCAGTAGAACGTGAACAAATATTTATTTCCAGTAGAAAATAAAAAACACTTTTTGTAAATGTTTATATGTTGGGATGCTAGCTTGTACAGGCTGGCCTAAATCCTCGGTAAGAAGGACTTTAGCATTCCAGGAGTTTGATAAAGAGTCTTTATTGTAACCAACAGGTACCACCTTTGGTCGGTGTGTGTGTGTGGTTAACTGGAAGATAAATAATATACATTCACATTTAGTATTCAGAATAAAAGGAGAACAAACAAATGAACTAAACTTAGATGATACAGAATAAAGAGGGAAAATGCTCAAACTGACCACTAGGGGGCTCTCTTAGCTGAGGAATAACATGCAGCTAGCAACATGTGCAATAAATAGAAACTTGCCAAAACTAGCGATTTCTCCGTACAAAACTTCTGCTAACAGTTACGGTATATATTAAATTGGCATTAGCATTTATGAAACTATAATAATTACAAAGGCAAATGTAAACAATACAGCACTTACATGGTCACTCACGCACACGAGTCTGCGGGGCAGTCCTTAGGTGCGCTTCATGTTAACACAGAGGCAGACAAGTGTCCAGGCAGGGATATTTGCACACTTTTTATTACCATTAGGACATTAACAGCATATTTAATTCTCAGACAAATGTAAACAACATATTTTATTCCTAGTTGAATGTAAACAAGATATTTTATTACCAGTAAAACACAAGCAACATATTTTATTCAAAGTTGAAAGTAAGCTATATATTCTATTCCCAATAAAACGTGAACAACATATTTTATTACTAACACAACATTAACAGCATATATTATTCTCAGACAAACGTAAAACCAGTTGAAAGTAAGTAACATATTCTATTTCCAGTAGAACGTGGACATCATATTTTATTCCCAGTAGAAAATAAACAACATATTTTATTCCCAGTAGAAAATAAACAACATATTTTATTCCCAGTAGAACATAAAGATATTTCTCAGATGGGAAGATGGAGGTTCTGCATCTCAGACAAACCGGGTCTACAGCAGGGAAATGAGATCCGAAGTTGAATGCATCCCTGCCGAAACACACCTGACTGCACCTGCTCTGGGAATTAATTATAAGTTGTTGAGATCATGGCTTTATTTATATTTTATAGGAAAGTGAAACAGGTGCTTTTTTTCTTTCCAGATGTTGTAAAACCATCCCACATTAACAAACACGCCTGCTCCTCCTTCTCTAGATTAACACTAATGGCTTTGTGGCGGTGGAGCGCCCCCCGGCTGAGAAGGAGTACCTGGGGAAGATGCCCGGCAGTTTCAAAATGATAGCAGCTCTGCTGGGAGACCTGGACAACAGCGATGGACAGGGAGGAGTCCACTTCAGGCTGGACAACAGCGTAGACGTAATGCGTCGCGCTGCTAAGCACATCGGACAAGCCTTCCCCTCAGAGCGAGACGTGGAGCTTTCACAGGTCCTCATTGTCACCTGGGAGAACATGGTGGCCCAGGGGACTCGTGGACGAGGCGACGGACTGGACGCCAAGGTGAGGGAGAAGGAGCTTACTTCATATTAGACTGAGCACCACAAGCAGCAACACTTTTTACATTTCAAACCATTACTCAGAGATAGTTTGGATTAGAAAAACGAATGTTTTTTTACAACAAACTCCCATGTGTCTGTAAATAGTTAAAACCATTTAAAGATTAATAGATTTTGTACATTCTGTACAATTTGCATTTGGGGACAGTTGCAACATCTGATAGGGATGGTTGCAACGTGTTACAAATACAATATATTTCAGTGTCAGCGGAGGGATTATTACAAAAATACATATAATTTATAAAAGTATTAGTTATTAATCAGCTTGATGCATTATGGCCAGATGTTATACAATTTAAGTTAAAATAAAAACAGAAGGCTTTCAGTGACAATTTTTATTTCAACAATACAGTAAAAATGTTAACTTTATGAAAACTGTAGTGTGGTGTGACAGATGGCAAGCTCTTTTGCCACTGCCCTGCCTCCTATGAGATCCAGAGCTGGTGTGCTTTTGCACCCCTAAGATGTTTAAATAAAGTTGTTTTACATAAGTGGATCTACTTCATTATTTATTACATCTGCAGTATTAGAATTTATTTGCAGTACTGGAAAATGTAAATAACAAATATTTACAGTTTGCTGTCATTAGTATCCAAGTTGATTTGTCCAGGTTGGTTTGTCACAAATAATAAACTCATGTACATCTTTAATAATCTCAAATGAATAATCAAAAATTCAACTGTTTCAAAATATGCCAAATATACTTTAGGGTTATCTAAACTGTGACTAAATAAGAATAGTTTTTGTTTAGGCTGACGCTAAACAAAAACATTTAGTGGGCAATTCTTGTTTTGTTTGTTTGTTTGTTTTTTAGTTTTTTGTTTGTTTGTATTCTTTTGAGTTTTTTCGTTTGTTTTTGCTGTTAATTAGCTTGATACAGAACTACATAATAAGCGACAAGTTTTATAATGTTCACTTCAAAGTTTAAAAGGGGGGCAAATTGAACCTTATTCATTATTAATTGATTTATTTATTATGATATATGTATTATAGTATTATTTATTAGTTTATTTATTTATTTATATATTAGTTATTTTCTCCATTTATAAACGTCATTTTGGATTTTAGGGATACACTGTTATCATAGAAAGAGCAAAAATCCCTGACATGTGTATATGTCACTTTTTAAAGTGGCCTCGATTGAAACTTCTCCAACTTTTTGAGGGTCCATTTGAATTGCACTTAAGATGAATAAGCTGGGCAAAAACGTAGCTTTTAAGAAGTAGCTTTATTTATTGCAGATTTATTGCATTATTTTTTTATTGCATTATTATTTTTGAAAGTAACATTAGCGTGCATGTTTAGATATCTTCTCACCTCATCTTCAGATATTCATTAGATCTTTTCTATAAGTATGAAAAGTGTAAAAATGTGTAAGTGGTGCAATGTTTAAGATCAAATTGATGCTTCAAATTTAACTCCGTGAATTACACTTATATAGTTTTAGAAACTTAACCCCTTTAATGACTGACCTACATCTTATAAACTGTATGGGATGGAGTAGGAGTAACAGGACACTCAGTAAATACAACAATTCTGCCATCTTGTGGCAGCAGAGTGAACAACAGGTTAATTATTTTACTGATATAATGAAATCACATTTTAAAGGCTGATTTGATGTTTATTTGGAGGTTGTGAAACATGCACACGTGTATAATTATTGTTTTCTGACAATTTAAAAGAAAATGAAATTATAAACATTCAGTTAATCTCTATAAATCCCACCTTTCATAAATACGTATAGATGTATGTATGCATTACTCAACAAACAAAAAACTGATGAATAAATAAATGAATAAAAAAAGCTGGATACCATGATTTCAGATTTCAGATCCCTCAGACGGGCCTGCATCCAGAACCATTATCACCACCAGTTGATGGATCAACATAAACAACGGTTACCATGAAAGCTCTGCAAAACACAGTTACAGTCACGTACGTCACGGTCTGGGATCAGGGTTCTGATGGTCTGGGATCAGGGTTCTGATGGTCTGGGATCAGGGTTCTGGGCTTTTCATGGATTAGTAGAAAGCTCCATGTTTGAAATATT
>JBAMHT010000003.1:1270803-1287759 GCA_037177075.1 Craterocephalus fluviatilis | reverse complement strand
AGCCCTTCTGATCTGCTCTTCATCGCCTGCTTCCTCATCTGGGTCACAGCTCACCTGTTACCCCCTCCACGACCCCCCCCCCCCACTTTGTGTCTGCTGCTGCTCATTTCTAATGCATGAAGTGTGGCTTTTGTTTTTGTTTTTTACTTCCACTTTTCTGTGTGAAAAACTTTCAGGTTTTTTTTGTTCTGCCATCTACTCCGTTTGTACTCCCGTTCCTCCCCCTGCTCTTCCTCCCCCTCCTCCGGGCGTTGTGTGAGTGTGTTTGTGCGCGTGTGAGAGCAGAGGTCACCCGGGCAGAACGGGGTTAATACCAGTAGTGTGTTGTAGTTTCCGACAGCATCGCTAATAAAACGGTTAGGACGAGGCGAGCAGCGCTAGCATGGTACTACGTTGTAAAAAGTAAAAACGCAGGCATTTTCTGCTGATGTTCTTTTAAAAGAAATGATGGAAAAGTTCATGAAAACTTGATCGAATCCACTCCTCTGAAAAAAAGAAAACCATAAGAAAAAGAATGAAACAGCCTCTCAAGCTCTCCTTCCAACGTGTTGATCCTGTTTTCTTTTCCAGCGAACACCACAAAGTGAAGATTCAGGAGTGTTTTTATAAAACAGCAGATGCAGTGATTTATTTAAGTGTTTAGATAATCTTATATTCTGAGGTCAGGGGATGAAACAGAGATCACAACACTACTTATCGGGGCCTTTTCGTTGTGAACATCAGGAAACGCCTCCTCCGGAGCCCGGACTCCCCGGACCCGACGGATCCACTCTGACTTTGCTGTCGAACTTGGAAGCCTTAAAGCGGTCGACTGGTTTGCAGTAAATTTGAAACACTGAAGTGTTGAGAAAAGGTGGCGTCTATAACTATATCTAATGTGACAGATTATGCAGACTTGTTGAACGAGTATATCTATATAGAATTTACGATTTGATGTGGGGTTTTTTTGGAAACGCACCGACCAAGTCATCCAGTCTGTTATCGCGACACTTCCTCCCCCCCTCCAGAACATTTGTTGTTGTTCTTCTTTTTCTTTCTTTCTTTCGTTTTTTTTTTTCTTTTTGTTAAAACTACAGTTGATGTTCATTAAAGTTAAAAAGAATTTTTAAAAAAACAAATGAAGTGAGATCAGTACATGTTGATTGATGCGAATGAGATTTGGATGCACCACGTGCCCACAGTCACAGATCCTAAATCAGAATAAATTCCAGATTGACACGATGAGACGGGAAGTTAAACACTTTTCGGTTTCAGAAAGTTTCTGTTCAAAATAAAACAAAAAAATACAAATGTTGAGGCAGCTTTTGAGGTTTCTGATCATGTGGAGAAGTGAAATGTCTTGTCTGAAATGAATCTGATTTTAGTTCAACATGTGGAATGTCTTGTGGTTTTAAGTCTAAGAAGAGGAGGAGCTGTCGCCCAGGACGGCTTGATAATAAGTGTTGCCAAGGCAATTGTAAATATGCAGTCTAATAAAGTAAGACTTGATACATCGCATGTCCCGACAGGACATTTCTCAGGTGTATCAAATCATCCCGCTGTGCTCTTTTCTTGCTGTGGGTCGAGTTCAGTGGGCTGCACCTTGGATGTAGGAAGAATTTCAGCACCATCTAAAAGAGCCCGATAACATAAATGAAATATCCGAGATAGAGTTTTGGTTCACGGAGTGTTTATTCATCTGAATTTTAGTCCCTGAATATTAACATGCAGCATGAAAGCGAAGCATTTTATTTTCCTTCAAGCAAAGAAAATGTGACGAATGCTGACACTTCATGTTAGATTTACATCAGCGTGGGAGCACATGTCTGCGTAAACTGAGAAACGTTTAAAGGTGCGCCGTCTAAGAGTCTGAGACTCTGTCTCAGAGCCTCCAGCAGTATTTAATATTGAATTTGTAAATGGACAAGTGCTCCCTATATTAGGACAAATGCAATCCTGTAGTGAAAAACATAGATTTGTATAACAGCATAGTAATTGCACAAGACTCTGCATCACTACGTCAAGTCTGGAGCACTCGTAAAATCTGTTCGTACCTGAAGAAAGATTAGAAATAGAAAAATGGTGAATGCGTTTTTTTTCCTCCTAAATCGTCACTACGAGCCATTTAAGAATGAATCTGTTAGTATGAATGCTTCTTGCATGAGGCCCAATGAGAGCAGCTCGTTTTGCTGCGGTCTCTTTAAATCAGAACAAGACATTTCGCGCCCCCTTCCAGGTCACAGAGCGTTTGACTCGGTTTGACTCTGTCTCAGCCATCTAATAACCAACTAATAATCATCCCGATACTCTCACAATCTTTATTCTAGTTTATCCACACTTATTTTCTTCCATACTAACAATATTTGAATGAAGTAAACAAGACGTCAATACAGTAAACATTTAGCAGAATGTAATGTTTACCATAAACAATCGTTTTGCTGCTCTAGGCCATGTTGAAATGTCAAAGTTGATCTCATCTCGGCAGCTCGGGTATCATAAGATTCTTCCAGTTTTCCAGTGGAAATTATGACATAAGTGGGTTTTCATGTCGTTGGTTTTTGGTATTCACCATAAATACGATAGCACATGATGGCAGCATAAACCCAGACTACAAAATTGAAGCGAGGGGAAAATATGGCGGATCATGAAACTTTACGGGGAAGTCCATGACCATGATGTAATAGACAAAAAGACGTAATAGCGAATGGAGAAAACTAAACAGACTGAAATATATGACCCAAGAAGAAGAATAAGCTATATAGGCAGCACAGGTAGTGAATAAATTACATTTTTCTGCACTCCTGAACCATCAAAGAACACAAAAACGTGTATTTAGGGCTTAAAAATGTGGATTGTGCATATGTCCCCTTTAAAGCTTCACACACTGAGTTGTTTGTCCATTCAGAGAAACCGTAGTAAAAATGGTGGTACAAATATTTTTAGGTTATTTTGTAGATATGAACACATTTTACAAGGATTAATGTTTCACTATATTTACTTGAACAGTAAATAATGTCAGATAAAACAGTGTATCAATGTGAATCCATAAAACCAAGAAACCATACAAAAATAAATCAGGAAAGTAAATAATATGTCAATTTAAAAAACACTGACTTACAAAAACCACCATTCTTTGTTTAAATCATGTTTGAAGAGCAAAGGAAAAGTGCTACGTCTTTATAAATCACACAAGTCTTGGGGTAACTTAAATCTGCATTTGTGTAAGAAAAAGTTTTGATTTTTTTATTTTCATTATCTAAAACATTAAATACTGATTTAAAACTGATATATGGCAGATATAAAGATCCCATGATTAAAATGATTAGTGACAAGAGAAGAATAACTTCTTGTTCCTACATCAGATTGATAAAAATTCCCAATCTGTAACAACAATATTGAATTTTAATCTTAGGGTTTCCTTGTATACATAGATTTAATTTGATATTTTTAAATTATTTTCTTTGGGTGGTATTGTAAATATTAATTTACTGTATCTGATTTTTAATGACAGCCTGTCTGGTCTCTAAAAAATAACTTAATCATTAACAGGACAATTATCTATCTTGTTCCCATACATTTATATCTTGTGGCCACACATAAGTAACATGTAGCCACAAGTTCATTATTTTCTGTGGATGTCACCAGACGAACTCCGTAGTTTTCTTTACAGGGTCTTGAAGAAAAATCTTTTTGCTGGCATGTTCAACATGGACCCACAGCAAGAGATATACTAGATGGCTCATTCTCAGGGAATAAACATAACAATTATTTTAGTATAGGCATTGGACACCAGCAGAAAAAGTTTTATTTATGATATATAAATATTTTCTGCCACTAACCTTTGATTTTGTTACACTCTGCACTTTAAAATCGCCAGAACATAAGGGTTGAATAGAGAGCCGAGCTTTGGAGACCAACACAAAAAACTCAAAGTGCCCCATAAACTACCGGCAGAAAAAAGATAATTTAAAAAATCTTAATTTGATGTAATTTGTGTCATTTAATTAGAACAATAGGATAAATCATGTGTAAATACCTTTAGTTTTATTTCTGAATAAGCGTGGCCTCAGTTGTTACTGTAGTGTTGTCACATGGCTCTGGTGCTGGCCGTCACTGGCAGGTAGGGGGCGCCAGAGGTCGCTTCTTTGGTGCGTCGACGGAAAAAGGAAGTGAAGAACTGAACTTTGATGCTGCTGTAAATGCTGGCTAAGAAATGACAGCTGTGTAAGTAAGCTCATTGTTATATCACTCATTCTCTAAGCTGATTACTGACATGGGTTATCAAGAGTTTAAGTTCCCTCTTATTTAATTTTTAAGATGACCTATTATTGAACTCCTAAGGGGCTCGTGACAACATTGTCTGCGTGGTTAGCTCAGTAAGTAGCTAGCTGCTACTCCATGCACCTCCGCCGAGCTCCATGTCTGCCAACATGCCTCTTCTCTAACTTTTTCTTCTCTGAAATACCGTGTTTTATTTTTAGTTGCTGCTTTTATCATTTTTCCCGCTGCGTTGTAAAGCTTTAAACTACGCGTTAGCTGTTGAGTTAGCTGTTTACAGATCAGCACGAAATTAAAGACAAATGCTAATTTACTTTCTTTTTTGTTTATAGAAACGTTTTCTGTTCGAGTATCATAAGCTTGTTAGATATGCATGACTTTAAAGTCACGCACTTTGAAATAATATCTGTTAAATTTGCGTTAAAAGTGAGCGGTAGCTGCTTGTTTCCAAAGCAAAGGTCAGACAGGAGAGGACACCAGCTGATTATTTATAACTCCGCTTTCTCTCAGCTGTGCAGAAAAGCCGCACAGTCTCACGAGGCCTTTTTTATTCTGAGATTTTTTCTAGATTAACATCCAATTTAGGATCCAAAATTAAAACTTCCAACTCTTTTCCTATACAAAGCGTTTCTTGAACTGTGGTCTTTTCTTCTTTTTTCTTTTTTAATCGAGAGGAAAATGTTACCCAGAGCAAAGTTTGTATGGGCAGCGTGAAGACAGAAAACTAAAGAACTTTATCAAAGTTATCCTGTTACTAAATGCACCTAAAGGGTAGATCTTCCACACCTCACCTAGAAATAAAGAGGAGTCTAAGTCAAGATTCAGTGCATAATTATATAGTATTAGTTTTCTTAGGGGTGGGCATGTTTAATCAGATTTATAAATCATTAATAATTTAATCAATCACATTATTTTTATATCACTAATAGAAATTGGCATAATTGATTAATCAATTAAGATTGTGATTGATTACATTATCTTTTTATCGAATAATCGAATGTATTTTCAGACTGGTGCTGAAGTTGTATGTAAGAGCATATTTTCAAGTTTAACCAATGAATAAATCCCATTTAACTGCCAGAAGATACGTTCATCTTGTAATAGAAATATGAATAAGGAAATCAAATATCGATTAAGACAATTGAATTGAATGCCCATCCTGTGGCATCTGTAGACTGAAGCTGAAGTTGTATGTGCGCACATATTTTCAAGTGTAATCATTGAATGAATCCCATAAGTGCCACATGAGTCATTTACATCTTTGTAATAAAATCTAAATGAGGAAACAGTGTTTTTCTACTACCACTGCATTTTTATATAGCCTATAAATGCTCAATTTAACTATAGCAGTAGAAATGATTTATCAAAAATGTATCACTAATTCTCCCGATGATTTAAAAACAATGTAACCGAATGCTCATTTTTAGTTTTTAATAATACAACACCTAATTAGGGATGTCACTATTATAGATTTTCTAGGTATGATTTATTGTTTGATTAATTATCACGATTTGACGATGATCAGTTTTTATGTTTTTATTTCACAACGCTGAAAATGTATAAAATAACATGAAAACTTCTTTTCTGTTAAGTTTTATTTGTGTTGATGTCAAGAAAACAGAATATGGCAACAAAATAAACAAAACTACCATTCAAATTCCCATTGAAATTGAGTAAAAATCCCCTCTGCTCTGGAAACAATTTTTAAAAAAAAGCATTATAGTTTTATATAAAAGTATTATATGAATGAATATGAAAAGATAAATTTGAGCTTTAGGATTTCAGTGATGACAATCAAACTATATTGTTATTAAATGACGATATTTAGGAAGCTTTACGATTATTGATTGTACTTTCTACTACCGCGATTAATCGTGAAAATAAATAATCGTGACATCCCTACACCTAATCCTGTGTGGTTTTAAATAAATTCAGCTTTATACAGCACCTGTTCCTGACAAAGCTGTATCGACGCACTTTTACAGTCTAATCCAGTCCAGTTCATTGTAGTCCAGTTTATAATTGCTGTTTATATAACCAGGTCATAAAATAATAGGGATGTGAATCTTACAGCAACTCACGATTCAATTCAATTCCGACTCTGGTGACAATTTGATTTTGTATTGATTCTTGATTCAAACTAATCTTAATTCACATTCATCCTCTTCTAGTAGCAAAAGGTGCTGATAAACTCTATTCCTCTATCAGCCAGAAACAGCTCAGAGGAATTGTTTCATTAGTGGAAAGAAAACTGATTATTTAAAAACAGGTAAAATTTTGCTAAATTTCCCAAGTTTCACTTGTCTTTGTTACTTAGAAGTAGCTCTGAAAGCAGTCCAGCAAATCATTTTGAAGTATTTTTCTTGGAAATTCTGAAACACTTGAGAATCTTGATGAACAAGAATCTCGATTTTGATGAAAACCGATTTTGTTTTGTGGGGCGCCCCGATAAAATAATGAGGTAGCTAAGGAAGCTAGCGGATTGGATCAGATCTTCTCTTTGATTCAAGAACCAGAACCAGGAAAGAAAACCTATCAGAACCATGAACAGGAGGGTCGGAACATTTTTTTACCGAAAAGCTTTTTTCTTCCCAACTTTTTAAAGAGAAATAATAAACCAAGTGACTTCATGCAATGTTGTATTCTTTTATTCTGTCTGGAAGTGAAATCTGTTTGGATTTCTCTCCCACCTCATCCTTGACTGAATCAGTTTTTTCCTTTCCTGGTTTGCAGTTCTGAGTCCTGCCCTGCGTCTCGTGTCCCAGGCTGTCCCCCCGACCCATGCCTTCGCCATGATGCCGAGCTGCACCGCGCTGGTCTTCGCCCTCTTGCTGTCGCAGACCAGAAGCTTCCTGAGCCCCTCGGAGGATGACGGCGTCCCCGAAGACTGGGTGCTGCTCCACGTGGTCCAGGGCCACATCGGCGCTGGAAACTACAGCTACCTGCGCCTCAACCACGACGGCAGGATCATCCTGCACATGCAGAGCCTCAAAGGAGACGCCGACCTGTACGTGTCAGATAAAACCCTGCACCCGAGCTTCGACACCTACAAGCTGCAGTCGGCCACCTGCGGCCACGACGTGGTGGTGGTGCCCTGGGACTTCGCCCGGCCCGTGGGCATCGGCATCTACGGCCACCCGTCTCACCTGGAGAGCGAGTTTGAAATGCGGGTGTTTTACGATCAGACGGTGCAGCAGGACCCGTTCGAAAAGGGCTCGTACGCCTCGCACGACCAGCGCAAGGAGAAGACGTCTGCGCAGGAGGCAGAGGACGACTTTCAGGAAGAGGAGTCGATCTTTTGGACGATTCTGATCGGACTCTTAAAGATAATACTTGAAATTTTGTTTTGAAGGTAATTTTTTTGCTTTGCTGCTGCTGCTGTGATGCGGGGAAACGTCTGTTCTGTGCTCCGTCGGCCGCAACCCGTCCAGAAACGCTCTGTTTTCACGGGACGGAGGGAACGATGTCGCTCGGACATGTTCGTCTGGGTTTGAACGGTACAAACTTTACTGGGTCACTGTGAATTCACAGATGAGGCAGAAATGTTCAGAAAGCCTGTCCGACCGGACCGGACCGCACCGGACCAGGGTCACGCTGTCGGAGCGATGCTCAGGATCTGGTTTTTGGGTTTTAACCTTGAGGACAGGATGCGATTAGGATTCAGGTTCGGTTTATCTCACTCTGCAGGCTGTGAAGGGATCCCGTCGTTATATTAACCCAGTTAATAATACATAAACATTAATTACAGCCTTCTTTAATATGGAGCTAAGATGTTTACGCAGGTTTTGTCATTTTATCTTCATAGTGGAAAATGACCATCTACAAGTCTGGATTCATTTTTAAAGTCTGAACGTACAGGTGCTACTCAGATAATGAGAAAATGCTGGAAAAGTTATTTTATTCAGGCAATTCAACATAAATGGTGAAACAAATACATTTATTTGTAAGTACAGATGCAAGGTTTTATCTGATATTTTTGTCTTTAAAATCCATTTTTTATTGATTTCAAGCAATATTCTAATTTTTTTAGTTTTTTAATTTGAGGTTTTCTAAAGCTGCAAATCCTGATCAGCAAAATCTAATCAAAATAATATTTGTCAATACGTACATTCAATCTTTGAAGTTAAGTTACAGGAACTACTCAGAAAATTAGAATACCTATATAAGTGCTGCATTTCTGTAAGTTAACTTCAAAGATTAAATGTACATCAATATATTTCAGCTTTTAGTTGTTCATATTTTGCTGGTTAGGATTTGCAGAAAACTAATATTAAAAAATTTTTATATGCCTTGAAATCAATAAAAATGGATTTTAAATAAATGTCAGGCCTCTGACAGTAAAATCTTGCATCTGTACTTAGTGCATAAAATGTTTTGGTTTCACCTTTGTGTTATGTTGAATTGCCTGAATAAAAAAACCTTTTCCAGCATATTCTGATTTTCCGAGTTGTACCTGTACAAGTCCAACAATGCAGAGCCATTCAGATTTTATAAATCCCTTACCATTTCCGGCATTTATGGATAAATGCAGCATTCAGTAAATACTGGATAAAAGTCTTTGTTCATCTCCAGAAACTGACTCACCTTCAGGGGTCTGTCGTTGCGGTATCTCAGTTATTTTGTCAATATTTTTTCTTGCTGTGTGAAATTTGGGTCAAATGTTTTGATGGATTTTCTGATTTACAGAATGAATCTGTTTCTGTAGATTTGATTTGTGTTGTATTCATTTTCCCCATTTTAAATATGTAGACGGGTTTCAGAACTTAAGCCCCTGTCTTAGATCCAGACTGGAAAGTCTGAGCTAATTACTGTATGATGAATTATTGTTTAGTTTTTTGCTATCAGAAGTCAGAGGAGCTAAATAACCATAAAAACTCATTTCAGGAATAACGCTCAGTCCTGTAGCGCACCAGGGTCTTTTATTGATGTCCAGACAAAATGAGCAATAGTATTTTTAGAGCTGTTGATGTTGGATGTAGACTGGTAAATTTGAGTTTAGTTGCAATTTATTGTCTGATTAAGAAGTTTTGTTCATTCAGACAGAAAAACGTAAGGTTTATGAATTGACTGCTAACATATTAACACCAGTAGCATCGTTTTATTTGCTTCATCACCTTGGTTTTGCCTGTTGGACACAAAACAGATGTTTTTTTCTTTATCACCAGTGCTGGAGTTCAGTCGGAAGACGAACCACTGAGCAGAAAAGTTCAACAGTGCCTTCAGACGAGCCCTCACCAGTTTGAGCCGTGATCCTGTTAACAGACCGTTCGGTCAGGTTTCCAAATAAAATACTTTTACATCTTTTTGTCTCTTTGATGTTTGTTGGTGACTCTGGAGCAGTTAAGTGAAACTTTACTTTCTCACAGGTACTTTTAACAGAGCTTGGATCAAAGTACTGTTTCTCTAGTTTACCTGCACGTCTTTTTTCCCAGCGCTGATTAATCATATTTAATAAATCTTCTTAAATCTTAAATAATTGGAGCAGCAAACAGAAAGCTGGAAGGCTGAACAGCATGGGCTGGAAATATGATCACAGGCTTAACCCTTTCTGCCCTCCTCAAACTTTGCATCCTCTGGTGATACTCGTGGCCAAAAGCATCCTTGCACAAAAACTAATAATTAATTGCAAAATTAATGGACACTCCATTAATCGATTGTTAAGATTTTAATCAATTAGATTATTTTTTTTAATCATTTTATCGAATACATCTCTAGACTGGTGCTGAAGTTGTAAGCGCATATTGTCTTATGTAACCATTGAACGAATCCCACTTAACTGCCTCAAGTTGTTAACCTTATAATAAAATCTAAATTAGGAAACACTGGCTTTTTTCTACTTTCACTTAATTTAAATATAAAAATAATGATTAACCGATAATCGATAAACAATTGAATGCCTATCCCTAAATAAAATCTTTTTTTTTACTTTTTTCATTTATCACTTCTGCACCACTCAAATACAGAACAATCATTTTCAGTATTTTAACCCTTTAAATGGCAGTTTGAATATCCAGAGTACTCCTACAATAAAGTAAATACAAAAAAAACAGGTTAATTTTCCATACAAATATTTCATTCTGTAGATGAGTCTTATTTGATTTCATTTGTATGTTTTTTATCAGATACAAACAATCCTAACGGCTTCAAAATATCACTTAAAAATACATGATTTTCCTGCATCTGTCTACGATGGCAAGTCAGTCGAATCTGGTGGAATCCAGGAAACATTTCTGATGGAACTATTTGTCTTGCAAATGAAATTTTTACATCATAAATGATTTGTTTTAAACTATATCATAATTGGTAGATTTAAAACTCTAGTTTTTCAGGGGAAATAAATGGGACATTTTTGTCCATAAGGGGCAGAAGATGTTGTGTCCGATATAACATAAAAAGAGCAAATGGAGTAAAGATTGACTATAAGGACAATAGTGTCCTGAGGATTAAAACTTTAGAATTCAGATTATTTCATCAGACATTAACCAACATTAACCCTTTCATGAATTATCAAGAAACAGTGCTGCGTGTGTTTTGCATACTGTTATTTACTTACAATATACAGTGATGTGTTTTTCTATTTCTTAATCATATTTTATTTATGTATGTATTTTGATATTTTATTCAAAATCATTAAATAGGCTTTATATGATTCTATAACATGAATATTCTATGAAAAATATGGCAGTATTGTTTTCTTTTCCTGTTTATCCCAAAAGAAAGTTTGGTTATTACAATCTATGTATGCACAAATATTGATTCTACAGTTTATGCCAGTGTATTACATAATTCGCTGATGTCCCCTGAAGTCGCAAAATTACAAATTCTCCATCCAGACATATAAATATAGGCTACTGGAAAACAGCTGGCAAATAGGTGCACACTGCAGCATGAAAGGGTTAAACGTTTAAATGTGGTTGAAATTACGTCAGCTGATGAAAAACGTTGATTCAACGTCAAAACGGGGAACACTAAATGGTTGACGTGATGTTGTGAATTCATAATGGATTTAACGCTGAAATATTAACATTTTCTGTTGTAGCTTATAGCACCATTATTCGGTTTGTTTGGGAGAAAACTTGAACGTTTCTTTTATGGAGCTAGAATAGGGACACATGATTTGTAACTTGTAATTATATTTTGTGACTTGTAATTATATTTTGTAACATACACGTACGTATTCAGTCAACAAATAAAATGTAGATACAAATAAAAAAATAAAAGTATCAAAACCAAAAATTGCAAGTGCAAACTAAAAATTATGAGTACAAATGAAAGAATACAAGTAAAAATAAAAAATTATTTAAATTTATTTGTACTTGTATTTTTTACTTTGTACTTGTACATTTTTATTTTTACTTGTAATTTTTTATATGTACATGCAATGTTTTATTTATACTTTCTATTCTTACTTAAACTATTTGTACTTGTATTTGCTGATTTGTACTTGTATTTTCAGACCTGTAGACTGAATACATACGTGTATGTTACAAAATATAATAAGTTAAAAAAATATATGTAAATGCAATTTACAAATCATGTGTCCTTATTCTAGCTCCAGATTTTTCTGCCCTTTGTATTACGTGACTGGGCTTCAGGGGCTCGCGGTGTTATAGTACGTTTACTGACGGCTCGGGAAAACAAGTTGCGTCTTACTTTTTATGAAGAAATGCTTTGACAATATAAATAGGATAAACCGGGATCATTCAAACTGTAAAACGTTTTTAATAATCTTATTATTGAGACAAAATGTGGCAAGTTTAATGTTATACTTAACGCATTTTCACACTGATCTGAGGGAAGTGCTGGAAAATCCCACGTCCTGGAAGTCGCCACTTCTTTAACTCATAATTAAACCATTAATTCCACCAGAAGTGAAAACACGACTATAATCTGCCACATCAGCCTCATGGAAACAGTTTATTTACAGTTTGAGCAAACTCAACACATCCATGTTCAGACTCCGGCAGCGCGTGAGTCCCAGCCAGGCTCCATCAGGACAGTCCGGCCGCCAGCTCGATGCTGTTGATCCTCAGCACCGTCTGGGGCTGCACGATCATCTTCTTGCGCTGGTACCGGTGTCTCTTCCTGAACCGCATGTGGACTTTGGGCCAGGATTCAGTCTTTTCGATGACGGTGGCTTCGACCCTGACCAGCTCCTTCCCCAGCAGCGGCCTCCCCAGCAGCGTGAAGTCCTCCGCGGCCACCAGCAGCACCTTCTCCATCCGGATCCGCTCCCCACACTCCGCCTCGATGTGGTTCTCGATCAGGATCAGGTCCTCGTCCGTGACCTTCCACTGGCGGCCGGCGAAGTGAACCACGGCGAACAGGCGGCCGAAGTCCCGCTGCTGGATCCGCCGGTTCACGGCGCTCACCACCGCAGCGTGGCGCCGCCGCTCCTCCTCCGCCGAGACGAGACTGGTCTGCTCCGGCCACGGTGGGCTGGACAGCGAGGTGCGGGGCACCAGGTCCCTGCTGACAGAGCTCTGTGCTCGGATGGCAGCGGGGAACAGGGCAGGGGGTCTGGATAGCAACATGCTACATGTCCTCCACAGACCCGCACATCCCCTGGACGCCGCCATCTTCACAGGAAGTAATGCTGTCATCACCGCGCATGCGTCACCCTTTCCCATCACAAACAAAAATACAAGCTATTATGCTTGGCATAATCTCTACTTCCCCACGTCAAACTAAAGTTTTACAAACTTCTTATTTATTTATTTATTTATTTATTTATTTATTCATTCATTCATTCATTCATTCATGCAATAGGATAAACCACTGGAGAAGCGCTATCTCATTTTAAAGGGGGTCCTCAATATCTTCCAAAATTAAACAAAACGGATACAGTACATGCAAAGCAAGTATAATAAGAATATGCGTAAATATATATGAATTAACATAAATATTATGAATTAAGACAAAAAAAATAGATGAGAAATACTCACACACACAGCCAGTCAGTCCATTTACACAATCACACAGAGCTCTCTAAATTTGAAACAAATATACAGTTAATCTTACATTGAAACAAACAGTAAAATAAACAGGAGTCAAAAAACATTATATACATTTTAAAATGAAGAGCAAGGGCATTTCTTCAAATATGGACAGAGGTTATCTGATGTAAAAGACTAATTTTAAATGAAGGTTAACGTTAAAACTTTTTTCTAGGTTCAAATTAAAATGTTTAGAAACTCAAACCAACTGTAAGGTCTTAGCACCTATAGTATAAACACTTTTTGTATTTTGATTACTTTAATTTTAGTTGATTAACCATGAAGTTGCTCCCATAGATTGTCCTGTGGAAATAAAAATATACCTTTAACTTATATTCCCAACAATTATAAACAAATTACAGCCTTCTTACATAAAGATCCTGTCCATTGACCTCGAGCCATTTCACACTGGAATCGATTTTACAATGATGTATCATGGAAATTGATGAAGGTCTAACTACACCATTTTGTCTCCAATAAAGTAAAAAAGTCCAAGAAACACATCACACCAGTTTTTACTCTGGTTTCCAATTTATACTGGTTTCCAGTCAATCAGAGAATAGATTTTAAAGCTCTTCTGATTAGTTATAAATCCCAGAACGGTTTAGGCCCAGAATCCATATGTGCATATGTGAGGTCTTAGATCCAAAGACCAGGGACCAGACCAGAGTCCAGACCAAACATGGAGAAGCAGCTTTTAGCTTTTCTGGAACAAACTGCCAGTAGAGATAAAACTTTCACCAAATGTAGAAACTTTTAAATCAAAGTTAAAAACGTTCATTTTCTCTTGCGCCTATCTGTATGGTATCTTTTAACTTATCTTGCTTTTACTCTTTTAATTATCTTACTTTATATACTTTTTGTGTGATTGTGTGTTGGTATGTTTGAATGATTTTATTGTATTTCTTTACCTGCTTTTTATGCTTTTGTTTACTTTAAAATTTTTATGTAAAGCACTTTGAATTGCCTTGAATCTGAAAATGTGCTGTACAAAGAAACTTTTAGTTCTCTGTCATTTCGACCTTGTGAAATGAAGCCTGAGATTTACGGCGGCTCGTGAACGCAGCTCTGAAGGGCCTCCATTTTGAGTTGTTCCTCCCGTTTCCGGGTTTCCGAGAAGGGACCGATAAAACGGTGTCAACGGGGGAGTATGGCTCTGCTCGCAGGTCAGGAGTGCGGCTGAAGTTTTTCCGTACTTACTTGGAGCTGACATAAAAACTGACACTTTTTCGCGTCCAGCAGTTTATTTTACGCCGTTCTTACGTGGCTACGGGTGGCTCTTTGAGAAGCTGTAAGCCGGACTGCGCGGACACTGACAGCTGGAAAGTAAACAGCTCGATGCTAACCAGCTAACCGCCGCTAGCTTCAGGGTAACCGCCGCTAGCCGAGCTGGTAAACCGATGATAGCCTGCTAGTTGTAGCCGGTTAACCCACAAGTTACATCACCGTAACTTGCCAGCACCCTCCCAGAATTTTTTCCACCCCTTTTTTCTCCCCCTTTTCTTTTTTTCTTTTCTTTTTTGGTCAAACTGCTGCGACGAAGGATTGCCACAACAGCACTTTCCATTCATGTTGTTTGTGAAGTGGAGACTAGCAAAGTTCTTCTTGTTAACAGGGTGAGTAAATTCTGATTAAGCTAACTCTGCTCCACCTAAGTTTCTGCTAGCTGCTACCAGGTGTGTTGTTGCTCCACCTGGGAGCGGCTACACGACCTGCCTCGGCCTGATCATTGAGTTTACTGAAGTTTTATGTCGCATTTAACTTGTTTCTGCTCGCCTGGAGCTCAATCATATGTCCAACAGGTGTGGTTTATTTATTCCAAGGTGCTTGGATTGGGATTGAACTAAACAGAAATGCTTAATTTTAACCAAACTGCCTTTTAATTATTTTAAGTTATCATTGCGGGTAATTGCTTTTCTGACTTTTCTAACCCGCAGTCCAAAATTCAATTCCTCAATATTTGCCACTAAGGAAATCATTAACATATTTTAGAAGTTCATAAGAGCAATTTAGTCGACATTTTGGCTGTAAACACTATAATTTGACTTCCATCACAGTTGCAGGTTAATAATCGACTAGATTATCATTTTACATTATGTTTAAATCTGTTTTATTACATTACAGGGCTAGGCAATATGGACCAATTTTTTTCTTAATCACGATATGCCATATATATCTCGATATACATTTTTTGTGGTCAAGTAAACAAAAATACAGTTCAAATCTACGGTCTTGTGTGCAAAATGCACTTTTATTAAGGATCAGAAGCACCTGTGCATTAAAATATTTGAGTACAACTAAATTAGATGTGTATTAAAATGATACAAAAATTATTTTCAATGACCATAGCAAGTTACAGTTGTGTAAAATTCTAAAAAAAAAAGCTCACTCGATATAAACGATATTCCTTTATTCTATATCTTGTGTGACTAAGTCTTGATATATCTGAAAATCTCGATATATTGCCCAGCTCTATTAGATATGCTTGATTTTTGATGCTTTCATTTGAGCATGTTGGGTCATCATTCCCCCCTCCAAACCCTGGAAATACTCAAACACAGAAACTGAGCTTCAACACTGTAGCTCAGTGTATTTCCTTGACCACAAAAGCACGGACTTCCTCATACACCCCCCTCTCTCTCTGGATGGATGTTTGCAGACTGGCACTGCAGGGAAACATTTTCTCGTTTCCATTGAATGTCAAATGGAAAGCAAACCACCTCGATCGTGACCTACTTAGGACATCACTTCACTTTGCTCTTAAGTGGAAGGAATGAGATTATTGGGGGCAAAGGTGGAGACATGTTTTCTTTTTACAGCGCTTGCCTGCCAGTTTTATTTGTGTTTTGAATATTTCCTGGTTTAAACTTTAAGTCAAAGTGTTGCTCTCTGTAGGTCTCATTTTTAGAGCTGTGATTATCATTTGGAAATGATTAATTTTGTAGATATATTATGTGTTAGTTTGATCAGTGATTCACAAATGATTAGCTGTTGTTTTTTTTAAATTCACCTTGTCAGGACCCTAAACTCTCAGTTTCAGTCTTGTTCTGCTTAAAGCACGTCACACAGCTTGCTCAGTGAGATTCCTTCGTCTTCCTGAGGTGAAAACCTGTCCCGGCCTTCATCGTGGGGGAGGGTGGGGTGAGGAGGAACCAACAATGAGCCCAGATAACCAACTGGTTTGGGGAGCTCCAGGTACCTCGGATAATCATTGTTTGTAGTTCAGCCGCATGGAGCATTTTCAGCTACAGGTACTATGGCTGTTTTCAGTGATTTCATGTATTTAATATAAATTCAAACATATTTTTCTATATGTCATGTTTAGATTAAACACCTCGCATTAAGAGCAAATTAAAGTTTCCCTGTTGTACACGTGGAAGTGTCAAGGATTCTTCATGCATCTTGTTGGAACATGTAGTTTATTTATTCCTCTGAAAACCAGATTATCTGTCAGATTAAAGGCTCATTTATGCAGGATGGATGTCAGAATTTGGAACAAGAATAAGAACAAGATTCTGGCTTTTCGTGGAGTGTGTAGGACCCTTTATGTTGGCATGGTTGTTATTAGGGATGAATATTTTCAAGTAATTAATTATTCAATAGTTGTTTCATCTTATCAATTAATTAATTGATAAGTGGCATTTTTCCTGAGAAGCTGAATTTCTGTCTGAATCAAAAGGTTCCTTTCTATGAAAATGCTATC
>JBAMHT010000003.1:1208357-1219664 GCA_037177075.1 Craterocephalus fluviatilis | reverse complement strand
ATGCTGGGGATAATGCTGGGAATGATGCTGGGGATAATGCTGTATATGATGAAAATTTCAGGAACATGGGCTATTATTTACAATTATTGATGCTGTTTTTTTTCCTGTCAAAAGGTGAAAAATGGTTTGCTTAGAAAATTACGGGAAACAGTTTTTTAAAAAAGCACACATTTTACACTTCAGTTTTTCCAGTTTGCAATTGAGTATGTTTATTGAAGCTTAGAGTTCACCTTTACTGGTTAATTTCTGAGAGACTGAAAGTCCATGCTAATGGGGGACAATGCATAGAAACACATTTTGTTGGTTGTTCAACACCCCCCACATCACACACACACACATAAATACAGAGAGATGTTTTTTGTGTTTAAACTCATAATCTAAACCGATGCAACCTCTGGTGAACATGCAGATGAATAATTCATTTCTGTGAGCAGGCCTATATCTGATCCAAAGACAATCCTACACTGACAGCCGGTTCCTCTGGCTGATTTAATGCTCAGTTTTAATGTTTAAACACACACATGCACACAGAGGCTGCATCTGAATTAGGTTATATTTCCCTCTGTCACACATCAGGTCATCTCACGCAGGACGCTTCAGCTCGTAAGCAGCAGAGAAACTAATGCAGGCCCGTTTACATGTAAGAAAAAACAAAACCCCAAAGAAATAAAGGGGCTAAAGATGAAAATGAAATGACAAACGGAGTGAAAATGGCTACAGCGTCTCCTCCTCACCTGCCTCCTGCTGCGTTTGTAAACAAGGTGTAAACACGGAGCCTTCCGGGCTGCGAATATTTACCTTAAATATCATGTAAACCCAGCAGGATCTGGTACCGCACCTCCCAGCCTTTAAACCCGGTCCCTCCCTGCAGCTCTGCGGTCAGACGGTGAGCATCAACCCGCTGTCTGACAGCGAACACCGAGGGCTGATCCACAAACCAAGCAAGCAACAAGGGCTTCCCACTTCCGGCCTCCAGCCAAAAAATAAATCTGCTAGTACCTCCCTGTAGTACACTATTTTATGTTTTTTATATATTTTTATATTTACTGTATACATGTGCCATTTACCGATACAATTTCAGACATTTTTACAGCTGAAGGGTAAGCCTCTGACTGATAATGATGATGATAATAGTAGGCCTAATAATAATAATAATGACAACTTATTTTGAAAAAGATCGTGTATTTCCGGTATGTCTTTAGCAGGCTGTTTATCGTTTGCCTGACGGAACTGGAGTACAAATATAGTAATAAAGACCGAAATATGATTTTTCCATGAAGAGGCTGGAACCACACTGCGCATGCGTGCTCAGCCTCCATCTGTTGCGTGAAAACAAATGACCAAAAACCTGAAAACTGAATTTAGCTCATTACTGATCACAAGTTCCAGGAGAGACTTCATCTTTTTTGTTCATAGTTTATAGTCTGAAACCCTTCCAACCCACCAAAAAACTACAAATGAAATAATATTGTACAGTTGATCATATGATCATGGAAAAATAAACATGAAAAAAGCTTGATGAAACCAGGCAGGATGCTGCACTCAGCTAAACACTGCAGGACATCTTCTGTTTCAACATGTTTAAAAAAAAAAAAAATCAATACAATAATTTCAAATAGCTGTAGTTTGACATGTAATTTTAGTTTTTGACTCATAAGACTTTGAAATGAAAATGAAAGAACTGTTGTAGTAACTTACCATGTATACGTTATGAGGTTTAGTCTGGCTCGCAGCAGCGCTTAAACCTGAATGCTGTGTTTACCTTGAAGCTTTATAAAGTTTAATTTGAGTCACTGGTGTATTTGGAGGGGGCTTTAGACTTCATGAAAATTTTTCAGGTGACGGTTTACAGCATCATTGGTGAATGCAAACTGGCAGGTACTGGAATTCACACACGAGAGCTTATGCAGAAAGAAACTAGAAAAGAAAATTGACTTTACAAAATTGTGTGTGGTGTGTGAAAAAAAATCACATTTTCATTGTGAGGACTAAGACCAAAACCCAGTAGACACGGATTATTACACATGACTTTTATTTGACAAGATGACGTTTCATTTTTGGTCTATTTTTTATACGTTGAGCTGGTCTGAGCAGGAGTGTTTCATACCCTGAAAACACTCACACACACACACACATTAAACTTCATTCACACTGAAAACATCCCATTCATACTAGAAGGAATAAATAAGTTCTGTACAAGTGCGACGTCACGTGATCCCTGCCGGTGGAAAACAAACATCTCGCTCTGAGATAATGATGCCTCAGAGTTCTGGGATCGTCTCTTATTGCTTCGGAGGTTGCATCGTTTCTAGAAGCACTTGCGATGAACGATGCTGGGGCCGGCCTCGTCGTACTCCTGCTTGCTGATCCACATCTGCTGGAAGGTGGAGAGCGAGGCCAGGATGGAGCCACCGATCCAGACCGAGTATTTACGCTCAGGTGGAGCGATGATCTGCACAGGAGGAGGAGAAATGTTTCTCTGCTTCCAAGCACAGGATCATAGGCTGCAGCATTAACATTTATATGATAAATAAATGATGGGATTAACCCTTAAAACTCCATAATTCTGTTTGGTTCGCATGATTTATCTTTGGAATAAAACTTCAGAAATGAGCTGAGCCCCATGGTTTTCAGGACAGCCTCAGTTGTAAGATTATGATGTTAAAATGATGTAAAACAGGGGTGTCAAACATACGGCCTGCAGGATGAATTTGGTAAAAGTTACTCTGATCACGATGCAAAATACCAGATTTTTTACTTCTAGACACCTGCGATAGAAAATTTTGTGATTGTTTTAGATCCATTGTTATCTGTAGATTGTAATATGTGAGTAATTTAGGAAGAAAATAGGAAAATAAACAAATATAAATGAACGTTTAATGCAAAATAAAAATTCTAAAGATGTTTTATATAAATTAAGCTGTATAAATATTTTTTTCAAATTTTGGTTTATTTTTCATATTGATATATCTAAAAAATTCATACAATGTTTTTTGTTTTTTAGATATATAGGCTACAAGAAAAATATAAAACAAGAAAAATCTAATCTCAAAATATTGTTAAAACCTCACATTTTTCTCCAGAAAATCCACGTTGTTCATCCTGTTTTTCTAAAGTTTAGTCCATTAAATATAAACATATTGATAATATATTTGCATTTTAGCACTAAAACGGGCAGTTTTGTTATCTTTAGAGGATAATGCAGTTATTTTACTTACTGGTCCGAACGGAGACTGACTTGTGCTGAACTTAGATGAGTTTGACTTCCCAAATAAATCCATCATTTTTATGTTAGGTTTTCATATAGTGGCTTTTATTGGGATCTTATGTTTGCTTTATCAAAGTTGTTTCTATGATCTGTAGAGAGCTACTCTAATTTTTTTATTTGCTTGTCAATGACAATAAAAATGATTTGATTTGGTTTTGACCTGCTAACCTCACAAAACCAGCTCAGCTTCTTGGCTTTATTATTTATTTATTATTCAAGCCAAAGAGGAGCATTATTCTTCTTCTAAAACTTTTTGCTCACCTGTTGATCTCTGGGTGCTCCTGATTGGACATTACCCTAAATTTAGGCTCTCTGATTGGTGAAAAATCTGACAGGAAATGGCTTCATTGTAATTTCCAGGTCAAAAAAGAGGCTTTGTGTGATAAATAATGCTGTTATCATGGATCATCATGGTGGATTTACCAGATAGAGGCTCTGAATAAACGACATGTTATGGCTGGATGGAATAGAAAAGTCTGGAAAACTTGCTTTGGTCACCTAAAGCAGGGGTGTCAAACTCAAATACACAGTGGGCAAAAAATACAAAACTTGGGAAAGTCATGGGGCATCATTAATATTTCTAGAAAATAATCATTCTCAAAATAATGAACCTTCTCATATGGACTGAAACCAGTTTTACTTAAAAACTAAATATGGAGCAGGAAAAGCTTAAAACGATACAATATACACCTTATTACTGCACATATGCAAAATGCAATTTCTAATGAAAAAATCACTTCTTAAATGCAATTTTAACTTTCTTCTTTAAGCTTTCTTATTTAAATTTAAATATCAGCCTTTTCCCACAGCCTAATGATAAATTTTGAATAAAATAATAATAAACAAATAAACTAATAATCAACGAATGTGCAACCATTAAAGCCTTGCCTTGGAGTGATGAGAGAATAAAAGAAAATGCTAATTAAAGCTTGGTTTGCTACACACTGATCTATGTATGGACGAGAGCAAAACGATGTCATTCATATTTTTAATCTGATCTTAGATGCATTTCGGGGAGAAAAAAAACCAGAAAGCTTTTATGAGCGAGCATTTCTAACAGTAATGTTTTACCTTAATCTTCATGGTGCTGGGGGCCAGAGCAGTGATCTCCTTCTGCATGCGGTCAGCGATGCCCGGGTACATGGTGGTGCCCCCCGACAGCACGTTGTTGGCGTACAGGTCCTTTCGGATGTCGATGTCGCACTTCATGATGCTGTTGTAGGCGGTTTCGTGGATCCCGGCCGACTCCATACCTGCAGAGAGGCTCAGGTTAACGCCTGCGACTGGAAACCTGTAAAAGCCAGACTCGGCTCATCCGGCGCACCGATAAAGGAGGGCTGGAAGAGCGTCTCGGGGCAGCGGAAGCGCTCGTTGCCGATTGTGATGACCTGGCCGTCGGGAAGCTCGTAGCTCTTCTCCAGCGAGGAGGAGGAGGCGGCGGTGGCCATCTCGTTCTCAAAGTCCAGAGCGACGTAGCAGAGCTTCTCCTTGATGTCGCGCACGATCTCACGCTCAGCTAGAAGAGGAAGAGACGGGATCAGATTCTGCAAAGTGAAACCCGATTTGATTCTTATAGGAGGCTTTGGGTGCAGAGTCGCTTCAAATTGCTGTTTTGCGATTCTTCGATATTGCTGATGTTTAATTTTTCTTTTTTAATGGCAGAACATGTAAAAATGTTTTTATCAGGAATCATATTGTCCCCAAAGTACTTCTTATCACATGTGAGGCAGTTTTGAGATTTATTCAGCAGCAATATACAGGTACTAATCTGAAAACGAGAATATGCTGAAAAGGTTTTTTTATTCAGGCGATTCAACATAAAAGGTGAAACCAACACATTTTATGTACTAAGTAGCCTATAGATTCAGGGTTTCACTCACAGACACCTTACATTTTTGTTTTTAAAATCCATTTTTGATTGATTTCAAGCAATATTCTAATTTTCAGAGTTTTTTAATTTGAGGTTTTCTGAAGCTGCAAATCCTGATCAGCAAAATATAAACACATAAAAGCTGAAATATTTTGATTTGCAGACCAATTGTATGTTTACATTTTATCTTTGAAGTTAAGTTACAGTAATGCAGCACTTTTTCAGGATATTCTAATTTTCTGAGTAGCACATGTATTTAAAACAGCTGATAGTGAAGAATTTAATCATTTTGCTGTTAAGTTAAAAAAATAAAAGCTTGAAAATTTAAATTAGTAAAACACAACAGAGCAGCCTGACCATCATTCTGATGCTATATTGCCCGACCTGAGAAGTTGGAAATGAGAAACAAAAACTTTAAAATGATTTATAATTTTTTTTGAATCATGGGGATTGGGTTTGACATAAATAAATAAATAAATAAATAAATAACTTTTTTTTTTTAACTAGTCCAGATTTTTTTAAAAATCCTAAAAAAAAAAAGTATATTTATGTGAATCTATATTTTTTCCCACCCTCATGTTTGGGCAGAACTTGAGCTGATGAGGACAGTTTAATCTGAATCAGGTGTGGTGGAAACATCTCAAACCTGCAGGACTGATGATCTATCCCTGCAGCACAGACTCCTGCTTCCATCCCGATCCATCATCATCATCATCTGCGTTTACCTGTTGTGACGAAGGAGTAGCCGCGCTCAGTCAGGATCTTCATCAGGTAGTCGGTGAGGTCGCGACCCGCCAGGTCCAGACGCATGATGGCGTGAGGCAGAGCGTAGCCCTCATAGATGGGCACGTTGTGGGTCACGCCGTCGCCCGAGTCCAGAACAATACCTGAGGTCACATTTTAACTTTAGGAGTTTATCATCATTACTGACCAGAAAAAGCTTTTAAAGCATAAAATTGAAACTTTAAAGTAGGGGTGTAACGATTAATTTAAACGATGACTCGATTCGTTTCAGGGTTTGTGGTTATGATACGATTCATGAACGATTCTTGTTAATTTAGAACGATACAATCTGAAACGATTCAATGACTTGAAATCGATTCAGTATATCTATCAACAACTATCATCAAAAATTCAACCAGTGTGATTGTCATAAATACCTGGATGCTGGACAGTGCAGGGAAGTTTCTCAGTATAAACTTCAAGAATAAAATAAAAATTTGGGGTGTAAATAAAAGAAGAAACAGTAATTAACAGCAAATCCATTCACAACTTTTTTTGTTTTTATTAACTTCACCTCTCCAAGTCTAATCAACAGGGACTAAACCTTTTGTGGCTTTATTTTCAATAATTATACAATCTTTTTTAATGAAAGTACAGTTGGTGCAAACAATAATAATCTGCTACTTCAACTTTTTTCTCAACAAAAAAGTGCAAAATTAAAATCTTCCTCGCTTCGATCCAAAGTATTATTTCTCAATATCAATTTGAATCAATATTGATCTTTTATAACGATAATAGATGGGTAAATATCAATTTTACTACGACCTTGCCAAGCACATATCGATCTGTTGAATCATAGGAATCTAAAATCGATATATCATTTAATCATTACACCCCTAGTTACATCCCATCTGAGATAAGCACCTCACATATCCTGAGCCATGACTTTTATTTATCACACCTTAGAAAGAAAATCAAACAAAACAGAACTTGTTTCTCCAGTAATGCTGCTCATACGCCTTCCAGTAATTTTCAGAATCTCTTTGTAAGTGTCATTTGTTGCATTTATCTTTACTTTCTGATCAGAAGCAGATCATTTACAGAAACTGTTTCCTCATGAGAGCAAAACAAGTCCTAAGAAAGTGTTGAAGGCTGAACTGGGCAATAGAAATGTTTCCATCACCTCTTTGGATCTGTGCCGCATCTACGGCAAAGATCTAGATGCAGCTAATAAAGCAGCTGATGAAAGTGTGGGACGCAGGTTTATGACCCCGCAGATATATCAACAACAATCGGTTGTCATGACAATTATCATTCATTCATCAATCTTGAGCAGAAAGTGCTGCAAAGGCATTTTCAGCTTTTCGGTTTCTGTTTGGAGCTATATATGATGACCCATCTGAGATAAGCGTCTCACATATCCTGCGCTGAACCATGATGTTTTTATCACACCTTTAAAAGAAACAAATAAAAAATATAAAAGATAACTTGTGTGTCCAGTCATGCTGTTCATACACCTTCCAGTAATTTTGAGAATTTCTTTTTGTGTGTCATTCGTTGTTATTATCTTAACCCTAAGGACCTCATTCACAGAAACTTCCTCATGACGGCTAAACAAGAAAGTTTTATTGGTTTAACTTGGCAAACCAAACAATTAGTCACTAGAAAAAGAGGCCACTCCAAAAAATAAGTTAAAAACAATTAAAAACAAGGTATTTTTGTGTGAAATAACCAAAAAAAAAAAAATCTGTCAATGGAACAAGTGAAAATTCTTTCTCAGAGAAAAATGATCTTTTCTTGGAAAAAGACATTCAAACCTTAAAATAAGCTGGTAAAACTTGTTTTCAGTTTTATTTTACTAGTATTATGAAGTTTTATGTCTCATTATAAGTCTGTGGGGCTCAAAAGTCATATTTCCCCCGTTTCGTCTTGAAGCAAGTATCTCACTGAAATGTTCCCATTTAGGTGATTTTATCTGATGATGAGATATTTTGACTAGAAATAAGAAAACGTTTCGCTCTGCCTCTACGTTCAAAACACATTTTCCACCAACTAGGTCCATCCATAAACAAACCTAACATCTTCTTTTCTTTTTTTTTTGCAGCACTTGATGGATCCCGGTCAGCTTGTTTGTGTATTTGTCTGCTTCTTCCCATGTGATTGCCTCTTTTTCTGCAGGAGTTGTTGTATTTCTGCCCCCATGCCTGATCTTCTTACGGTTGATCTGAACTGAACATCCAAGCAGCTTCTTGTTCAGTGAGCTGGTAAGAGTCTGTGCTCAGCAAACACAGAGCCAGTTACCATCAGCAGATGGCAGCACAGGTGGGTGCTCATTATTACCTCCTGTAGGAGGTTAATGTTGCCTCAGCTGTTTTGATTTATACTTTAATGTGAAATAAAACCCAGAATTGTATGATTGAAGCACAGGTAACACATAATGCTTCGTTTAAAGCATGTAGAAGCAGTAATGAGACAACATTGGCACAGGGAAACAACAAACCACCTTTTACAGCAGAAAACGAAAACACCTTAACCACGCCTAGAGCGCCGGACAGCTTTGTTTTGTCTCATTACGTCAGTGGCATGTTTGTGTGTCATCAACATGATTATTTACGTTCTACTTAAATGTCACTAACAGGGTCAGGATTGTCACAATCACCGTTGTCTAACACACACTTGACTCCACTTGAAGCCGCTGGTCACACAGTAAGTCTGTTTAATTGCTGTTATTGGGGGATTTCGTGTTGTTGTCAGCTCTACTGCTCAAGTTACCTGAACAAACCGGTAAACACAGTCTGAAATATGTCGTTACAGTCTGGCAGTTCGGCTTTAAATAGTTACGAGTTTAAAGCTGAAAGGAGGAAAGAAATGTGATTCGGTCTTTCATAGTTAAAGTCTCTGGAGCTGCACAACAGATTTAAAATGAACATAATGTAGCATTTGTCTGCTATTAGTTTGATTTGGTGGTGGCTTGTGTTTCACCAACACAAACACAGAAGGGAACATTATTACCTGTAATAAAGAGAGTCTAGCCTCTGAGAACAGACAGCTTCTTTTAGATTGCTTTTATTTTTATTTTCTTCAAAGGAGAACAATCAAATGGAGCTATTTCCAGCCAGTAGATATTAAATCTATCTTCTAATGTACCATCTGCTGCATGTGGCATGCATTATGCAACAACACAAAGTGTTGCACCTGATTTTAATGTTTCAGGAGAGATCTTTTGTAAGACCCAGCAGATGATATGAATGAGGAAGGTTTAGGTTTCTGTGGATTGATGGCATAAAGAAAGTGAAGGTGAATTTACGGAACGTTAAGGTTAAAGTGTCACATGAGGCAACAAAAGCATCATCTCCGCCTGCAGGTGGACATGGCATCGCTTTCGCTGAGCTCTTGTCTCAACAAGGTTGTGCGGCAGCAGTACATGAGCCTGCCTCAGGGGAAGAAATGTCAGGTCACCTACATCTGGATCGACGGCACCGGAGAGGGTCTCCGGTGCAAGACGAGAACTCTGGACGCAGAACCGAAAAGCATCGAAGGTAAAAGCCTTTGTTACTGACAGGGATGTGCACTGCTGGAGGACAAAGATCTACATACTTTCTGTTTAATTCAAAGACGGTTTTGACCCTGTTTTAGAAAGATAAATCTGTTTATTGACATTTTGATTAAACACGTGTCATAGATTCAGTAAATGTACAGACAGATTAAATCACCACTTCAACCCCTGATCCCAAATCCTCTAAGGAAAAAAAAAAATTAAAAGCAAGAATATTGTACTACAGTTTACATAACATGGGATATAATTCCTGCATTGGATAAAAGTGACTTAAATAGATAAGTAACTAAAATAATACATTTAAAATAAAGTGAAAAAATTAATTGATAATAAATTAGCAAAGAAATAAGCAAATAAATAGATAAATGATTAAATAAATGAATAAATAAATTGAAAGAAAAAGTGAATAAATTAATCAATGAGCAAATAAATAAATAATTAAATAAATGAATAGATAAATTGAAAGAAAAAGTGAGTAAATGAAATGATGATAAATAAATAAATAAATAAATAAATGTCTTATAGCAACAGGAGGTCAAAAATATCAAATCTGGAGATTAAACGCAAAATTGATACAATTCATTTGTTTTTGTTATTTTCGTGTCAAAATTAACACCTGTTAATGATAATCCAATAATGATCTGATTGATCCATATTACTCCAGGTTTTAATAACGGTGTCCTTGTAAGGTAGGTCATAGGAAATGATGATAGCTGACAGATTCCATCAAATCTTATAGTTCAAGGAGGAAAACTTTTCATTTAGCAGGATGGAAAACCTCCTGCAGTACCGGACACAGGAAGGGCGGCTGTCTGCATGGGAACAGAGAGGACAGGAGAGAGGGGTCAACACCTGATACCTGCTGAGAAAAAGAGAAAGAGAAGCACCAGTTCATTACAACAACAAAGTCATATATTTATGGGATGCCTCTCAGCAGCATAAGCCTATGACGGCGTAACTAAAGAGATGGCTTGGAGCTTCCCAAGAAAACTTACTGTAAGGTTATTTTTAAAACAAAAAAGGAAAGATATAAACCAAATTTTAGATGTAAATGTGAAGATTATAAGATTTTAAAGTTTGTGAATGTGGCTCTTTTACATCTTTTGTCCTTGAATCCCCCTAATTAAGGATTTTGAGCAAAATCCAGTTTATAACTTAGAATTTCAGCTATATTTTGAGGGTTTTATTATTGAAGTTTAGCTTAGCCCCGAGCAAGTTTGGTCTGCTCAAAACACTCTTAGACTGCAGCGTAAATATATAGGACACCAAGAAAGATGTTACGTCTCAGTTCAAATAAAATCAACATATTAGTTCCACTATAACAACCCCCAAATTCATAGTGGATATCTCTTTTGTTACATTTATAAAGTATAAGACAAAAAAATTGTGAATTCCTGGACAGCTCTCAGCTGATTTGTTTCCTTGTCTACTCACCTGAAAATAACAGAAAAAATGTCTGAAACAGTATGATCTAGTGGAAACTGTCTGGACAACATTTCTGTAAATGTGTGCCATGTTTCAGGTCCAGGAATGTTACAGATCCAGTCTGTGGCTTAAGGGATGCTTTGATGCTTTATCTTCCCATCAGATATCCCCGAGTGGAACTTTGATGGCTCAAGCACTGGCCAATCAGAGGGCTCCAACAGCGACATGTACCTCATTCCCGTGAGCATGTTCAGGGATCCCTTCACCCTCCACCCCAACAAACTGGTCCTGTGCGAGGTCCTGAAATACAACCGCTTACCTGCCGGTACACTTTCACTTTCTGGCCATGTTTTGGGATCTTGCTGAGCGAGGTCTGGAAAAACGAGTCACGTGGTTTTTTTTCTCTCCTTTTTAGAAACAAACCACAGAGCGAGCTGCAACAAAGTGATGGAGGAGGTCAAAGAG
>JBAMHT010000003.1:1128780-1140005 GCA_037177075.1 Craterocephalus fluviatilis | reverse complement strand
AAAGATACAATGCAATAAAATAGATGAAAGTGAAAGGATTTTAAAAAAATAATGTGATTATATTATACATACATACATACATACATACACACACACACACACACACACACACACACACATACACATGCTACAATTTATGTGTGTTATTACAAACCCTGACAGTTTCGGACAAATCTCTGTGGGTAGCAATGGATAAACATTGTGTAGTTGTGTATCTTCCCAGAAACATTATGTTTTAGCCCCAGAAAGCTGCACCAGTGAATGGATAAATGTGGATCAGAGGATAAATATTTAGATGTCTCAGGCTGATGGATGATCCGAAGCCGCTCTCTTGGCCTGCCTTCCTCCCATCTCCCACCTCAGGACACGGGAGACCAGTTAAAAAGACATTTCCAAACATCCCCAGCATTGCAAAATCTATTACGCTGACGTCAGCGGGCATTACATGTACATGAGCTGAGAAGATGATGTGCAGCCGCCAGAAAGCACTTGTACGACTTCAACAGAAGTCGGCTTTACAATTGCTAGATTTCTCATCTTAGAGTCAAACTCCCACAAGCTGTGATCACAGAGATCAGAACAGGAGACTTTCCTCTGATATTTAACAGACGGACACTGGAATTTATGCATCAGCTATAACATCTTTATATTTGACTAGTTGTCCAAGCCAGAACTTAGTTTATCTGCAGTGAAATGTGATATACAACAATTTACGTGCAATGTCGATGAAGCAGCAGCATCATCCTAAATGGAGTCATGCTCATGTCTCACTACTGTCTGCAAACATTAATATGTTTGGCTGCTGCAACTTAAATAGTTAAAGATCAATGAAAATAAATATGTGGCTCTGATGGCTTCCTCCATTTTTTAAATATAAACTTCCCCCATGTGATGAAAGTCGGCCTTGTCTAAATGAAAAGAAATGAAATGAAATTAAAGGAAATTAAATTAAATTGAATGAAATGAAATGAAATGAAATTATTAATAGAGATTATGAAAAAAGACATGAAATAATCTGAAAACTAAGAATACGAATGACTTCTTAAGTTAAATCGTTGAAACTCAGGATAGCTATGATTTCATAAAAGATTTGCTTTTGCTTTTGTATCAGATTGGCTGATGGTGTTTTTCAGACCATTTATGAACTAATTAATCATCAGATTGTCTCACACTGTGTGAAAAGCTTTGGCTGACATAAGTTATTTAATTTCATTTATACCTGAAGCTGATATTATCAGAGAAACAAAGTGGTGTCACAGCATCTAACACACCAACTGAACTGAAGTGGATCACATGACTCTGAGCGCCAGGATATTGTATGTTGATCCCTGAGTCAGTTTTGCTGCATATGAAATTGAATTAAATGAAAATTACATTATTAATCCCAGAAGGAAATAAGAATTTAGTTCTATATTAGATATGTTTGCTGCAGAAAATGTACTCTTTCAGGATTTCATTGATGAAGATCAGTTGCTGGATTAGAGGCAATAACAGCAGAAGTGCTCTCTGATGAGATGAAGTTTCTCTGGATGCAGCCTGTCTGGGCCTGTCTGGGCTCACACTGACTGGCTCATTGACAGTCTGATGGGAGGGGGCTGCTCTTAAAAGCAAATGGTGAGAGTAGCAGCTTCCACAGCAGCCTCTGCAACAACGTGAGGCCCACATCTGTCTCTGAACTGATAATGATACAGAGTCAGCGTGGTCCAGCTTTCAACCTGCCTCAAGACAACTAAACTAATCCGTTCTCTGCAGAATGATGGTTCTGGAGCTCGACGCGCTTCTCGAGTCCAGGATGGTTCAGGAGTTCTGGGTGCTTCTGTAGATCTAAGTGGTTCTGGAGCTCTGGATCATTCTGGCCATCTGGATGGCTTGCGAACTTACAACAAAAAGTTAATAAGTTAATATGATTGTTTTATTTTTATGGTTTTAAATGTTCTGAAATGCTTTAAATGTTCCTTGTCAGCTTTTCATTGTTCTTTATTCTACTTCAAATTTACGAGTGATTGTGCGGAACTTAACAGACATGGATTCGTTTAATCTCAAGCAGGTGTGTTGGAGCAGGGAAACATTGAAAACCTCCACGATTGCAGCCCTCATAGGATGACAATTGAGTTGTCAAGTTCTACAACCCCACTCTTAAAAAAAACGAATTTCAGTGATTAATGAATCTCAGGCAGTCTCTCAGGCGTAAAAGACTTCCATCGTCTACAGCAGTGATTCTTTTCCATGCTTCAGTCTTGAGCACCACATGGAAAGCCCCAAAAATCTTTCAGGCTTGCACCTGAGGGCCACTCACCTGATTTTATATCAATGCGATCCATGCGACTGTTATTCATGAGAAGCTCATAAAGTGCAGCCTCCCACTACTAGCCAGTGGTAATGTTTAGAACAACTACAATAAGCAGAAGAAAACATTCAGATGGAAGCAAAAGTTACAGAGAGGTATTAGTTGTGTCTCTATTCAGGGTCTGCGCACTTCAAGGTACATCACAGAAGTGCTGTTCTAATATAAAATCCTCCAAACCTGCACTGCATGTAGCCTGAAATGAAGGATAATGGCTGAGTATCCTTAGCGAGCTCTTTTCTCCCATCATTTATTTAGACCAAGGTGCCAGGGAATGAGCAGCAAAGTGCTGAGGAGTAAATATTTCTTTCACCTTATGATGTTACAGGATATAAAAAAGTAACTTTAAGTTTGTTAAACTGTAAAATTGTGTTAGATTGGACATTTTTTGTCGGGTTATAAGTGGTAAATGAACTGTCTTCATGCTATTCATTCTTAAAAACCAACCACTGAAACTAATTTTAAAACTAGACTTTTAGCAGAAATTTCCAGGTCAGTTTTTTTTTATTTTAAATGCACTTATCTGAAGGAAGAATGAGAAAGCTTTCATGTCTGCAGTTGCATGGCAACTGGTGACTGGAGCACTATGGGAAATTCTCACACATAGTTCCTCTCATTTCACGAACAACTTAGAAATGCCTCTCTGAAGTCTCTGCAGGAGGAAGGACCAGGGTGGAGTGTTAGCTAGCTATGTAGCATTGGAGCAACATCCTGCGTTCGTGGGAACTTTTCACAAACAAACAAAAGATAAAAAAGGAGCTACCGTTGCAGAAAACTACAACAGGGATGATTTTAATTTTATTTTTAAGATGCTGACTTCTCTTCATGTCTGTCTTGCCATGTGAATAAAAAGGACAGCAAAGAGCGGGTGAGGGGGAGGAGCTGAGGACATAAGGCCGTCTGTCCATTGTTTCCCATCATGCACTGCACTTGTTGAGAAATTTCTCCACTTATCCACTTATCACGAATGAATGTTGTAATTTTACCTCAAAATACTACTCTTTGTTATATTCTGCATACATTGTAGGGATTTTACAATTAAAAGTCGTACATATTTGTGGGACGGTGTAGGTACATGGCCATTTTTCATGTACATGAACTCCCCAATATATATTCTGCTACAATGTGCATCTTTATTATAGATATAACCATACGATGAGTCTGCAGACAGCTGATTAGAAGTGTGCAGCATATATTGCTAATTGAGTTGTTTGACTACCTTTACATCTAGTGCTCGGGAGGGGGCCCCCTCGTGGCGTGGGGGCCCTAAGGGACTGCATAGTTCGCTTGTGCCTCCTGCCGGCCCTGGAAATGGATAGATAAACTTAATATAATTTGAACTATTATCTTGAATGTATGTATTTTATTACTAAATATTTTATAGATCAAGTTTCCACTTATTTTCTCCTCATTTTTATTGTACGTTCTCGTTCCTGCTTTTGTAAAATTTAACTCATATTTTTTCGTTTTTGTGTTGATAAACTTGAGCTTTTAAATGTGTTCATGTAGCAGACTGAGTATATTTCATTCTGTTGGTCTTGTCTATAAATAAATGTCTTTATCTTTTTGTATCATGTCATGTATTTGACAAAGATTTGGGAAGCATGGACGGTGTCCTGCAGACTAGGGAGCATCCAGCATCTCTGATGAGAAAGGCTCCATTGGAGCCGATTGCAGCGTCCACATCTGGGAAGCTCCATCAATGCTGAGAAGTACATGGAGGTGTCAGAGCAACATTTCCTTCATCCAGACATTGTCTCTGTCAGGGAAGGCCTTGTATGTTTCAGCATCACAAGTTTCACCACATCCGCCATCAATCACAAGTTTCATCACAGTTTAGTTAAAAGAAGCAAAGTATGCTGCATTTTGGGAAACATGGATCTGAAAAAACTTCATGAGACAAAATGCTGCAGTTCATTTAAAAATAAGGTAATATTTTTCCATAAGCAGTGAAAAACTGAAACATTTTTTTTATGATTGTATACATAATAATTTGTGTGCATTTCAAAAATATGTCCTTAACTTTTCTTTTTCATTTCACAAGAACTCTGACTTTTTTGTAACCAGGGTTGTGAAAAATCCAGCAGCATAGTCTCCTCCACAAGACTTGAATGCATTTTAGAAACCAGCATGTAACAGACATTGAGTCACTTACCTGTTGTTATAAGAAATGGAAAAACCTGCTGAAGAAGCTCAGCTCTGACCTGTTGGGCTTGTGTTGCTTTAATTCTGCTTTTAATACTTTTGTTTGTTTTTTTGTTTGTTTGTGTTGATATAAATTAGCCTGTAAATGGTAAATTGTATATTTAAATGTCCATTTTCCCTTTTAAATGAATAAACAGCTACATTTTGTATTTATTTTTCTAAATAATCTGGAAAACTAAGAGTAGTTTATTTCCATTGTTTTAGTTGTTATTTTATGTTCTAAAGATTCGGTGTATATTTCAAATAAATAATAATAAATAATAAAACATGATAATAAAAAATAAAATAAAATAAAACTCGTCTGAGAGCTGATAACAACAACAACAATATAGCAATAATAATAAAAAGAACTGTAAAATACTGTAAAAATAGATTGGTTAAACCAACTTAATTTTATTTATTCAATGGTACCAAGTGACTGAATTAAGTTTGCCCAAGTTTAGTTGTTGAGTTTGTTGAACTCAACAGTTTTAAGTTAGATATGTGAGATGGCTATGTAATCTCCGAGAAACTAGAACTTTCTTCTTCTTCTGGGTCACAGGAACAAAATGACTTCATTACTTTTAATGTGTAGGGGCCCTGTGAAATATATTGTTTGATTTCTGGACATCTAAGGTTGGCATTATTGAAATTGGAAAGCATAGAGCAGAAATTTGTCACTTCCACGTTTCTGATGATGAAGATGATGAGAAAGTACAAGCATGTCTACACATAACATTTAGAGAGAGAAATCACCACCCTGTCATTGAAAGTCAACTTAAAAGATTCAAGTTTTTATAAATTATATATTTGATTTATTTAGCAGCAACCTTCACATTATAGTTGACGGTAAAAAAGTTATTTTTGTACTTTCACAAGTAAGGCAGCAGAATAAGACAAAACATTATTAAACAAATATGTGTTTCACACAAGTCATTGCTCTTTTACACAATTAAATTATTTAAGTTGGTCTGACTTAATCAATAGAAATGAAAGCAATTTATTTAGGTTGGTTACAAATGTGGTCAACTTTGAGAAAATTGGATAAATCAAGCTTTTTTTATTGTGCACCAAAATAATTAAGCAGGATTGAAAGAAATGGTTTAGAACAACTACAGCAAATAGCCTACTGTTTTTAGAGTGTATATAAACAAAGGTCAAAGAGAGGTAAATGTACTGACGCACACGCACACACACGCACACGCACACACGTACACACACACACACAAACACATCGTACCGACACTGTGGTTGATGAGTCAGACAGCTGCAGCCTCATGTTAGAAAGTAAAAGAATCAGAGACACAAATTACTTGTTGCAGCGGATGCTTTTAGAGCTGCTGTACTCTGAGTCCTGCAGAGTTTCGTGAAGCTGCAAAAAAACGGATTAATAGGTGTTTACTTATTATTATTATTATTATTGCTGTTGTTGTATAAAATGGCCCAGCAGTGACCTGTTTACCTGCCTGACGCCTCCATGTCTCGTTTTTATTTGCGTCCAACGACGCGCGGCCGCGGGGCTCAGGGATTATCAGCTCTCTGTTTGTTTACCTCTGATTGGATCTCCATTAACTGTGGCTGACTTTAAAGCAGTTTTTTAGTCCCAAGTAGGAGATGAGCTAGCCAACAGATCTCAATCTGAGACCGACAGACTGGCGGGACGAGAGCTGCTACTCTGGATAGCAATAAGATTTATTTTACTTATAAAAATCTGGTTTCATTTCAGGGGAAATGTGGATAATTTAGGTTAAATAAATAATAGAGTCTAAACATAAAGTTACCGATCAATTGATAATATTTGTTTCTAAAAAAAAAAAGACATTTTTCCTTGAAAGGATAAAGTTTTATTTTTATTTATTTATTTTGACTCGTTGTAAGATTAACCGGACTCAGTGAGGTCCGGAGGTTTTGGTGGGAGATGTTCTAGTAAATTTGTCTCCTGCTGTTTGCTCTCAGTGTTAGCTGCTGTTTCACATGAAGACATAAGTTTATAAGTGTGTGTGTGTGTGTGTGTTCGTGTGTGTATGTGTATGTGTGTGTTCGTGTGCGTGCGCGCGCGCGCGTGTAATTATACAAGAATAGCTTTGGGAAACCTCTGTTCTCAGGCCGGAGGAGCAATTATGCGCAGAGAAAACAGCAATTGATGCTTTCCCACTCTAATTTTCACACAACTTTCAGGACAATTTATCTTCTGGAGAAATATTTCAGTGAATAAGTGGACAGGTGTTCGTCCCAGAATCGAGGAAGCCAATGTTTGAGTTGAGTTTAGTCTCAAATGGAGTCCAGTGGTGGGTTTAGTTCTCGTTCATGTGTAAAGGTTCATTTGCAGCTTTGCCATAAATCCCAGCAGGGGTTTTTTTTTCTGAATTGATCAGTTGATGATTATAAATTATCCTCGGTTAAACATTAATGGTGTTCGTTAAAAACTTGGAAAATATTCCAAAAATAATTAGCATACTTGGGATGTTTCAGAAATTCTTGAAGAAAACCTTTGGATTACATAGGTTGAATGAAAGTTTTAAATGATTCCCTGCAAACGGTCATCCGGAGGATTGATAAAGTGATTGGGTAATTTTATTTTATTTATTTTTTTTGTTCGAAGAAAAAATACTTTAGATGTTTGAACAGCGCTGCTGTGAAAAAGAAAAATGTTTTATTTTCACTATTCTTTTAAAAGAAATTTTCTTCAACTGTTCTCATCGGAGTGGACTTTACAGAATCACTCTGTTAGCTCTCTGAGGGAATAATAATAGTCAGAGGGAACACGAACTTCACCCCCTCCTCCTCTTCCCTAGGATTCCCGTCCATTTTCCTCATCAGGATAAATGGTGAAACTTGTAGCAATAATACCCCCTTCTTTCAGAGAACCGCCTCCCTGCTGCCGCCACCTCGAGTCCAGCGGCCCCTGAAGCCTCGCGATTGGGGATCTCGCAGAGCTTTTCTCCTTGAACAAAAAACAACTCCTGAAGGGGAACAAAAGTGACCACATTTTTCCTGCGTGTTCCCTTTTCTGTTCAGAATAACCCGCTGCCTGTCGCCCAAATGGGAATATTAGGACGTCAATCTTGCGGCCCCTGCGCGCCTTTGTCTTTGCTGAGTGCCCGGTTCTGCCTACCACACACCTTTTGTCCGACAATCCAATAAGAGCCATTATTTCAGCTCTGTAGCCCGGCTGCAGATCGCTCTTCGGGGTACTTTAGGGGTTTAATCGCGTCCTTTTAGGATTTCAAATGGAGAAAAACTTCCTCCTTTCACGTCGCCTTGCACAGGGACAAAGAGTTCCTGTGGCCTGGCCTCCTCCATCAGCCTCTTCTAAACATGTTTATGTACAAAATCTGTCGCAAATTTGGATAGAGAGCATTTGATTCACCGTGAGCTCATCTGGAGACCCCAAGAAAGAGGAATACCTTTTCATTTCTCATCATTACACTTGTGCGCTAACAACATGACTGAATTCATAAACACGGACTTTATATTCCCAGTTTATTCGAATAAATGTGAAATAGACTAAAACAATTCTCTGTTGAACGAAAACCTTTTTAAAACATCCCTGTTCTTTTCCTAAAATAGTTAAAAACAACCATTAAAAATTGGGTTTTTGCTGGGTTCAGTGACGGAAAAATAGTTTCTTCTGTGCGCTTCAGCTACAAGAAACCCTGGAGCCAAAAAAGAAACTCCATCAGACAGTGATCCACTCCTGTAAATCTTCCTAAAACGTGAATCTGAATGCGTATCATTATAAAGAAAAACTGTTTGTGATACTTGGACCGATGGGTAGGTTACACACTTCTAAAAAAAAAAAAAAAAAAAAAGGTTGTGAGTTGACCAAAAGTGAAAGAGCTTCACGAAAAAGACGATTGTTTCTGGTGAGGCTACCAGGCTCGGATCCCCTGCAGGGAGCCCTGGCAGGATGTGACCGCTGTCCCTTGATGTGTTTGGGCCTGTGTGGAGCCGCCGAGGCCGCTCACGTTTCCCAAGTTCATGTTCATGAAGGCGTTGGTGGTGTTGGAGGGGGGGAGGGGGGGGATGCTGGTGTACGTACAGCTGTAGTTGGAGTTATAAGCCGGGCTGTTGTACGTATAGGCCGGGTATCCGTTATAAGAGTACGGGTTGGAGCCGTACGGAGCAGCGGCAGCGGTGTAACTCTGCGCACCGCCCAGACACGGCTTCCCGTCCCGGACCAGCACAGGTACGGCGACGCGCCGGGGCGGCGGCGGGTGGTGCTGCCCCGCCGCCTCTAGAGACTTGTCCTGCCGCTGCCGTTTGCACTTGTAGCGCCGGTTCTGGAACCAAATTTTCACCTGGTTGGACGTGAGTTTGAGGGTGGTTGCCAAGTGCTCGCGCTCCGGGGCGGAGAGGTAGCGCTGCTGCTTGAAGCGCCGCTCCAGCTCGAAGACTTGCGCCTGGGAGAAGAGAACCCGGGGTCTCCGGCGGCTTCTCTGTTTCTGCACCGGCCTCTCTGACTCACCCTGGCCGCCCTCCACCGCCTCTTCTCTGGGCACCAGGCCGCTGGTCTCTGGGTAGATTGGGCAGTCAGATAAGATGTGATAAAATTATTATTATTATTATTATAATTATTATTATAATTATTATTATTATTATTATTAGTGTGGGGGGATAATTATCTTTAGTAGCCTAGGCTAATTACAGCAGCGTGCCACTAAAAGCTGAAGAATTAAAATGAAAGCAGGCTAATGGTAAAAATTGAAATAAAATATATTTTAAAATAAACAAAATTTAAGTTTCAGAAACAAAAAACGTAATGCAACTCAATCTGCGATTCTTTGAGCAGTTTATATGACATGAATAATTATACAAACCCTGCAGAGAACAGACTGTTTATTAGCGCTACTTCTCGGTGTCACTTCTTTTACAAGCCTCTTTAAACTAATTGTCGGTTTATGGTCCACACATCATAACAGACTCCCCAAAAGAGGCGCGCGGCCGAACCACTACAAAGTGTTTGACATCTCCAGACTTTACTGAATCCGTCTCAGCCTTCAACCATTTGACAAGTCTTTATTGGAACCATGTGCAGGTGAAGTAGCCAAACCTCCAGGCCGCTGAACATAATCGATTTAATTACTGATCTATACGTTTATGGATTTTTATGCATGCATTCTTAAGTAGGTTTCAGCTTCCAAAAATGTGGTGACATAAAGATACTAAAGCTAAAATGAGAAATAAAAGAGAAAATTTCACTGCCCTCTCACAACACGTTTGAAGCTCTGTGGCCTTTTAACTGCTACTTGATCATATTTTAGGTTTAGAATTAACTAAAACTAAACATTGAACAGCTGAATGACTTGTTTGGTTAATGTCTCATCATACTCCTTTACGGCGAAGATGCAAATCATTTGGTCAACACTCAAAATACAGACGCTTCATTAGTCATTTACTTTCTAAAAAAAACCACAACATTTTGGTAACTTTTCTGCCTTTAATTTCCACAATAACTCTTCTGTTCAACATCTGCTGTTTCCTTTTGGCCATTATAGAAGGGAAGCTGTTGGACTCACTGCTTTCTTGCCCCTCCATCTCGGCGGCCTCCAGCTTGGTTCCCTGTAGGCCTGGGTGGACATACATGCTCGGGGACATGCTGGTGTCCCCGCGCTCGTCCTCCCGCACTGCGAGCGCACTGAGGTAAGCCAGGTTGTCCTCTCCGTCTGAGAATGAAGGACTGTCCCGCGGCCCAGCCAGTATGCAGGACGGTGGGGTTCGGAAATGCTGAGGGGGAGGAGACCGAGTCAAGTGGTGCTGGGAGTGGACCCGGTGCGTCAGCTCCAAGGACCCGGACTGCTGCTGCTGCTGCTGCTGCTCCAGCTTCAGAATATCCTTGACAGAAAACGGCGTGGAGGTGAGCGGGCTCTGCAGCATCATGTCATCCAGCTCCAGCTCTGCAGCATCGAGGAAATGAAGCCCGCTGAGTAACATGCACCCTCTTCTTCCTCCACTCTGTTTTTCTAACAAACAACTCAGCTAGGAAGGCCGTTCTCTGGTAATTGGAGGTGCGTTAAGTCTCTATAATCCCTCATCGCCATAAATCGCAGGGAAACATGGGTATTAGCGGCGGGTTTGTCCATGCAGGTCTCCTCTCTGACAGACAGAATGTCGGGCTTTGTAAGTGGAGTTAGGACCGAAGGAGAGCCGCTGCCTCTTTTGGAGTGAGGGGGAGGGGTGTGTGTGAAATGGAAAGTCAGTGGGCTGAAGGGGAAGCTCTGGGAGAGAAAAGGGGGGAGACTGGGAAGTTGGTGACGTAGTGGACTGATTTTATATTATTTTGACGTATTATGAGGTACAGAGAAAACTGCCCGGACTCCACCATTCACAGAGTTGCCTATTCGGTTAAAACTCTTGTTACGCCTCAGCTCAGCAGCAGAGAACAGTTTAATCGCGCTGCTTAGTGACTGCAGACGGGTCGGTCTTTATGAGGATCACGTTTTCAGATATTTTCAGGGTTGTTCTTAATGGTCCCATTTGCTTCACGTGGCCAGACCCACTGACTCTTCACGTCTTACGTGCGTAAAACCTTTCGCACCTTTCGGAGTTGCGTGGCAGAAAAGACGCGTCAGAGCCAACAGCAGGTCAAGATCATGGAACCAGTGGGAGCTCGTGGCCCCATGATGATGGTGATTTAAAGAAACAAACAAAAAAAAAAAAAACAAACAAAAAAACTGACCTTTCCCTGATATAATAT
>JBAMHT010000003.1:1094442-1105490 GCA_037177075.1 Craterocephalus fluviatilis | reverse complement strand
AACTAATTGTGGTGCATGGTTGTCCACCACAACGCCTTCGCCTGCCTCCTCCATGTTCGCCATCGTCTGTGTGTGAGGCTTGCGCCATCGTGCTTATAACTCTGGCCCAATCCCAAACTAACACTAACCCTCTGTTTGCGCGTTCTCGCGGAGGCTCCGCCATATTTAGGGCCGTCTCAAACCGCGTAGTGTTTAGGGCGAGTGGAGCATTCAGCCCTCAGATAGCAAGTCTGCATCGATGCAGACTATTTAACTGGTGCAGCGGCTAAACGGAGGAAAGAATGTTAACACGAGTTCTGCATGTGTCCCACCTGTTTATCACACTGACAGAAAATCACCAGGTGAAGGAAAATTAAACGATACTAGCCCATATTTCTTTATAATGACGTTTGATGTTATGTAAACGATGTGTGGAGTCACTATAAACTAAGTGAAGCATAACATAGCTCCTGTCATTGTAATCATTGCAGAATATACAATGTTTCGGGGACAGTGCGGGGAATAACAAGGCGGCTGCTGTGCCTCTCAAATTGTACACAAAACACTTTTATGCCCTCTCCCTCGGACTGACGTATCCTTCGGCGGCTGCGAGTGTGACTTCATTTCGAGTCACACTAGATAGCGAAGGAGTAGCGTGTAGGGGCGGTTTGGGATTGGGCCACTATCTCTGCTCGCGCCAATGAACTCCACCCTTCCTGTGATTCATTTACAGAACACGTTTTCCCTTCTTTGTTTCAGCCTTTACGTTTTTCTTTTTTATTTTAGTAACATTTGTGATGCAAAACTGTAATTAAGTAAAAGTAAAATTACACTTTTTAAGACGTACTTGAAAAAGTATAAGTACACAAAAATGTTACTCAAGTACAGTAATTTAAGTAATGTAATTTGTTACTTTCCACCCCTGGTAACTGGGTGCTTTATTTTGATAGTTTCATACGCTGTAATGTCCCATAAGCTATAGACTAATGCTGATGTTTCCATAACAACCAGGAGATAAATAGATCATATATAACTAGAAGCACTGAGTCACATCCCTCCCAGCTCTCTCTGGTGGCCAAAAGTTACACAGTATCCCTTTAAACAAATCCTTCATAAGATCCACATCAGACCAGTTTATTGTTAAACCTGTTCATGGAATAAAGACGGAACAAAGGAAACCAACCGATTGGATCAAATATTCCCTTTGATGTAATCCTCCATCCTAAGCTGACTCAGAGAGACCATGCAGAGGAAAAGCTCCACCAGAACCAAAACCCGGGAGGAGGCCTGTCTTTTCGGGGCGATTGGGGGGCAGAGGACAGGACAGAGGGGCCAGCCAGCAGCAGGCCTCTAATGAAAAGAGAGCAGAGCAGCCATGGACGGCACTTTAGGGGAAGGGCATAAAAAATACGGGCAAGAACGAGAGACGAAAAGGAAAGCATACATCACCATGGCAACACAACAATGTCCGTGCAGCATGCTGCACAGGTTGAGGTGCAGCAGCTGCTTGGTTCCCCTGAAAAACACTGACAGGAGCTACATTATCCTTCAAACGCTTTTATGTGACTCCAGTCTTTCCAGCCCAGTCCTCCCATCACCGGCTTGTTGTTCCATGAAGTGATGTCCTCACTTCTCACACATTACCAGTTAGTGCAGCTAAAACAAGGAGGATGTGAGACTTTTTCCCCTCAACATGACCACATGGCTGCAGCCGCGGCTCCTAGAGTTCAGGCTTAAGTTTCCCCTGAACCTGCGCACACAAGGCTAATGACAATAATGAGACTGGGGGGGTAAAATGAAGCTAATGAGTGTTTCGGTCACCCGGGGAGACCCCAGGCTTACAGGAACCTTATTTTTCCCACCAGGGAGCGATGTCTAAATAGCCAGAGTGCTTAAGCTTTCAGGAGAGCAGCAGGAGCTCCTATAACCTGATTGACTGACTGATCAATTACAGTCCTGCGTGTTTTAAATGACTAATGTGGGAAAGTGATTGACAGGCGGCAGTTAAAAATAGAGGCTCTTTGGAGACGGCGATGGCTGCTGCAGCAGGATTGGTGGGTTTTCCCTGCGGAGCGTTCAGCTGCTGTATCTACGCTCACTTTGAACATTTCTGGTTTATTTGGATTCTGTGCTTCATATCTGGATTGACAAAAGAGAATTAAAAGAGGCAAAACAAAACAGGAGGCTGATATTCATGAGATGGTATTCATGAGCCTCTCCCATCATCCCCATCCCTCGCATCTTTTGAAGTTGATTCCTCTTTTCCCATCTCACTTGGGGCTTATCTGTTTTCCTTGCTTTCTCCTCCTCTGTTTTGGATCTCGGGCGATCCTTCCCTTCAGAAACCTTGGCTGTGTGAAGAGACGAGGCTTGTCTCATTTTGTGCGATTTGTTTACCCTGTGAGATGCTGAGTTTGTTGTCGTCTCCTGAGACAGCCTCTCCTGGGAATAAAGCGCTCTGGTAGATATTAGCGGTGGCATCAGGGAGGAGAGCTGACGATGAAACACTTCTGGGTCTGACTTTCTTCTCTCTTTCTCTGTATTCTTTCACATGTTCCTCAGATCACTCGGATCGGCCTCATTGTTCACAGAACCAAGAAGCAAGATTTCCAGGTTTTAGCCGGCTCAGCAGGGTTCCTAATGGCTGCTTATTCTGTTGGTAAGAAGGCCAAAACCAGCTGCTGTTTCTCATTTCATTTATTTACCACTTAGAGGGAGAAGTTTTCCTTATTTAATACAATTTTTAAAACTGTAATTAAATTTATTTTTTTGTATTTTATTGCTTTGTTTAGTTTTTTTAATTTATTTTGTTGAATCATTTTATTTTATTAGTAAAATTTTCTGTTTTGTTCTATTAATATTTTATTTTGGAATGTGCCAATTCTTTATAATTTTATTTAAAGTTAGTTTATTTTCATTGTTTTATTTATTTAGCTTATTTTGTATTTATATAACTTATTTATTCTTTCTGTTTATTTTACTTTCTATACATAGTCTACATTCATTCATTTATTTATATGTTTTAATTGTTTTTTTTTCATTTTATTTATTAGATTTTGGTTTATTTTGTTTTGTACATCATGTTAGGTCCTCGCTGCAAAGTTCCAAATATAAGGAAATGTTTCCATAAAGCATCATAATGGAAGCTGGAAGCCAGTTTCCGGTTTTCTCTGATGGAATGCTGCTGCTTTCTGCAGGATCGTCTTTTTCTCTATAATCACTAACAAAGATCTAAAGCTCAGCATCTACAGGAGCGCAAACAAAATGCAGGTGTACACCATCTTTCTCTTTTTTTGGTCCTTCATCTTCGTCTTGCCATCCAGTGGACCAGCTCATATAAACATTACTGGGTCTGAATTTAAACTAAACTTTGAAATGGGAAATTTTACTGGGAGATGTTGTGATACTGTTTCGATGAAACTGTACAAGTTATTCCAGGGACAACGGTTGTGTTGACATCCCGGTAAATACTCCGTAGCACATTACTCCCCTTTCTTCTTCATTCTGATGCTTCACCATGTTTATGTGACTAAATGTGTTGAGTTGCTGTCGTATGATTGACTGATCGGACATTCATGTTACGTAACAGGAAGTTGAAGCGGTGGAGCTGATGAAGTGGTTCTATAAAGCATACACCACGTTTTCCTGATGCATGGTGGAGATACAGATAATTCACATCAAACGTGCAGGTTCTACTCCTCATGCGGCACAGGAGAGCAGCGGAGCATCCTCCCTTTAGCTCAGTATCTTCCTACCTTTCCATCCTGCGGGAATATAAAAGGAATATAAAAGGAAGTATTTAAAGGTAGAGGGGGGCTGCATAGACGGGTCTGATAGCCGGAGGCTCCCATCCCACTTTCAGGCAGGACTGGTTCTGTTCGGTGTAGCTGGAGCAGCAGGAACGCTGTCCTCCTGAAAACATCACGTGTGGGTGCTGACTGTGTTCAAAAGGATTCAGAACAGCTGTTATCCACTACAAAACGCAGACAGATGGGGCGATGGGTTTTCTGGTCCAGGAATATAAACAGAACCAGAAACGAAATCTTTGTCAGCTGATCGAACCACGGAGGAATAAAATCTTTCCTGTGCTGTGTGAGAGGAAGAGGCGAGGTGAAGGAAGTTGTGTGTCCACCAGTCCACTGTCCACCTGGAAATGTTTGAACATCACCTATTTTTATATTTTTAATAAGATGCTTGTTGTCTTTATTACATCCCAAATCAGACAGGAACGCCTCGTTGTGGGCCTATACTGAGCTGCTCCAACATGTTGATTTACACCGGGGGGGTGGGCGGTCACATCCCTACAAGTTTTCCATGCATCCCTGCTCCAACACGCCTGATTCAGATCCAATGCTTCCACCAGCCAATCACAGTGGATCATTTATTTGAATCAGGTGTGTTGGAGCTGGGATGCATGAACCTGCAGGATGAAGGTTCCCCACCCCCGATTTACAGAAACATAATGTGGGGAAAATATCTGCATCTTGGTGAGGGAAAAAAGATTTGTTCTTTTAATCTTCATGGATTTGGATCATTTATTAAATAAAACTTAAAAACAGGCTGTTTGTTCTAGATCCAGTCCTTCTTCTTGCTGGTTTTTGCATCTTGTCCTTTTAATCAACAAGACTGCTGGGAAAAAAGTCAAACAGCTGTTAGAAGAGACGACATCATTGCTGTAAAGTTTCCTGATTCTTGGACTCTTAGTGGGTTTTTGTGTGTGTGTGTGTGCTGAGGTGCTGTTGGTGGTGTGTGCGCGCTGGCTAACGTTCTGGGCCCGGAGCTGTGCGAGCTGGAGCATCTGTGTGTGTCCGGGCGTTGGGAGGAAGCCAGAGTCCTGCAGCAGCGCCTCATCGAGCCCAACGCCGCCGTGAGTACCATCTGCTGCAGGCTTTTATCCTCCGCACCATGAAAACGCCGCTCAGCCCCGCCAGGCTGCAGGTTTGATCAGTGCTCTGCAGCCCCAAACACTCACACTGCAAAACTTCCTACACTGTCCTGGGTCTGGAACAAGTGAAGAGAATTTGATGTTCATCCAAACAAAAACTTCATCATCTGAGAAATTTTCCACCCAGTCCAACGATGAGACCATCATCTGGCACTGGGAATAAGATCCACTAATCAGCATTAGTTTAGTTAAAGTAAAAACCACTCATGTTCTGCAGATTGACATGTGCTTAAAGGGATACTGTGTAACTTTTGGCCACTAGGGGGAGCTGAACCTGTAGCTTCCTACACAGGGCACTGTGGTAAAATGAAGCAGCTCCATCCTGTTGTGGAATTGTGCTGCAGACACTCTGACCAGCTGATAGGGAAGCAATCGGGAGTAAGGAATTATTGCAGCATCCCTTTAAGTTGGATTTTGACAAAATACAAACACATAAACCAAATATGCTGAGGAAAAATGACCTTATGAGGCTTGTAAAAAAATATATGTGTTAATCTGGTGTTCCAGTTCCAGCTGACCTATACAAGTGAGATTCATTCCTGAGTGAGTTATTTCATGAATGAGCTGCATGGAGTCTGACAACAAAGCAGCTGGTCAGCGTGACCAGTCCAGAGACAGGCCGTCCACTGAGGACCCAAAATGTCGACTTAAATCGCAGCAGTTCAGTTTTATTTATCCGGCACCAGTTCACAACAGTGATCCTCCAATCCAATTAATCCTGATCAATACTTTTTTTCCCATATAAACCAGGTCATATAATGATAAAACCAGGATAAAACCAGGTCAAGCAGCCTAACGGTGAGCCAGTGGAACCTGCTGAGAAAGAAGAGAAACAGCAGTTAATCCTGCCAATTCTGTCTTTAATTCCTGCAAAATAATAATAATAATAATAATAATAACTGAGTGATGAAAACGACAGGGTTTTTTCTTCTTCAGTTTTCATCAACGCGTCCAAAGCAGCATGACCCGGAGTAGTACACTGTTCCCAACGCGCCATGACGGAAACATAGGAAGCTTTTCTTTTCCTCCAAATTATTTTTAAGATGTAATGTAGAGGAAAGCAGTGCAGTACGGCTGTCAAAGTTAAAACCTTAATAATACTTTAAAGCAAACATGTTGGTTTTTTTTTTTAATGCATATGTGGCAGGACGGAAAGAGGGCCCGGGCGGGGAATCGATCCCACAATCTCCCGGGTGATAGTCATGCACGCTTGCCAGTCAGCCAAAGGGATATCCCTGTGGCCAAGTAGCCAGGGCGCAGCATCAGTCGGAGGCACACGGTGACAGGACCCACACACTGTCACACATGCAACATCGGGGATTCCCAGGAAGGCCTGTAGAGAACAGGAAAAGGAGCCACAGTTTGTCTGTTACATGGACATATTAAGTCTGAAGTTCTGCAACATGGCTCTCTGGACAAAACTTGTGTTATCAGCAAAGTTCTCCAAAAAAGCAGGAGAAGACGACTCAAACCGGCTCAGGTATGAGCGTGGTTAGTGTGGAGAAACTACATCTGCTGCAGGCGGCACATCAGGGTGTATTTTTGCCAACCCAGCATTTTTATAATGGGTCCTAAAAACAACCTTCCATTGTATCAGCACAGATTGCAAAACGACAAGAGACAAAGACAAGTCACACTGTTCAGACTGAGAATGGCATCACCCGCAGAGCGCTGGAAACACAGGAAGAGTGTATCGCTGCCTTCAGTACGCGTTTATTATTACGCTGGGTACCAATCGGCTGTATAAGCTTATTGGGACGGAAATCTCTGAATTCCTCTGCATGAACAGAGTACAAGCATTGAGCCGAACCAGCTGGAAGAATAAGAAGCTGAAAGCTTTTTCTGGAAGTCAGAGCTGCGGGTTAAACGTCAGATGTGCGTTTTGCTCTGCTCTGAGAGCTTCGGAGCCCCGGCGAGTTGCTGCTGCATGTGCTTCGGGCGACAAACATGTTCATTAAGGTGTGTTAAATGTCTGAGACGGCACGCGTCCCGCTCAGGAGGTCCAGCTTCATGTGCTGGGAGTCACACGGGACGGCCATGCCGCTCAGCAGCCACGTAACAATCGGCATCATTGTTCCTGCAGCCGTCAAGCAACGCTTCTTATCGGGGGTGTGCGGTCATTGATTGGAGATTTTTGTTGCTAGGTTACCAGAAAGTTAGGAGTTCCTGCCCTCAAGCAGGCGATGGAGTGGTTTGGTTTCCATGGCGGCGCCTGTCGATCGCCTCTTCAGCCCCTCACAGAGGCGGAGGCTCAGCAGCTGAGACGGGACTTCTCCTCCAACGGATGGCTGTGACTGCACCCGTGTTACATTTAACCCCAAGAACACGCAATGTTCAAATGTTTCAATGTTTAAAATGTTCCTCATGTGTGCAATAATGTCTCCAAACTGTAGAAAACTGCAGAATCTTTTCCTCGCTTATGTTACAGTGAATGAAATTACTTTCAGACCGATCCTTAGAAAATTACTCAGAAAAACTGTTGAAATGTTTTTTCCAGAAATAAAGCCTCATTTCACTGAAATAATTTGTTTTCCAAATAAATGGTATGTTTTTTTTAATGATAAAATTGTTATATTTCATGCGAGAAGACTTTTTTAATTCTTTTTTATACATAAATTGTGTTTAATGTGAAGCATTTTTTTAGTTGATTTAAAGAAAAAGACTACTTCATTTGAGGGAATCTTACCAGAAAGCAGAATAAATACTGGACACGGTGGTGAGGAGAGAGGGAGGAAACATGGGGAAAACGAGCAAAGACCCCAAAGCACAGAGAAAACTTCTCCGTTTCTAAGTTTTCTACAGACCGAACAGTGAAAACATATTTTAGATGCTTAAACTTTGTTTTGTAGCGTTACACACACTCACTGTAAACTGTCACCGGTTAAACTTTGAAATGGCTCAGGTTGACCTGCAGCATAACACGGGCTTCCTGCTGGGGCCTAAAAATGTCTCAAATTCAGAACTTTCAATTTAAGGCCTTGAAAAGGCTTAGGACACCCAGATTCCGGAACGTCCGGATTCCGATTAGCCAGAAAGAGCGTTCCCCTAGGGATCCAGAAGTTACGAAAGTTAGCCCCATTAGCAGAGAAAGACCGTCTAAAGACCAAAGCTAAAACCTAGCCGTTTCGCTACCCAAAATAGCCGGAGGTAATAGCTCCTTTAAATTAATCAAGTTTAGTCTTAATTTTTCTTCGGCTTGTTCCTGGGAATCATGACCTGCATGAATTAAACACCAGAAGTTGAGTCTGTTGTCTCTCTGAAGGCCGGATAGCTGCTGCTGTCTGTACCAGATTAAACTACAATCCTGTGATAACGACATTAATAAATGGCTCGGTGTGGGACCTGTGTGAGACACACCCCCCCCCGCCCCCCCCAAAAGAGTTCAGAGTTCAGAATCATGTCGGCACGTTTTCTACAGCAAGCCTTGTGATTTCAGCAAGACTTTACATAAAGGAATACTTCACCCTCAGAATGATGTGCCTTCATTTTCTCATGCTGTTAAACACTCTGGGACACTTTTTTGACATTTATCATGTAGCCGGAGATGTGGGGAGGTTTTCGATCTCCATCATTTCCGTTGCAGTGATGTTGAACGGTATCCGGGCAAAAAGGTCCATAAAAGTCCACAAAAACTTGGCAATATTCCTCCATACTACTGGTACAATGTAATCTAAGTGTTGTGAGTGGGTTGTGTCCATCATTTACAGGAAACAACATCATTTAGTGTATATTTAGAGCCCAAACTGTATCATGAAGTACTTTCTGGATGCACGTTCTTGATGCTACGGCAGACTGGGGGTAGCGTGTTCTGCACATATTCAGCCTACAATAGCCAGTAGTCTCATGTATGCGCAAATGCAATGTGCTGAAATTTAGATTATAAAAGTCAGAATTCTGAGGGAAAAGTATTCCTTTAATAACCAGTGTTGCCAAGTCTGCTTGTTTTTACAACTTTGCACTTTCTTTCCTGCAAAACCACTTGAAAATATTATCAGTCGTATTGGACTCAAACAGTTTTTAAAAAGACTTAAATTTAACTTCTTAAAACCTAAGAGAACCCTGATGAGAGGAGGGCTAAGGTGCTAAACTTTTCCAGAGGCAGTTATTGATATGTATATATATTTTTTACAAAGCAATGTGGACTCTTTGATTTTTCATATTTCCCATTTAGATGAAGAAAGTAAACGGAGGACCCCGTTGGAAAGTCTGTAAATATGTGACTTGTTCTGTAAACAGAATCGTATCACGTTGCTTTTCTTCAATAGAAATGAGAATAATAAAAAGATGAGAAATGAGGTTAATAAGTCAAGAGCCTGAAACTTCTGCCACTGTTTAACATGATGGCAGCTGAAGTAAAAAGTAGATTTCTATGACTCTGAACTGTGAGATGGTAGAAAACAGATGAATTGCTCATGTTTTTTTCAGGTTCTGTATGGAGATGGGCCATTAATCAGCTTCTGTAGACGGTCTGCTTTAAATTGCAACTGCAACCTTATTCATTAAAAACTAAAAAAAAACAAAGTTGACCAAATTGCTACAAAATGCAGCACCTGGATACTAGCCAGTCAAAATATCGGAACTGATAATTTTGTGAATATGGAAGCTTCACTCTGCTGATACAAAATATGCCATTTGTTTTCAGTTCTGAGAGTTTTAAGCAATAAAACTGCAAACAAAGCCAGACAGTGTTTTCCTTCTGTGTCACATGATTACTGGAGCCTATCAGATGTCATGACGGTGCTACTGGTAGTGATATTTCTTCTTACTGGTTTAATGCAGGTTATTACACATTATGAGTTATTGTATTTATCATATTTACTATTATGAATTTTTTTGTCAAAAATTTGAACAATCTTATATTAATCAGTTGATATATTTTATCATTTTAAACACATTTTTCTCTTAAATCGTATTTCTTATTATTATATAAACTTTATTGACAGACTGAAGGTCCACATTTGGCATGACACTGTATAAACTTACATCATAGTACCTAAAAATAAAAATAATTTTTAAAAAAACATCCCCCCTCACTCACACATACAACTCCTCAATCAACCCCTTCCCCACTCACACTCACAGTCACACACAAACCATTACATTAAACATGCAATAGGCTTTTCCGATTTCCAAAGATCAGAATAATATTGGTTGTCACTTTCTTTGACATTACACAAACACACCATGATGCTGTTTCTTGAGTCTGTTAAATGAGGTTCCTCATTAGAGCCTGAAACGTAGGTACATTCGTGGTGACAAACAGAGTACTTGCACTTTCCCATCTAGGGGTCTTAAGCAGGATTCTAAGAGCATCGTTATATGCCACCTTGATCTTGTTAATCTTTGCTTTGCTATAGCTACACCAAACGTGAGCTGTATACAAAGGAGTACTGAGGAGGATGCTGATACAGCTGGAATGATCAGGATTTTCCTCATTTAAGTGATTGTTAAAGTTAGTTCACCTCATGGCTTTCACATCTAGGGTCCAATCAAAAATACCAGCATTTTTTTGTGTGTGTTTGTGGTGGTATTAACTTCACATGCCAACATATATGCTTTCAAGATATTATAATATATCATTTTTAAAATAGGGTGGGAAGGCAATGTTTATGTTTAAAACTACCCCATTATATACTCAAGTAGCAAAACTGAAGTTTTTTTCTGTCTGCAGTGAAGACTGGAGAACACACTTCTGCACTCATATGTGTACTTCCCCCTCCACCTCTGCTATGCCTTACCCAGAAATGCTCATGATATATATATGTGGGAGGAAACATTAATTCATTGACATGGACATCATACAAATGGATTTCATCGAGTTAGTTTAAAGAAGGCTTAACAGTCATGATAAGTCATTCCACCTGGATAGTGGATGGACATGGCAATGAATTTAGCCACTTATTAAATCATTTAATTGGAATCTAGGTGTAAAATGCAAACTACTCATGCTTCTCTAATCACAAAGCCTCATGTTCAAGTAGCAAATGCATGATTTTTCTTCTGTGATTTTCTGTATTTCAGTTCTTTTTTTCTCTTCAACTCAGCTGTTTTTCATCCCTCCTTTTAAAGACAATTGCAAAACATGTATGCCAAGTACTTGGTATTATGTCTTGCACTACATCCA
>JBAMHT010000003.1:1020236-1030278 GCA_037177075.1 Craterocephalus fluviatilis | reverse complement strand
AGTTATGAAGCAGCAGCTAGCCGCTAGCATGCTACGTCACTTTCACCTGAACAGACTCGCTTTGAGCCCGTTTGCTTTGGACGGGAAGCATCGCGCAGGATGAGAGAGCAATCATCTGATTCAGAATTAAACATGGAATAAACCAGCCTCTTTATTCAGGATTAAGTTTGATTCAGAATGAACATTTGCATCAGGAATGAAATGTTTACATGCTCATTTTTTACCTGTTTAAAGCAGAATTAACTTTAATCCTGAATTACATAAGAATTAAAACTCTCATATAAACGTGGCCATTCAGATTACAACAAACCAGACAGTGTGTGTGTGTGTGTGTTTGCTCTGGCGTGCGTGTTCCTGCGACGTTTCAGTTCTGAGCATGATGCTGATTTCAACAAGCGACGTTCTCTGGACTTTCATCCGGTGGAGTTCAGTCGCGGCTCCGCGGGGATAAACATCGGAGATGAAGGTGAAACTAAAATTTCCTCCTCTCTGACTCGGAGCTTCGGCTTCTGCTGCCCTCCGGGCGTAAAGTGTCGGCCGGCGGGGCGGCATCTATCCCCCCTCATCCTCATGTGCACGTGAGCTGGCACGGCTTGTGTCCTGTAATAACTGTGACAGCAGACGTGATGTTGTGCCAACACGCAGCAGAGAACAGGTCTCTGCTCTACCCAGACTCCTCGGTTTCTATTTTGGAAACGATCTTCCCATTTGACCCAAAGTTCAGACTCTGTATGTCTAAAAACGGGAATTATTTCATGCTAAAGGTTTTCTTGCTGCTTTGGCTTTGTCTCTGAACGTCATCCGGTGAGTGGAAGCATTGTTTCTGAGCGGTTATAATAAGCGGATTGTTGCTTTAATTGGAATCTGCAGCGAGGTGAAGACGTTACGTCTACATCTTCATCCTCATCACACACACACTTGTTATGGTATTTACGTTGTGAAGCGAGTGTTAACGAGAGAAGCTGCACTCACCTTCACCTCTCTGTTGTCTGACACCTAACAGGTTGTTTGTTCGGCCTCAGAGAAAAAAAGAAGAAGCTGCAGCTGTTTTTTAATTCAGTTCAGTAATAATGGAAAACTGAATGTATAAAATAAGATTTAACTTTCTGCAGAGGTGTGTGTGTGTGTGTGTGTGTGTGTGTGTGTGTGTGTGTGTGTGTGTGTGTGTGTGTGTGTTCTGAGGCTGGTAATTGCTGGGTAACAAACTGCTGTTTCAGAGTAATCGTATCAAACTGCAGTTGAGGAGTCTAATCTGTTTATGGGGTTATCCAATGAGAGCTTTCTGTGCCAAAAACATTACAGCAGATAAACATTCACTTAAACTCCGCAGAGCTCCACATGCAGCGAGTCGTCCGGAGGAAGAGCCGGACTGGTCTTTGCAGCCGGACATTTTCCAGCCCTGAGAGAAGAACACACGATCCCCTCCTCATGGGACGTGTTCTTCTCTCAGGTGTACATTTGAATGTTTTGTCTTCATCCGGAAGCTTTGGCTGTGTGTCGATTCTGCAGATAATCGATGATGACGACTTTAACTTCATCATCTTCAGGAATCAGCAGTCTCTGGTCTATTTCCGACCTTCTCGAACCCAAATATCTCCCGACAGAAGCTTCACTTTCTCCGTCCAGTTTCACCGCCCAGCATCTCCAGTAGCACAGCTCCAGGTTTACTGGTGCAGCCGTCAGGCAGCTTCATGGCCAGATGGATTCTTTAGAACGGCTCTTGTAAATAAACGATTAGAAGTGAGTCACAGCTGTTAGTTGTTTTTCATCTACAAATTCTCCGTGCTGCTTTCATGTGAGACAGAAAGTGTCGATCGGGAACAGATACCTGGACTAAACATTTACGTGCTCTGATGTCACTCAGGTTTATTCTACCTTTTATTTTGATTTTTGTATTTAAAAAAAAAAAAATCTTGTATAGTAGATTTTATATAGGTGCATATTTCTTATTTATCATTGGGAGTTTTTTGCTTTACTAAAATTCTTCCATGTTGAAAACTTTGTCAGGGGAAAGCCTGGAATAGATCCTCTGACCTTTCGGCTGCCAGGAACAGAAATTTCCTCTGAAGAAAGAGTCAGAATTCCTCTTTCTGACGTTACTTGTCAGGTTTTAATAGTTAAAAAACTGAACTGATCCGGATGTTTCCCTGTCAGAACAAACCAGACTTCCTGGTGTTTTTGTCTTCTCTACGAGGTGAAGGACGGTTTGGAATTACACTCGGTTTAACCTTTATTCATCCAGCTGATCCCAGCTGTTTCAGATTACATTACTAAGATAAAATGAAAACAAACAATAATAATAAGTGTCAGATGACGAGCCAATGTTCAGGCAGGATGCTAGGAACAGCCAATCAGCTGAGTGGAAATGGCTGATTGTGTGTAAGTCGGAGAAGCTTTTCCTGCCGGCTTGCTGCCTCTGTGGCAAAGCGAGTGTTTGAAGGGGAAAGTAAAAGCGGCGGAGGTGGACGATCAGATCTGTTTCCATCTCACGCCGTCGCTTTATTCCTTCCTCCTTTTTTTTAATTGAACGCTGTAATCATCTCTCTGGGTTTGGCCCTTATCCCTTTTTGTCGGAGAGACGAGGTTGTTATTTATTACACACACACAGACACACACAGTCATCCATAAATACAGGCTTAGTCAATCATTCAGTCAGCGTGAGGCCTCCGTTAAAGCCGGCACCGGGAGTTTATGGAGAGAGGGGGGCGGGGGCATCCCAGTGGGGGGTGTGTGGTTTCTGTTGCCGCTCCATCACATCCTCTGAGCTTTAAAGACCTTTTCTAATAGATGAAGACATGATGAGAATTGTTATTTACTTCTAAGCTGCAGGAGCTGTTACAGAAATATTCACATGGCAGAGACGCTTCAGACGTACAAAAACAAACTCTCGGCTTCACCTCGTATTTACTCCTCGCTTTTATTCCTAATAACAGGTAACATTTAACAGAGGTAACATTTCCACTCGCTGACCTCATTTTTTCATTATAGTTTATTCGTGACAACAGAAAATGAATAAAAAAACTCTTACATTTAGTTCTCTAAAGAAACCTTTGACTTATTTATAAAATTTTTCATTGATTAAATTCATATATTAAGTTTACCATTATACTGTGTTTAATGGACTGATATACTATCCATTGTAAAAAAAAAAATTACTCCAGCAAATGTATGATAATAACAATAATAATGATAATAATAACGATAATAACAATTTTAATAATAATAATAATAATAATAATAATTTTGAGAAGGGATGGGCACAATTAATTGACAATCGTTTAATCACCCGTAAAGAATTTCATAGATATCTTTAGACTGGTTGAAGTTGTATGTGAGTGCATTTTTCCCAGTTTAACTACGAATGATTCGCATTTAAGTGCCTCAACAGTCCTTCATCTTGGAAGAAATACTCTGAAAATCTATCATTAATTCTCCCGCTGATCGATTAAGACAATTACATTCAATGCCCATCCACAGTTTTGAGTTTTACTAAAAAGTGAAGGAAAAGTTTTTTAGAAACTAAGAATCAAATATGATACAGCAGTAACGGGTTAAAAATTTAATCTGGAAATATGAGCAGATCCAGATCAGGAGGAATAAAGTTAAACTTGACTTAAAAAGACATGTTTGAAATGTTTCTTCAAAAAGCTGGATTTATTACTAAGAAAAAGGGAAACTATTTCATCCTGTATCCTGAAGAAACTGGCGAGTAGAAGCAGCAGTTCTTCATCTTTACTTTTTCAGACCTTCTATGAACCAAAACAAACAAAAGAACATTTGGAGAAAAAATCAGTTTGTTATTCGAGATGAAAATTTTTCTGTGCTGTTCAATTTATCTCCTGCTGGGAATATTCACAGCAAACATGAGGAAGAGGTCCTCGTGTCTAAAATCCGAACATCTGAAGTTGACTTTTGAAAATGTAGGAATCGACGAAGTACAGCTCGCAGTGGGCTCAGGGAAAAATAAAACTCGAGTTGTTTTCACCGTGTTTTCACTCATATTCTCATTTCTCTTCACATATGAGGCCAAAGTGTTGGAGTTTTAATTATTCACTCCTTTACTTGTGAAGATGAAGATCTGGGATGATGCATCATTACGTACAGAACTTTAAATCAATGTTTCTAATAGTTATAGTAACATTAGCAGCTAATGCTAAGAGCCTTAATTCCTCCCTGTTCAACTGTCCCCGAATGTTTAGAAAATAACAGGAAGTGACATCACCACATACTCATGCACTCCAAAATAAATCTGATAATTGGTTGGTGAAACCATCATTGTAATATCCGGTATGTGCATGTAGATGTCTCTTATCAGATTATCACAGTAATCAGATTACTTCCTGATACCTGACTGTGATGATATAAACAGGCTCAGAAAAACAGTTTTTACATAAATACATGTGAATGAATGGAAAGTGAGTGGATTCAGGATATCAGTGGTGATACTCAGCCCTAGTGTAGTGAAGTATTAAACTATTATTTAGTATAGTTTAGTCTTGTAGCAGGATATAGTATGTAAACATTATTGTAGAAGTAGTATCTGCTGAATGACTTTCAACTCCTCCATCCTTCCTTTTCCTCTAACCTGCCTCCTTCAATGAGGAAGGACTTCACTTCGAGCCCTGGATACAAGAGACTGCAAAGTCTGTGTGTGTGCGCATGTGCGTGTGTGTGTGTGTGTTCGTGTGTGTCCTCCAGTTTCTGCTTAGAATCCAAAGTGCTTTTTTCAATTCTTTGGAATTTTTCGTACAGCTGGAATAAGATCCATGAAGTAGAGATTAGAGATGATGGCACATCTGCCCCTCTGCTTGAACCTCGCCATCGGCTTTAATCACGCGCATTAAAGGCTTTTTCTAAAAAGAAAAGAAAAAACTGCCCCCCGCCGTCCCGTGGAGGGGGAGGATGGTGTTTGTCAGGTGGATCAGGTGATACACAAGCGTTATTATTTATCTGTGAGCTCTGTAACTGAGCTTGGGATTAACCATCCGAGCTGTAGACTTGAAAGTTTGCTCAGGACCTTTTTCCTTTTCCTCCCTCAGCGTTTCAGTGTGCGATGGAGGGAGAAAGCAGCTCGTTGGGTTCAGTCTGAACAGACAAAGTCTGCCTTATTGGGAAGTTTTGTTTCCCTGAAAACAGCAAAGACAGAAGTTTTGGGTGTGCTGGGAGGATGAATGTGTGAGAAAAGATGCTGGGACTGGCTTATGTGTTGAAAATCAATTTCCTTGTTCCAGTTCCAGATATTTAATTAGTTATTTGGAAGTGACATCCATTTCAAGCATCATTTCACAGTCAGAAACTTCTGGGAAAAGTCTGTGGTGAGATGTGAAGTTGTGGACGGTGGAGTCCAACCCGTTTCTCGATCTCTGAGGAGAGGGCCGTGAGTTTTAACCGAGGGGCGTGAGAAATGTCGGACAGCTTCTGCAGCCTGAGAGGAGCCAACTCCATCAAATCAGTTTTTTATAAGTAGATCATGAAATTCCTTTAAAAGGAAATATTTTCCAGTTCCAGGCTGTAAATCCGGGGGACTTCAGATCCGGCTCAGATGGGCCGTTTCTTCTTTTAAAAAATTGATTCCTGAACTCAGATCCCAGGTTGTGAAGCGGAAAGAGGTCCGGTTATCTGCTGATGGGACAGAATGATGCTGCAGCACGCATGGCCGACCTCAGCCCTGATAACCAGATTAGATGTCACCGTGTTTCTTCCCGCCCGGTTGTTTCCTGTTCTTTCTGTGGTGTTTTTCTTTTTAACAATAGCAGCTTTTTGCTTTTCTCTCTTGGATTAAAGAGTCATTTAGATCATCAAGTCTCCACGTCCCTCTGCGCGGGACTTAAGTGGAAGATTGGACTCTGCAGACGGAGATAATGAAGGAGACAAAGAGCTCAATCTTTACAGATCTTTGGCGCTGACATGGACGTGAAGCACGTGGTGCTGCGCTGAAACACCGCAGAGCTACAAGGCTGCAGATACAGATGCACCTTCGCGATCGATTATTCCGTCAGGTTAAGACGCATTTTTTTACCTCGACAGGTTTGTGTTCATTAAATGAAGCATTGGAGCAGACGATTTACATCTTTTATAATCCAGTTATTGGAGGAATCGTTTTCGGCCCCGCTGATCAGAGACATAGAAATGTAGGCGTCTGATGGTGGTCTGCACCTTTTCTGACATCTCTACAACTCTTAATTCATGGACAGAAATTTCCCAGACTTGGCAAAAAAGTGGAAAGATTTGTACCGAAAATGGAAGAGGAGAAAAGTTCTGCAGAAGCTGCAGGATTGAAGGCAGAGCAGAGGGAAGATCTCAGCTCACAGATGGGCTGTTCCAGCCTGTGCTGCTCCATGGACACAATTATCTCCTCAATGCTAATCATCCTCCATTAAAGCTAATTAGAAAAGCTGTAATTATTTTCTGTCATTAAGCGGAGAAAGCTGCTCGAGGCTGTTCGCTGGCTGCCGAGCCGACAGGAGCCAGGTCTGAACTGCTCCTGTTCGCTGCTTCAGAATGACTTAGGACACACTCACCTCCATGCATCGGCTCCACCTGATCTACTTCCTGTTCACGCAGTTATCTAACCAGCCAATCACACGGCAGCAACTCAACACATCTAGTCATGTAAACATGGTGAAGACGACTGGCTGGAGTTCAGTCTGAGCAGCAGCATGAGGAGGAAAGGGGATTTAAAGGGGCTTTGAATGTGGCGTCTTACTGGGGTTACAGAGACGGGTCTGAAGATAAGAAAGCAGGCAGCAGGACGTCCAACAAGCACTGGTTCCTCTAAGGCCCAATCCCATATCCCTTTCGTACCCCTTCCCCTTAAAACGGAGCTACAAAGGAGAGGGCTGAAAGTGAACTCCTACAGATTAGGACCCCCGTCAACAATCAGTAGCTAGTCCCTGCTAGCTTTTATTTAAGCAAACGCAACGAGCTGTCGCCATAAATCTGGGGAAATCATGCCGTCTGCAGCTGTGGCCATCTCTCTCAGTGCGAAATTGGCATCTTTTTATAATTCTTTTTTTTATGTTACGAGGCTAACATCACTGTTAGATCTGTTGTGTGCATAGTGCTACGGCTTAGCTGTACCTGGTGGAGCCTCAGACATACGAGGGCTACAGAGCACCGTGGTGCTCAGCCGGCTAACCTTACAGTACTGAAGCCTCAACGCAGTACCAGCACTACACCAGTTAGCCATTTTTCCCCTGTGCATTTTATGAAGAGAATGAGCTTTACACACTGAAACAGAGTTAAACTAAACACTACAACAGTTTTAATGCATTTTAAAACGTTATCAATCGAGAAAATACTGCATTTGTTTTTGTATTTGAACTCAGTTGCAGCCATTCTGGGAAATTTTTCATACCCCTTCGTTTGAAGTGAGCTCCTGAGAAGTCTTTGAAGGGGTAGATAGCCCTTCCACTTGCTCCTTCCCATCGGCACTAAGGGGAGTGGGGACACCCGACTGCGGCACGCCAACACACAGGTCGGGCTAAGAGGTGAAATTGGGCCTAAGATTCGTCACCCTGTTGAATAAACAGACCAAGTATTAAAGCTGTTCTGATGGAAAACGTATGTTATGCTGCGTGACTTCTGATCTCTGCTCCGACTTTCTGCAACGCGAAGCAGCACCAGTTTCAGTAAAGATGTCAACCGAGAGCTCTACATCCAAGGCCAGTCCCTTAAAAGAGAAAAAAGGTTAAAACCTTTTTATTTTGCTTTGTCCTTCCCTCACGCCTTCCCCAGCCCAACATTTTAGACTCTTTTCATTTCTGGCTCAATATTTTTTTCATCTGCTTGAAAACATTTTGAAGAGATTTCAAAGAGAGGTTTGTGAAGCGGGGAAATGGAACTCGGCTCCGGCAGCATCACAACGTTCTTTCTCTCTGTCACATTCATTTTCTGTCACTTTTTTCCTGCCAGTTTTGGTGACCTTGTGGCGTTAATAAAAGATGTTTACAGCCATGCAAAGAAGAACATGTGTTAGCCATAGAAATGAGAGCCTATTGGCCTTTTCACGGAGAAGGAGAGAAGATGGCGTGTTTTTAATGTCAGCAGAGTTGGATCAAAAGGTCCCAAAAGAGAATTCAGAAATTAATAGAAATGTAATTACTTTCTTTTATGAGTGCAGAATGGCGAGATGCTGGTCATTATTTCATCGTCTGGCTTTCTGTCGACGGTTCACATGTCAGCGTGTTGTTCTTGTGCACAAGGCAGCAGGAAGCAGAACCCAGACATTGATGCATTTTATCCAGCCAAGTCAAAGACTTAATTATTCACAACTTTCTTCTTTATTTTTCGTTGGTAAAGGACTTCGCACAGAGCCAGAGTCGTCAGGTCTCACCTCTTAAATCAGAAGAATTAACAGAAATTAAAAGACTTTTTATGGAAATAAAATCCATAGTGGTGGTTTGACCCACCAAGGCCTCGCAGAAGGAATGAAAGACAACAAAAGGAAAGAAACTCCATTTCATCTGAAGTCCGTTTGCTTTCATGTCAAACACACAGAAACCAGAGGACACTACACAAAGGAGGACTTTCTCTCTTTGGTTTGACATTACACATCTCAGCGGTAATATGTCAGAATGGGAAAAACTTCCCACATCTTGAACGTAACCAGGAACTATCTGAGCCTGTAACAGCTTTCAGACGAGATTTACTTTTTTTTTTGTTCCACATAATCTCCCATGTTTGGGATCCTTTTTCTCCTCTCTGATCTTTTTCTGTTTTATTGATAAGGTGTGCCCAAAAAACATTCTAAAAGATGAGCTGATGTGAACAGTTCCTTTAAAATCTGTCAAAACCCCCAGAGAAAAGCAGAAAATGTCCCCGTCCTCCCGTCCTTCCTTCATGTCTCGGCTTTTTCATGCTCTGCCAGATGGTTTCAGTGTGTTCAGACCGGCCTTTCTGAAACAGATCCTAGTACGCTTCATGTGGGGAGGTGTCGATTTATACGGATAGTATGATCGCTTTTTCAGTCTCCAGTTATTTGACTATTAAGAATTTTGCTATTAAGAATTTTGCCTTAGTTTCAGACATTCTTGTTTTTTAAAAGCGTGTTTGCAGCTGAGGTGGTGCAGCAGAGACTTTAGCGCTGAAAACTTTGCTGAAACTAGCAGTTTGGTCCATGTGCAACTTTTTAAACCAAACTATCTCCAGACAGCAGATAACATTATCAACAGCTTCGTAGTTATGGCACCAAAAAGCCGCTGGTGTTCATACTGGAGACAAAACGGACATGAAATGTAGTATAAATCATTTTAATAATGGTATGAGCTGCAGCCTTTTTAAAATCTGGAATCTCGGCATCCTCTGAGGATTACGAGTTCCTAGTTCAGAATTTTGAGATCGCATCATCACATCTCGGAAATTTCGAGTTCCGGGGAAAACTGGAACGTACGATCATATCATAAGCAGTTTCAGTAAGAGCCAGTTTGCCCCCCCAGCACCGATGCTGCCCCCTCTGACCAAACAGCAGGGTTCAGATTCCTGCCGATGAGGAGATGCGGAGTGAGATCTGTTTTTTGTTGGAATCTGGAGGGAAGGATCCGACTATTGTTCATGTTCCACCGCCTCCCTGCTGCTTCCCTCCCCAGCCGGCGTGGTAATTGGCTGCGAATAAAGGAACACACTCGGTGCCACTCCCATTCTTTGATACGAAGCTGGTCAACACTACGCAACCCCCCCACCTCGCTCTGCCTTAAGTACTCCATCATTTGCACAAACATCAACTCCCCCATCTCTCATTTAATTGTTTTCAATTAGCTCCTTGTTAGCGTTTGGCCTGCTCCTCCTTCCTGCTGTAAGAAGGTGCTGAGAGGAAGAGCCGCTCTCACATGCCACGGCTCTTGCGTTCTCGTGTTCGCAGTTTAAGATGTGAGGAAGAAAAAGAAAAGAGCTTTAAGTCCTGCAGAGCGAGGCTCCAATCCACAGCAGAGGGATTTGTAAAGGTAGCATGCGATACTTCCAGGTTGGAGCGCAGAGGATGAAAGGAAACAAGTAGTCATCCTCCTTCCTGCTCACACACCCACACGCACCATCCATCCTCACA
>JBAMHT010000003.1:830129-842002 GCA_037177075.1 Craterocephalus fluviatilis | reverse complement strand
CAAGAGGGACTTTATACATGCAGTATAAATCCGTACTTGATAGAGTAAATTTGCCCAGCACCAAACAGCAGCCAGACTATCATTCTGCTGGACAATAAATAAATAAATAAATAAATAAATAAATAAATAAATATGAACTCGAAAACAGTCTTGACATCAAATTCAACTTAAAGTTACGCTTTTCCAAGTAACGCATTCAAGGTAGCTCGGAAATCAGAACTCTCACAGTATACCTCACATAAAGACAGCTACAACATCAACATAAAAAAAACTAAACAAATCAGGATTTGTTATGTTTTCCAATCCATGTTGACTTCCTAACAGCTTACATGAGCATTAGATCATGACAGACATCTTGCTAAAAGAAATGATGAAATGAAATAGATACAAATAAAAAATGTTTAAAAAATAATGTCATTGATATTCAAATCATGAGTTAACTCTAACCTTCATGCTGTTAATCGTGATTTTAAAAAAATTTAACGACTGAAATAACGCATTACGACTAAAATAAAACTTCCTTCTACTGTACCACCGTCAGAGAAGTTTAATGCTACAATTTAGGTAATATAAGAATACAAGAAATGGAAAACTAACATTTTTTTGATTAAGGACTCACTGAATTTCACAAGGACCCATTCATATTGCCACCAGTGGGTTCCGGGGACTCACTTCTTTGAAGACCTATCAACATCACTGTATACAACTTTTACCATACAATTATTCATAGCAATTATAATAGCACTGGGCTAGCCGTATGCTAGCATCTAACTCCGGGCTCGGACTGAGTGCAGTGCAGGGAAACAAAGACCAACGTGGTCGAGGTTGAAGCGGCTCATTTGTGTACACAACGTTGGCATCACTTCCACTTGTCACCAGAGGGGGAAGACTGCTTGTATTTTGTGTGCTGTTCAGTCTTTGGTTAAGAGTTTTTTCCATCTCTATAGCATCGATAATGGCAATGCGTATTGAGCATTATCCATGTTGGTATCGAGTTTGAGATGTTTGTTTTGTGACGACCCTAGAAAGATTAAAAAGCCACTCTGACGGCTGATTAAGATCCAGGGAAACGTGTACGCAGGACCTTTTCATGCGTCATGTGGCGCATTCCCTTCGCTCTAACAGTTGAGTTTACTTACCTTAGAAACTTTTAAGACTTTGTCCTTGTGAAAAGTAAAATCTGGGTTTTTTACAACCAGTCCTGCTTTCCCCATCACAGCAGCATTTAATGGGCTGTCCACCTGTAAAAAGACAGAGACCAGTTCAGAACCAGTGCCGCCCAGTTCTCCGTGTTCTTATCATGAACACGCACCACGTTCTCTTTATCGGCTCTCCTTCCAGCTCTGGTCACAGCATCGGGGGAGATGTGTCTGACCATCCTCTCTGCTGTCAGCTGCTCCCCTCGAGCTCGGCGCTGTTACCATAGCAACAAGTACAAAACAATCTGAGTTCAAAGTGTCAGATATTTGTCTTCCTCCCCGCCCGGTGGTTATGGGTACCTTGATGAGGCCTCCAAAGGAGCGGGAGCGCGGGTGCTTTTTGCTGGCAGGAGGAGGCTGGCGCTCCTCGCTGGCAGCTCCGGAGCTGCTCTGTTTGACCAACTGCACACAGGAAACAGAGCAGCTGATGGAGACGTAGCGGGAGGGACGTTACATCCAGCCTGAGCAGGAAAATAAGGGTCATAACACGAACCTGTCGGACCAGCTTTTTCTTCTTGGCGGAGTCGGGCATGTTGTGGTGGACGTGTCTGAAGAGCTCCTTCAGTGCTTCCTCCGTGTACTGCTCAGCCGGGGACTGGCTCGCTTCCTGGGAGTCCAGGATCGGGACGGCCGACCTCTTCAGAGGCAACGCCGCCCGCTGAGCCGGAGAGCCGCTTCCCGCCAGCATCTCCAAATCATCCTGAGGACGCGCACAGCGAGTCAGACGGTGAACCCCGAAGCAAACTAGCTCCACCAGCAGGTGGGCGTGTTCTACGGGCTCAGACCAGTCACATGACCTCCATCACTTGCAGGAAAAAAGGCAAATTGGGAAGATTTTTAAGAGCCCCAAACACAATGTTTTGATCCCAAAGGGTGGACTTTAACATCTATTTCCAATGAATAGACGAAGGAATCATCACTTCCTGTACACCTCTGCACTAACAAGTAAGGATAGACTCATACATCAGCAGCCAATCAGGAGCCCCGCCACCCTCTACCTCAAACACATCGTGCAATGTGCAAACATACGGAGTCAAACATCAGCATGCAGGACTTAAAACGTTTATGATGTCACTTCCTGTCCAGGAGAAGAGCAGCGAGTCACAAGGCCGATGTTTATCCCAGTTATGTCTCTTTTTCATTAGAGATTTTCTGTGCATTAGAGATTTTCCCATACCATTTTCTTCCTCCCAGTACAAATTCCGATACTTGTGCTATGGGTATCGGCCGATACCAAGTACCGATACCACTATATTATAAAAGAAATGTCATAATACACCTGCATGACTGTGATATGATCAGCATTGTGAAAAGGCCTGGCTCAGGTTAAACGCTTTGTAAAACAAACAGCAAACTGAAGCCATGTATCTTCAGATGCGTCTTGCTGGTGGGAGATATCTATAGTGAAATGTCGCCACACCGCTGATATCATTACTATCGGCTGCACAGTGCAGCTGTTTTAAGAACAATGAACAAGAACTGTGTGAGCGCTTATAGTAAATCAGCGCTATTCACCAATCAGTAAATAGATCCTCATTTTCATAAATTATGTGGTATCCAATTGGTGCCTGAACTCCAGTACTGGCCAATACCGATACCAGAATTTGGGGCAGTATCAGAGGCATTTCCGATACTGGTATCGGTATAACTCTACTGCCCACACGCACTGTTTATTAATTTAAGTTTTCCACTACAAAAAATGAAAAAGAGGCGATTTTGTAGTTGTCCAATCAGAGAGCAGATGGCTTCACCTTCCGCTCTGCCACAAGTTCTTAAAGGGAAGTCGATTTTAAAGATGGTGCAACTGCTTCTGTAACTCAGATGGATTATAAAGTATAACATTAAAATCAAAGTAAGCACTTAACGCTCACGCCCTGCTTACCAAAAAATAAATAATTCACATATTTCACCTTGAGGACCTTTTTGGTCACTTTGATCATACGCAATATCAAACATGAAAAGCTGTTTTTCCTCCACTAACCTTGGTCTGCAGAGCCTTGGTCCCAGTGAAGTGCACTCTGGCATATTCCCGCAGGTAAATAGGAGCCTGAACAAATGAGCGGACATGTCAGACGGTCACATGATCCCAGCTTTGGGTCTGATTGTTTGGTTTGAATGGTGTAGACGACACATATTTGGTATTCATCTAAATTTCTTTCAGACTTGGTACAATTTTCCTACATTTATGATAGAACTTAACTTAAACAACAATCTTCATATAACTGTTAACCAATTTAAAATCTGAGGGTAATTTTCATGACAAATATTGGGATTAAATCTTATTCCAACTTCTGTTCTTTGCTCAAGCATCATAGGTAATTTTTAACCTAAGATGTAGGATCATCAGATCAGATGTTTCCTCTAGAACAGGTTTCCACTTTGTCCTTGTAGGAAAAACTAAACAGTTTCTGGTTTCCAGTACTGCCCTTCATCTAGTCTGTCTTCCTTATTTATGAACAGACTGATTTCAAGCCAGATATGTAGAGGATCCTGCAGGATGACCCATGTAGCGTATAATTAATAATTATTATTGTGGAAGCGAGGGTCACCAACACCAATAAATTGTCATTTTGTGGGTCATGGCTCAAATGTAAAGGAACCAGTGGATTTTAGTGTTTTTAATTTTATTCCATTTTGTCTTTCATATTCTTATATCCGTGTTTGTCCACTTCTGTCATGTTATTAAAGAGCTGCAGTGACATTTCCCAGACATGGGGTCCGTAGATACCTGTCTTATCTTACATATGACCAACAGCTGTGTTTAAAATGTTTCAGTTCATGTTCATGAAAAATGTGCTGAATATGAGGGAAATGGTTGTGCGGTCAATAATCACCCTGAAGAGCTTCTGTGAGTGTTTGATGAGGAAGGCCATGCTGTTGTTCAGTTTCTTCAGATTGTCCTTCAGGTCAGCGGCAGTCATCTGAAACAGGAGGAAAGCAGCTCATCAATAAGCCTGCAGATGCTTTAGTACCAGACGACCGTCCAGCTTTTCAGCCCTCCTCTGTGCTTCTGAATGAGCAGGCCTACATGTCTGGGCCAGAGGACGTGCGGAGCGAACATGAGGGCCAGGTTGAAGGCGGACATCTTGTTCTTGTCCTGCTGCTTGGCGGTGTGGTAGAGGAGGTCCAGCAGCAGCTTGAGCAGCGAGCGGTTGGCCGGAGGGAGCAGCAGCAGGAGGAGCTGCAGGGCCTCGATCTGCCGCTCCTTGTTGGGAACGCTGGTCTTGTTGCCCTGCTCATCGAACAGAGTCATGTCTGCAGAAAGACAAACCGCTCAGCTTTAAGGTAAATCCCGGGATGACGTATGTGCTTGTGTGTGTGTGGACTCCTACCGGCGATCTTAAGGTGGACATGGAAGTGTCTGTGCGTCAGCAGGGGCTCCGGCAGCTCTCCCAGGAACGTCTTCAGCAGCGTGGCCACATCATTGGGATGGAAGTCTCCAGACTCCAGGTCCACATCAGCGCCGCTGTTCAGCAGCTCCTTTAAGGCCTGCTGCCGCACGCTGTTCCCAGGCACCCGGAACAAGCCCTGCACATGCAGGTCTGAGCAGGAAGGACAACAGCTCACATTCACTCTTCTGGTTATGGATGCAAACGATCAAGTAATTCTTTAATCGATTCCATTTTATAGATCTATGAGCGATTAATTGATGAGTGGCAATTTTTCTAAGAAGCTGAATTTCCCCTGAATCAAAAGGTTCCTTTCGACCAAAATGCAATTTATATTTCTTAATAAAAAGATTTATTCTCAACAGCAGGGAACAACACATTCACAATGCAAACGAAGATATAACAATAATAATACAATTGAATGTAATAAATTAAATGATCATGTCTGTGGTCAGAGGCCAGCTTCTCTTGTGTTCCCACATGTGCATCAAGGACTTCTTGTGTCAAACGCGCCCTCATGCGGGCTGGTGAGGAATTACAGGCTCACAATGATTCATTGCAATTTATTTATCCTAATAGAGTAATTTCTTATCCACGATTAGCTAACTGACTCATTGCTTCCATACTTCCGGTTGATTGGGAGCATAGAAAATATGCAGGATGGGACATGTTTAGCTGAAAATGCACAGAGGACGGTTATAAATAGATCATTATGACCCTAATGATTATTAGGGTTCTGAAATGGCTTTTCTCATCACTGACTTCATTGCTCGTGATCCTTACTCCAACCCTGCACTGTGCTCATCTGAAAAGGCCCTCATGTTGTCAGTAATTATGATAACTAATCTACTTTAGAATTTCTCATAGTAATGCAGCATCTCTCCCTGTCAGAGCAGATCTAATAAGGACAGATGTGTCAGTGCAGGGTTGACTTAAAGAGGACTTGGTTCAGATTGCTGAAGCCATAGGAACAGTAGTTCATGAGTCTGAAGGCAAATTTGGAAGATTTTAAGCTTAAGCTGGGGCTGAACACATTCAAGTAGCAATCAGTTTGCAGAAGGTTTAAAAGAAACCATTTGCATGAAAGTGGTTTTAAAAAAAGCCTTTTATAGTTAATATATGGACATGATGCAAATATGTGGCTGACTACTGGTTTTACTGTGTGTACAGCTTGGAACAGACATTGCTTGCTGAGGTCTCTGATCCTGAGAGTGTTTACACACACACTCCGGTCATTATTATGGTTGAAAGTTTACTGAATATTTCATAGAACTCTAAAAGCTAGAGACACCTAAAGCCGTAGCCCTAATCTCCAGAAAAGGCTGAACACTTAGCTGGTTAGGATAAAGTATGGAAGGCTTTCAGAAAATGTATAACGTGATGGTGATGATAATGAATGGTGATAAAATGAATAAAAACATAAATTACGCCAACTGTACACTGTAAACCCAAACCAGTTGAAAATACTCTAAACACTTCTCTTAACTGATTAGGTAAAAGTTTTTAAGTTGCATAAATACATTTTATGAGTTCCGCTAAACTTAAAAGATTTACCTTCAAGTTACTCAAATGATTTCATACTTTACCAAAGATTTTAAGAAGAAAACACATTTTATGAGTTTGACTAAGCTTGCATACACTGGGAAAACATGCAAACTACACTGTTTCAAACCCATCTTCAGCCCAAATCAGCTGTCCCTCGCTCAAGCTTTGCCATGGACTTGAACTAGTAACCTTCTTGCTGTGAAGCAGCAGTTCTGACCACCACACCATGCAGCTGCCCGCTGACTGATTCCATTCACACATATAAAAACATATGTTTTAATGACAGCTATGAACTTAATAATACTGCTCTACTTTAAAATCAAAATGCATTACTCATTGAGAAAACTTAATAGTTTAGAGTTCTTTTCACTAAATAACAGCTTTTGAGTTACCTGTCCTTCATTATTTAGAACTGTTTGGGTTTACAGTGTAGGCCTGTCGCAATAAGCACTAAGTCAATTAATGGCAAGGTAAGAAAAATGGATGCAATAAGTTTTCCAGCCGCCAGAATTTCATTTGTTTTTTCTCTTTTTCTCTTTACTGGATGACATTTCACCTGTGCCGTACCACACCGGCATGTAGCCTGGTATATTTATGGGCTACTTTTTTGTTTACAAAGGTACCAATTGACATGTTTGATGGTTTTCCCTCTCTGAGCCAGGACTTTAAAGGACTTAGAGAGACTTCATTATCCGTCATATTTACGGTATTTGGTTGTGTTTGCTTCTTTATTCATTATTAATGAGACAAAGTTGCTTCTATTTCTCTGTTTTGTTTAATTATCTAAAATTTCTTCCTGTTCCATTGAAAACAGTTTATTGCCTCATAATGGGATTACCAGTAAATTAGTTGAAAATCATCTAAAAATTAACATTACAACTTAGCACAATATCATCATTCATCATAATAATTTCTGAGACAATTAATAATTTAAAAAATTGTTATCATTACAGGCCTAGCCAACCGCTGGTCAGATTTCAAAATTGAAGTCCAAAGAAATAAAGACCTGGATGGGAGAAAGTTCTATTAAAATTCAGAAAGCCAAGGTCGTTTCATGTGGACCTGAACATCTCAAGAAGACCGACCAGCTACAGAACAACTCTGGTTTGACTTCGGCTTCCAGGGCTACAGGGAAGAACCTTCCAGTTGTTCTGGATCAGTCCTTTGACTCACACATAAAACAGGTTTCTTGGTGCACTTTCTTCCACCTAAGTAATATTCCCAGAATGATCCTATCTTAGAGTGAAAACTAGTCCATGGATTTGTTTCATCCAGACTGGACGACTGTAATTCCTGATAATTGCACTTGAAAGTCTCCATCTGATCCAGAATGCTGCAGCGGAAGTTCTGATGGGTCATCATCAGAGATCCTGTTTCTCCAGTTTCAACTTCTCTCCTCATTAAAATCTTAGTGACCAATAAGATCTCAGTCTTCCAGATTTTGCCATCAGAGCTTCACTCTCAGACTGGAGTTTACTGGTGGTCCTAGAGGCAGAACCTCTCGTTATCAGTCCCCTCTCTGTGGAACCAGCACCCGGTCTGGCTCCGGGAAGCAGAACTGGCTCCCGTTCTGGCCCCAGGAAGCAGAGTACCTCTCTACATTCAGATCATCTTCTACTCAAGTCTGGCTTTGGTGACCCTGATCCATCATGCATGCAAATTGATTTTCCTTTTTTCTACATCGATTGGCATTTAAACCTGTTTGAATCCATTTTAAATCAATTTTCAAAGTATCATTACATCCCTACAAAAGACAACTGTAGTTTATGGCAAGCTTAGGTTTAATACTAACTTGTGGCAAAATCATATAGTTTTGACTAAAGTTATTATGGATTTCTGACATTATCAATTAGATAATCTCACAAATGATCAGTGAGAAGTAAGAACAGACAACTAATAACTGACTTAGAAATGAGCAAATTTCATTCAATTACTCACTTTTGCTGAGGTATTCAATAAGCTGATAAATCTGGGCAATGCAGCTCTCTGTCAGTGGGCTCCCAAACACAATACCTTTATCTGCAAAAGCATCAGAACAGATGGGAGATGGTGAACATGTCCAGTTACTGACAGATCTTTAATAGTCCAAAAATATACATCACAATGATAAGATAAATAACACTTTGCTCAGACAGTCACACAACAATGCGCTTCCCTCTGAAAAAATTTGTCACCACTGTGCTGATCTCTGACCTTTGCGTCTGAGGAAGTTGAAGGAACGGAAAAATCCCCCGTTTCCACCCGTTGGGGTCTTGGGGCCCTCCTCACCGAGGAGCTGGGAAAACTCCGTGCCGGGAAGATCAATGAGACGAGTAATATTGCTGAGCACCAGCTCCAGGAAAACATCAGGGTTCTCGTGGCGGAGCTTCTCCACAAAGAAGTCTGGGTTGAAGATGACAGGTGGTCGGCCAGCGCGGGAGCCGCCTGCAGAGTCCTCCTGATTGATCACCATACTGCACACTGTTCCTCTGATCAGACACAAAGAAAAACTGTTACACAATAACAGCATACTGTTGATGTGAAAATGAAGAAGATAACAAATGACCACATTCAGGGTGAAGTCTATTACACATGACAGTAAGTTACCATGAAAATCCAGGCTATCAAGGCTAAGTGCCAATCATCTGATATGTGTGTGGACTACTTGCAGGTGTCTCCACTTTAAAGGTGCTTTTATATTAGCTAAATTGAAATGCGTCAAACTGCACAAAACAGCCTTGGAAAGGTTGCCATTACTGTTGTTCAAACAAAGATTAAGAAAAAAAACTCCAGAAACAGAGCTACCGTCGGTAAATAGGAAAAAAGGAGGTCGTGTATATGTTTATTAAGCTATATTTTAGACCGAATATTGGGGTAATGCCCAAATAAAGCGTATCCGAAACGTTGAGGGTTTAGCTGCTCTTGAAGTTTGTCCGTTTAACTGACATAAAGTACGTTTATCACTTCATATACTGTCACAAATTCACTTTAGGTCGAGAGAAATATTTACTTTCCGTCAATATAAATAGCGACTAATACGTAAGATCAACAGCATCTGTTCACTTTTACCTTCTATTATGAGTGTTTTCATCGACATCTTTCTCCGCAGCCATGTTCGGTTTGAAACCTCCGCTGTTATCCTCGAGCCACCGCCCACACCAGCACCTATTGGTTGTTTGTCATCGTGGGCGTCACGTAGACTGTCTGTGATTGGTCCGTTTGAATTCCCATGGTTTGTCAATGGAGAATCAGCATTCTGCATGTTTATGTCTGATAAACTTGCACAGAAATATTTTCTATATTTAATTAAATTATTATTAATGACACTTTTTTACACAATCCTTGGCCACCTGTCATTCTGTTTTTCCATAAAACATGGAGACATAGCAGAAATTCAATGGAGTAAACTAGGAGGTACCCACAAAATTCTAAATAATTGCTGGTGCTGAAGAGGCCAAACGGATGTCCTGATTTAATTACTGCTTACTTGTAGAACAGCAGCATTCATGCTGTTTTTGCCGAAGAGAAAAAGCACCCGCACAGTGGAACAGTATGAATTAGGAATAAGAAATAACTCAATAAAAGATGCAGTAACTTAAACAGACATTTTGTAAAATATTCTAAATGCTGAGGGATAAATTATTCATTGGGTGTACTTGAACATATAACAGCCGTTTTCATATAGTGTAAATGACTGAAATGCATAAATATTCCAATAAACAGTAGAAGAATACTGTTTATTAAATATATGGAATATGTTTTTAGCTGATTCTGTATGTGTTAATAATTGTTTATTTAAAGATATGACAAGTTAAGCATCAGCTTCATCATTTATATGATTGTCAGGATTTTTCATGTTGTTTGCTTTCCTTTTAATTAGGTTTTATTTTTGCTTTGTTTTTGTTTGTGTTTTATGTTTTATTTTCATTATTGCATCTGCTGTACAGTCTGTCTCTGCTGTTGCTGAGTTAGGTTTTACTGGGTTGTACAGCTGAAAAAGTTTATTCTTGATATGATTTTTGTGACTATTTGGAGGAACTGGATGAGTTCAAACCACTGTCCGATAACGTAAATGATTGAGTTCATTTTCTCACAATGCAGCTTTCTGGTAAAAACCTGCACCCTGTCAACTTCTGCAGACCCCCAGTCTGATGGGTTTACATCATTTCTTTTCATGTGTGCATGAAAATAAATGAATGCAGCTGATTTCTCCACCGGTTACTCCTTCTCTTAGGCTACCATCTTTCCTCTGCCTCCCCTGCTCAACTACACCATCCTTGCACCAAATACCATATGGGACAACTAATGCTGTGTTCAATTTGTCTCGGAGGTCGGAACTGGGAATGACATCACATCCCAGTTGAGAGCGTTTAGGTTGACCAAGTCAGAAAAAATTGCACAATGGCAGTGTATCTACTTTGTTGGTCATGATTTCAGAGGCTAAACATGTTAGCAAACAGCTTCTAGTGTTAGCAGAGATATCACTTCCAACACTTTTATTTAGCGTCTCAAACATGCATTTCGTAAACTTAATCTCTACATAGAAGTAATAAAGCACTACGTTTGTAATATTTATTTTTCGTTTGAAGAGGACAGTTCATAAACCTCTTCACTGAGTTTCATATATATATTCCACAATCTTCTTTTCCCCATTCCCCCACAAACATGCAAACAAACAATTATAAACAAAAATAAATACATACAGAGACAGATGAAGAAAGGACAAAAAAACAACCTTGTCTCAGTAATTAATGGCAGTATTCTTCTTCATGTACCTTTATGTGATCATACAATTAACAAAACCTTTCATAAATAATCCCCATAACTAAAGCAATGCAAATAAAGCACTACGTTTAACTCTACAGTTAAACAAGACAATTTAAACATTAATCTGTTTATTTTTGGTGTCAGTCACCATTGAATTGTTGAGAAGCCATCTTTACAAGGTGAAGTCGGGGTTGCTGGGACTACCACGACTTTTCGAGTCGGATTTCTGACTCCGCAGAGCATTCGGTTTTGGACAAATCGAACGCACCATAACTGGTGGATTTGGGGGTGGCCCACTCCCCGACATCCTGTTTCTGGGACGACTGGGGTGACAGTAGCCTACATACAGGAAGGCGCAGAATTCTTCAATGTCTGCAAATGTTTTAAATTAGAGCTCCACCGATTATCGACTGAACTGATTTTATTAGTCGATATGAGCGGTTTGCTTTCTATCGGTGTCAGCTGAATTACCTCAGCTAAATAGAAAGTTTTAAAGAAGCAAACTGACAGAGAAAAATCTAATTTAACCATGTTGTGGGTGTTGAAGTCGCATAGTTTGTCCACCAGGGGGCTCTCACCTCTAAGGCCAGCAACAGGCATGGATTGGATGGACCATAGATACATATCAATGGACCTATGGATTCCACCTCCACGTGTATGACCAGCTGATCAAATCAGAGTCAGAGCTCAGACTGACACTGCACTGTCAGTTCTGGCTGTGGTCAGTCTGCCTTTGGGATAACAGTAACAGTCATTCCCAAATAATTCTCATCTGAGCCCAAACATAGACATTTAATTTTTACATTACATTGCTAAGAGGGCTACCAGGCTAACTGAAGTCACCCCTGGTGCTGAAACACCGCCCCGGTCTAAACAAGCTGCTCAACTTTTATTCACTGGGTAGCGAAACACAAGCCGGCGAAGCCTTCAAGCAGCTGCTGCAGGCCCCTGCCAGGCTTAGGGTATGCGAACTCTCGGCTATGCCTTCATGATG
>JBAMHT010000003.1:752008-762979 GCA_037177075.1 Craterocephalus fluviatilis | reverse complement strand
GGATTAACGGTCCTGGCATGGCTGGGACTGATGACACGGAGCGACAGATGCTCCGTGCGGGTGTGTTTGAGGCTGTAACAACCATGAGACGGGCTGTGTGGTCATGTGACACTGCTGAAGGTGGGATGCTGCTTTGTTGGTTTTTTATGAGGTCATCAATCTGGTGCATGAGCACACGCCGCCTTATGGGTGTAAAGCCTCAGAGCAGCAAGAACATAAACAACAAACCAGACGGTGAAACTGAGACGTTGCTGGAGTTTTGCTTTCATGATGCTTAGTTGATGTTTGAAGTTTGAAGTCTGGACTTTCATCCTGATGCTCCAGATGTTTAGTTTAGAACTTCATCCTGATGCTCCAGATGTTTAGTTTAGAACTTCATCCTGATGCTCCGGATGTTTAGCCCTGCTGCAGGTCTGGCTGCAGCAGCAGTCCTGCTACTGTGATGGATGAGTCTGGGCTCCATCATGGTCCAGTTTGTCTCAGATCTGTGAACATCTGTCCATCTTTCTGTCTGAGAGACTCTGCCTCTCTGAAGTTACTGATCTTTTTCCATGACAACCTAAGTAGGTGTCAACGTATGTTCCAGTTGTTACTTTTCCCGCCTTTTGTTGCTTCTGTTCCAACATTTTACAGACTTTTTGCTGCCGTTAAATTCACAATAAGCTCAGATTTCCATGAAATGTTAAAATGTCTCAGTTTGACCATCTGATACGTTTTTTATGTTCTACTGGGAGTAAAATATGTTTTTTTATGTTATACTGGGAGTAAAATATGTTGTTCCTGTCCTATTGGGAATAAAATATGTTGTTCCTGTCCTATTGGGAATAAAATATGTTGTTCCTGTCCTATTGGGAATAAATAAATAAATACATGGTTTATGTTGTACTGGGAATAAAATACGGACGGGAATGTGGGTCTTCTGTGGTTACCTCTTTCCTCTTGATGGCATCCCGGAGAAGCTCTACCACATCTTCTCCCTCACAGTCTGTTGCCTTGAAGCCTTTGGTCCAGGTCACCAGGATACCCTGCAGATTCCAGGAAACACAGTTTAATGCCATGATGGAAGAGCTGGAAACCAGAATGAAGAGCACTGAATTGCCCTGATCAAAGAGAAAGAAAAACATGAATGTAAAATCTACTGTTGACATGCGGCAGGAAATGTTAAGTGAATAAAAAAGCAAACCAACGTCAGAGAGTGGACTGTATCTCCAGAAGTAAAAACACAGAAAACCAGCATAAAAACTTCTGCTTGTGCTCTGTGGCTGCAAAGATAAAAACAACCTGATGAAACGTATTTCTGCTCATTAATAACTAAACTGTAGTCATGAGCCTGGTGTTCCCCCAACACATGATGGAGCCTGGGTCACACACCCACTGAGAGGTGGGAACTGGGGAACAACTGGTAGGAATCAGTGTGGAACTGGTGGGGACCAGAGCATAATTTGTGCCGGATTAAGCCGGATCGCACCTCCGCGGTTGGATCTGGAACCTATATTATTGGAACAGCCCCCCCACCGCTGCAAATACATTTAATGAATTGACAAATTGGGGGGGGGTTCCATCACCTGTTCATCACTTTTAACTTGCATTAAACCTCCCCCTTTACAAATTAAGCACTGGTGGGGACTGTTGTAAAAGCAGTCTAAACTGGTGTAGAACTTGTGTCAAACTGGTGTAAACTAATGTAAACATGTCTGGCACTGGTGGGAACCGGTGTGGAACTGGTGTGGAACAAGGGTGTTACTGGTAGTAATGAGAGGGAACTGGTGTGAAATGGTGTGGAACGTACTGCGTCCAGGCTGGTCTGATGGCAGGGGAAGGAGAAGGTGAATCCCAGCGGCAGGCGGGCGCTTTTCATCCCCATGTAGTCCAGAAAATCCGAGATGCAGTGGACGATGTGGTCAAAAAGCTGGAAAGACACGCGATATCACCAGGATGGCACTTTCAGTGTTTTTGTCTTCTCCCAGCTTGGGTCATGAAGGGCCGCTGTCCTGCAGGTTTTAGCTGTTTCTCTGCTCCAACACACCTGATTCAAGTCAGGTAGATACAACAGCTTCTTGTCATCTTCTTCACAGTGAGCCATTCATTTAAAGTCAGGTGTGCTGGAGCAGGGAAAGCTGCAGGGTAGCGGCCGTCCAGCGCTCAGCGGCCGGGGTTTGACCCGGGCCGACATTCAGCTAAATAAAGCTTCATCTAACTGTTTTTCACAGGACTGAAAGGAATAAATGTGTTAATAAAGTAAATCTGACTCAGAAGTGAACATGTCCATCCTCACCTCTTCTCCTGTGCCCTGCATAACCTCTATGGGAATGGCATAGATTTTGTTGTGCATCTCTACCGATCGCCTCTTCCCACTGCGAATCTTTACCAGAAGCACACGGAAGTTTGTCCCTCCGAGGTCCAGAGCCAGGAAGTCTCCATTTTCTGTTTAAAAATAAATGAATAATTAATGAACCAACAGTTTAGTCGGATATTACAAAATTTTACACCCGTTGCTTCCTTATATACTGTATTAGTATCTAAAATTACAGAGAAACCCCTGTAAATCCTGGATTTTCTTTATCCATTTCTTCGACTCTGGCCGGTTGCTCTCTTCACGGTCACAAGTTTCGCTTCATTAGGAAACGTTATGATTTCAGCCTCTCTCATGGATTTGACGTATTCCCATTCCCTGGCCGATCTCCGATCTTTAAGAAGCCTGACGTGCCGATTCCAACTGTGACCAATACCAATTTTTTTGTTGTTTTTTTAAAATAACTGACAGCATAAAGCTTCAATGTTCCAATGTTATTTTACTGAAAAACAACTAATAATACTCGTAAAACACATACAAGCAACCATGTTCTCATATGTTGCATTGAACGTTTTGTCTGCGGGTCCACCAACGCTTACTGCACTAACTGCAAATTGCAAATCTTTGCTCTTTTTATTGTGCTGTATAAAACCTGCCGTTTCACATGAGGATCGGCCGACCACCATCCCCCAAAATCAGTTAAATCGAGGCCGATCGATTGGTGCAGCCCTTATTTAAAAAGAAAAAAGCTTGCAACATGAAGTCATGCATCAGCAACTTTGAAAAGCTTCCATGCAAATAAACCTTTAGGTCGCATCAACCCGGATACCGTACTCGACCAAACTTGGTTCATGTGGGAAAATAGTCTGTATTATTTGTGACATGAAGCATGTAAGTGATTAATAACTCTGCTTTGACTCTTTCATAAGCGCAGAGCCAAAACCAGCGGGCTCATCCTGCTGGCCGACTGGCGTCACACTGCAGCTGCTAGAAGAAAACGTCCACATCGTGCAGCTTTGCAACATTTAATTAGACTCCTCACATCAGACTGTGTACTGAGCTGCTCTGATTCCTGAACAGGAAGCTGTGAATCAGATTTTTTGTAGAACCGAGAATTAAATCTCGATGTAGGGACTGCGTTTACATGCAGCCAGTAATACTTTCATAACCTTAATATCAGCAACACTCTGGTTGTGTGTGGTGATGTAAACACTGGCTGAAACTCAAATATGTCCATATTCTGGTTTTTAAAAGCCTGAAAATTACACCTGTGTTGCATTTCCAAGCTGAATACCTGGTTTCTAATAGTTAATTTTCAGCATTGTGTTAATGTTGTTGCCATGGATACAGGAAGAAGAGGAAAATGGCAGATATTTACGTCATGACGTTGACTGTGCAGTGCAGTTTGGGTCGGCATGTTCCAGCTGATTACAGCTACCATGTATACAGGAGGAAGTCTGTCTGTTAGGGCATGTAAACGGGGAATTCTTAAAGTTTCTGAAACAGGAATATGGAACATAACCGGGATACTGCTGTCATGTAAACACAGCCATTAAAAGAAAAATATCACTGAAACTGAAACTGTTGGTCATCTCAAGCCTGTTTAGACGTTTTTCCTCACCTGTTCCATCAGGAGTACTGCGAACGAAGGTGGGCAGCATCTTGACCGTGGCTTCCCTGTGAGTGTCCTTTTTCAGGCCTCTTTCGATTTCCACCCTCATCCTTTTCTTCACCTCAAGCAGCTGAGTTTTGCTCAGCCTGAATTCTGCCAGAGTCTGCTGAATCTGACGCGCCTGCTCCGTCAGACGGTACGCCACCGCCGTCACCATGGCGGCGCCTTTGCCACTCCCACTTTCAGACAGCAGGAAGCGGACGTCTGAGTCTGGAACCAAGCGGCGCACTGTCTTATGGAGGCGGCGAGCGTATCTGATCAGAGAGCAGAAGGTTTATCGTGAGACAATATCTGGGCTCACATTGTGAATATTTTTTAAAATGGTCACTCATTTGGATCTATTAGCATCTATTCTGATCAGGCATCACCAAGACATCTAAATGCTGTTTAATATCAGAGTCAGTCATTAAAGGGGTCAAAGTGAAATATTTTCTGAATTTTCAGGGTTGTTTTATCTAAGTCTGACGAGGCCCCGCCCCCAGAAACCACCAGTGCTTAACTTTTACTGGTACCAGATCATTTCTCTTCCAGAAAAACCACGTGGTCCATGTGTGTGTGCACGTGTCAACCAGAAAGGGTTTTGGACAGTTTTCATGTGGTCCCTGATGTGTCTACCGGCATATGAAGCACATGTGGATCACACATTTTTCACATGTGAACCATAAGTGGTTTAAATGTGGAAACATGGGCTTCAGGAAGGTTTTCATGAGAGCTACACGTAGAGATGTATTCTTGCATATTTACTACCCTTGTTTCATTTATTTCTTGCTGTTTTTATTTATTTATTTAGACTTTTTATCCAGGGACGTGAGTCCTAATTTTGCACCAGTATCATGTAAACTGCTTTCACAGTGAAGAATCCTTGAATCACATACAGCTCACATGGGCTTTGTGTGTTTCTCACATGTGGTTCACCTTGGGGAGGATGAGCACTCACACTTGCCCTGACTACATGTCGAAATGTCCGTGGGCAAGACATTAAACCAACGTTGCCTCCTGATGTGTCTGCTATGAATGTGTGTGACAGAGAAAAGCTCTTAGTCTGCAACAATAGAAGCGCTGTATGATTGTTGTGTAAATGGGTGAATGTGACATCTGACTGGTCAACATGACGAGTAAAGTTCACTTACACGGTAAGATTCAAGATTCAATCATTTACTGTTGTGTCACAAGCAACAACAGAATTACATTTAGCTGTGATGCAGGCGCTAGTGCACGTTGCAATGCACTGGCATCACGGCTATCCAGGACACTAAGTTGTGACAAGGACAATAAATGATTGGATCCTTAATCTCACCATGCCAAAAACATGTTTATTACATGTAAATCACATGAAAACACTCATTTCACATGGTGTCTTACATCAAACATTCTGCTCACTTGTTGATCTTTGGCTGCTCCTGATTGGACATTTCTGACAATCTAAGCTGACTGATTGGTGGAAAGTGTGACAGGAAGTGGCTTCATTCTCATTTTCAGATCAAAACAGAGGTATCTTTGCAACACAGCAGTGATAAAAGTGTTCTTTGTTACGATGAAAATGTGACAAATGATGGCATTACTTACTCAGGATTTAACATTCAGCATATAGAGCAGGGATGGGCAGCTCCGACGTTCCAGGGCCGCTGTCCTGCAGCTTTTTACATCTTTCTCTGCTCCAACACATCTGATTCAGTCCAACAGTTGTCAGGTTTTGTACAATGACCCACTGATCTCAGCCGGGGGTGCTGCAGGACTGTGGCCCTCAAAGACCGGAGATGCCCGAACGAGATACAGTCTCTGGATGAAAACATTTCATGGCTGGATCATCACCAAAAACATCCTCCTGGCTTCATCCCAGCCATACAGGAGCATTTTTTTCAGGCATACACAGAAATTCCTGCAGACTTTGACTGCTCCTGATTGGACATCAGCCTCAATTTAAGCTCTCTGATTGGTGGAAAGTTGGACAGGAAGTGGCTTAGGGTCATAATACCTTCATGAGACCTTGACCCAAAATGAGCAAAAATTGGCTTTTAAAGATGATTTCAAAGATTTAAAAGTATAAAATCAACTTTTTGTGGATATTACTTATTCATTTATTCATAATCACGATATCAAGACCCCATACCCATCTCTGTGTATGGACAATAGCAATGGGTACTGTGCAATATTTTCAGGCTGAGGGGAGTTGTTGTTTTAAATTATATTTTATCCATCATTCTGTTACTTTTTACTGCTTAATTGTCTGGTTTTGCATTTAAATTTGAACTCTTGATTGTGTTTCATCACAAAATTCCTATGTACGAAGTAAACACTGTACAAATCTCATCTTAATTGGACATTTTAGGCACATTTAGGAGCGCCTGGTGGTGGCGTGGGGCTGTATCTGCATATTAACCCAATCACGCCTGAATTTCTGTACAGAAATAAAAATAAACTACAATTACATATTAAATAAATATCTACATTTATCACAAATTTGCACCCAAAGCGGTTAAAAGTGACCATCAGTTCCTGTCTGATACTCACTGAGGGTGCATCTTGTACAGAGATCCATCGATCCCCACCGTGGTGCGAAGTCGAGCGACTCCTTTGTTTTCCTTTAGGCGGGAAAGGATGGCCCCCAGAGTGGCAGAGATGAGATTCGCCGAGCGGAAAGACACGATGGTGCAAACATGCTGCACGGCCAGACAGTCTTCGTCCGAAGGCTCCACACCCAGCCTCGTCAGGATTTCCATACACTTCTTCAGCCCTTCTTTAGTCCTGAAAGGAGTATCACTTCCTCTGAATCACATTTCAACAAAAACAACATATTCATACCCGCTTTAAATCTAAATTCAGCATTTACTCGTGTCCCAGAACAGCGAGGACTCACTTCTCGATGGCAGAGACGTGTTTAGTCTCGATCTTTCCTTTGGTCAGGAGCTCCGGCGTTATCCGGCCCTCAAACAGCAGCCCCTCTTTGGCCATCTTCACCAGGATGAGCCGGACCAGCTCGCCCATGTACATCCCGCTGGCCATCTTTTCAAACCTGATCAGAGACAAACGCCAGTGTCCAGCAGAAACGGTCAGGAACAAATCTGAACCTCCTCGGCATCATATTCAGGTAAAAGCCTTCATTCAATATTCAGAAGCTCCTGCTTGTCTTACAGCTGCTTCCCAGGGTTGATGGAGCCTCTGTCAATCTCGCGGTCAAACTCTGTGCGTATGTCCTCCAGGGAGCCGTCGTCCCCGAAGGCGCCCCACTCGGTGTTGATGCACATGCGGCCTTCGTCCCCCTCCACCAGGTCAATGTGGCGCAGCTCCTCCATGTAGCAGGCGTTTGTTCCCGTTCCTGAAAGAATGCACAGCGGTCATCGCCATAGGCAAACCCGTACTCACTGTCCTGTTATGTGAAGCGTTTATTGATTTATTCATTTATTTAATTTATTATCTATTTATTTATTCATTTATCTATTTATTCATGTATTCCTCTGTTCAATTTTTAAAAACTAGCCTGCTGAGTCAGATTGTCCTGCAATTTTTAAATCTATAGTCAAGGTATGAATACCATTACATTTTTCATCATTCCATGATATCCTGCTGGCAGTATGAACTGTCTTTGCTCTTATATCTTATAATTTAAAAATATTTCTGATCATAGCCCAAGCTAGCGTTATTATTGCTGCCAAAGTGTAATAATTTCTACCCACATCTCTTCCTGTGGTCAATGCTTATATTTACATTTATATTTACAGTCGGTAGGGATACCGGTGGAATTAAACAGAGGACAGGCTCACTGAGATATGCCGACGCTTTGTTTTTATGTCCTGCTTTACCCTCCCTGCATCAAACGCTGACCACAGAAAGAAAGTTGTTATCCTTATCTTTTGTTTTAGAGGAACTTCATGCTCATTCAATGTATATTAATATTAAACGGAAAGATATTTGTTAAAAAAAGAATTTCCTGTCAGTATTTTAAGCTAACAGGTCAGGCTGTTTTTTATCCATTTAACCCTATAAAACCAAATGTATTTGATGCATGCCATTTCTGAAACATTTTGCATCATTTTTTGGTAAAAACCCTGTTGTAGACTGTATGATACTTGTCTTCTGCTCCCTCATGGACATCAGGAAGCACAAGACAACACTACAGTAATTTTGACCATCATGTGGTTATTAATGATAGATATGCAAAAAAAGATTTCTTCATTTTTTTCCCCGCATTTTGTTTAAGGCGCAAATGAAGACTTCAGATTTTAAAACTTAAGACTTCTCTCCATATTTTTCATGGACTGGGGTTAAAAGGATAAAAAAGTTATATTAATAGCGTCATAATAATGCAGTATACCGTGAAACCATGAGATTTTTGCTCTAAGCTGTCAGAATTTCATACCAGCACACGCCTGGATGCTGTCATGTCAATACGGAGAAAAAGCTCTGAGGAAGGTTTCCATCACCGTGTTGGATCTTTCACACCAAGAACTATAAACAGGGCCCAGCCTGGTAATAGGAGGCGGCTGTATTTTAGCTTTGTGAAGTTGAAAAGTGTAATTCTCTACATCATTCAGGAGCTGCTGCAGATATTTTCACAGTAAAATGATAAATAAACAATTAGCTCCTTGTTTTCACCTATAATGATTCCCACTTCACAGCGCTGGTCATCAAATCCACACGTCATCATCGTGCCGACCGTGTCGTTCACCACCGCCATGATGTCTGCTTCGTAGTCCTAAGAGAACAAAGTCAGCTGTCACTACGTCAGACTGAGACCGGCCGTCTGAAATGATGGAGAGTGGCGTCAAAACAAGTCACCCCTCGCTTCTTGATGGCCTTGTTGAGGAGCTGCACAACGTCCATGCCCTCCACACCGCTGGCTTTAAACTTCTTCGTCCACGTCAGCAGGACGGCCTGTAAAACCAGCATCAGTATCAGAGATTTCCTGCAGAGCATTTCCAGCTGTAACCAAATACCGAGCAGACACACTCAGCCGTCACAGGGTCGCTCAGAAATGTTTACCTCATCCAGCTTGGTTTGGGCGCAGGGGAAGGAGAAGGTAAACCCCACAGGGAGCCTTTTATCCTTGATTTTATGCTTCTCCATGAAGTCTCCCAGGCACTCTGCGACGTGGCCAAAGAGCTGGAGACAGACAAGCGATGTTTAGACTGGAATAAACATACACAAAATACAAAGAGATTTAAAGAGAAAACATTTTCCCAGGACAGTAGAAACCACCGCTTCATATTGGTCACGTTCACATGAGAGCTTTAATTCCTCTTGGAATAAAGAAAACATGTTTTCTGTGTAAACCTTCCATGTAAACCTTAATTCAGAATGAATATTTCCATGTAAACCCAAAGGAGAATATTTTAATCTGGATTATTTAAGTCAGAATGATTAATTCCGACTTAAAAACATCATATAACAGTAGCCAGTCACTCTCTGAGTAAAAAGAAATGTCAGCTTCAGAGGTTTTATGCAGCAGCAGCAGCAGCATTGGGACTTCAGTCTGAGACTCTTAAACAAACCTGTTTAGAGATCACGTTACGCTTCCTACCAGCTGTCTCTGCATCATTTCATTAAACTGCATCTGTCTCCATCCCAGTCGTGAGCCGATCCCTCAGCTGCAAACAGAGGCTCATGTTTGGGATATCGTGTTTCCGTCCGAGCGCCAGCTGTTCTCTAACTGGTTCAGAGGAGGTCAGCGCAGGTTGTGACGTTGTGTCATGGCTAGCGGGCAGAGAGGAGCTCTTTTCTACAGAAACTCACCTTTACCCTGTTAAACAGCAGCTTAGACAGGGACGGTTTGTAAGAAGAGTAATTTGATGAGGTGTGTTTTGTTCTGCCTCCTGTCTGGGCGACATCCACAAAATAAAATAACTCAAGTACATCTTCACAACTGCCAGGCCGTATATCCCAGGGTCCTCATTTAAAAACAGTGCGTACGCACAGAAGTGTGCTTAAAGTGTGCGTACAAGGATTTCTACATAAAGTCTGGGATTTATCAACTTGTACTTGTGGGTAGAAAAATGTGTAAATTTAAGCACAAAATTCCCATGTATATGAACGAAACCTGGTGGTAGAACAGGGAAACTACATCTATTCTGCATCATCTCAGCATCTGTTGGTCATTCTTTATTCATATTTAGTCTAAATAATGATCATTCATTTAGTAATCTCAGAAAAAATAAATAGATATGGACATTGGTTTTGTTTTTACTAAAGGAACGAGTAACAGGTGAGAGCCCAGCATCAGTTATCTGACACTGAATAATATTTCAGACTCTGCTGTGACGTCATCAGAAGATCAGCTGATGTGTCTCTGAGATCATTTGTGATCAGATGCAGCAGAGATCCTGTCAGGACACTAAGGAGCAGCATTATATAACCCGTGATGCGTCTTTTCAATGGACCGCATCACACCATGTTAGCAGCGCTGTTATGATGCTGCTATGATGCTGTTATGATGCTGTTATGATGCTGCTATGATGCTGCTATGATGCTGTTATGATGCTGCTATGATGCTGTTATGATGTTGTTATGAATCTGCTATGATGCAGCTGTGATGCTGCTATGATGCTGCTATGATGCTTTTATAATGCTGTTATGATGCTGCTATGTTGCTGCTATGATGCTGCTATGATGCTGTTATGATGTTATGAATCTGCTATGATGCTGCTATGATGCTTTTATAATGCTTTTATGATGCTGCTATGATGCTGCTGTGATGCTGTTGTGATGCTGCTATGATGCTGTTATGATGCTATTGTGATGCTGTTATGATGCTGCTATGATGCTGCTATGATGCTATTATGATGCTGCTATGATGCTGTTGTGATGCTGCTATGATGCTTTTATAATGCTTTTATGATGCTGCTATGATGCTGCTATGATGCTACTATGATGATGTTATGATGCTATTATGATGCTGTTATGATGCTGCTATGATGCTATTATGATGCTGCTATGATGCTGTTATGATGCTATTATGATGCTGCTATGATGCTATTGTGATGCTGCTATGATGCTTTTATAATGCTTTTAT
>JBAMHT010000003.1:646572-659878 GCA_037177075.1 Craterocephalus fluviatilis | reverse complement strand
AACCATCACTTGACTGCATACTATCATTAAATCTTCTAACTTTATCACTAAAATAAATACTAAAATAGTTAGCAATTTCAACTAGTTTAGTTATAAACTCTCCCTCTACTTCCAAACCTACCTGCATGAGGAAGAGGATGTTGTGGCTGTGTACGGATCTTTCACATCATGATACTGAGGAACCTGTTCTTCATAATTGAATCATTAAATCCAATAAACAATACCAAACAAGAGTCAACAGCAGAAGAAGCTGTTTGGCAAAGAAGATTCACAGTTTGTTATACGGACACCACCCACATACTTACCTCTGCTGCTCATCCTACACCTACAAAAACATTTTCTTTACAAATATGGCTCCATTTGAAAGGGAATTGGACACGTTTTTCATCGTCTTGAGAGATTAATTACCAAGAATCACTATTAAAACAAAGTAATAACAAACCATTGAAGCACAGTTGCTTCTCTAAGTGACGCCGCCGTTTTATTGCGAAAGGTCTAGCCGGAAGTGCCGCTCGGCTTTTCTCGGCTCCGGCTCGTGTCCTCCCGGCAGATCAGCAGACTTCGGCTCAGCTCGGAGAATCAGCACCAGACTTTATGGTGGAAAACCGTTTACTAATTTCACCTTTTTCTGGGGACCGGCTGTATGATTAAGCTACAATCTTCAATGAGTAAGCATATCCCAGTAAGTAATGTTTGTTTCGTGGCTGCCATTTTGTTCCTCATCCTTCATCTTCTTCGGTAAATCAGTTTTCGTTAACTCCCCAGCTGGCCTTCCTTCGCGTTTTTCTTCGATGAAATCACGGCCTGCTCGCCTTAAAAATCCACAAGATACCGCTAGTTAACATTTACCCGCATGTTAAATGTTGGAATAAGGGGCTGGATGTTGTTAATGAGCTGGTTTTTGTGGGGTTAACCGAAGGTTTGTGCGGTGTTCGTCACGGTTAGGAAGCGGCATTAGATGCGCAGCTCGGGCTGGTTCTGGCCACACACTCGAAGTTTCTGTCGGATTACATGGACGCTTTTTTTCCTAGATACTTTATAAATGTGAATAAAAGCCCATTCTTGTTGTATTTCGTCACAGACGTGTACCTTGGTGTAATTTTCACGGTGGAGGAACGTGCGGCGTCTGACTGCAGGCCTCTAACGTAATGTGATGGCGCCGTGTTTTATCCTCACACAAAGGACACTTTAAACCTTCCCATCCAAAGCAGAAACACGACGCCTGTTAAAACATGAGTCACGCATCGTGTCTTCATCCACATCAGCTTTATATCAGGCATTTTATCTCTTATTTACTGTTTTAACGCAATGTTGCTTTTTCATCCTGGAAATAGCGGATTATCAGAGCATACTGGAAGATCTCAGGTTTCCACCATAACCAGAGGAAAGGGTTTCCCAGAAAACTGAGCCCTGTGCTTCTTGGAGGCGAGTAAGACAGAAACATGCCAGTGAAGTCAGATTTATGGCCATAATTTGTAGGTTTTTGTGCGTTAAAGCTCAGTTGAAGGCCTCATGGTGAGATCAACCTGCACAGATATGACCTAGATGTCAGAAATGACACATCCATCCTATTTTACACTGCAGCCATTAGATAAGATGTTACATGGCAATATGCTGGCAGGTACACGGATATACTCACTGTGGTGTTTCACATCTGATTTTTAATGTGAAGTTTAGATGACATTGTATATAAACTGTATATATTAGGAATGCAAATTATGAAGTAATTCGTTCATTGATAGTTGCTTCATCTTATAGGTCGATGATCGATAAGTGGCAATTTTTCTGAGAAGCTGAATCTCCCTCTAAATCAATAGGTTCATTTCTATGAAAATGCTATCTTAACTGAAAATGCAAATCATATTCTTTTAATAAAATACTTTTCTTAACAGCAAGTAACAGCAAGTGACAACACATTCATAGATGGAACAATGCAAACAAAAATATTGTTATTATGGTGAATATAATTAAACACAATAAATTAAATTATGTCTATAATCAGGTGACAGCTTCACTCATGTTCACATGTGCGTCAAGGACGTCAAGCTTGTCCTCGTGGGCTGGCGAGGAATTACAGGCTCAAAACGATTAACTGCAATTAAATTTATTTTAATCAAATAATTTATCAATGTTTAATTAATAATCGATTAATTTTTTGCATCCCTATTAAATATATTTTCGTAGGGATGGGCATAATTAATTGATGATCAATTAATCCATTGCTAAGATTTTAAGTGATTAATCGAATGGATCTTTAGACTGGTACTGAAGTTTAATGTCAGTGTATTTCAGCATAACCATTAAATGAATCCCATTCAGCAGCCGCATAAGTCATTAATGTATTAATAAAAATTTAAATAAAGGAAGCACACTAGGTTTTATGTACTGTCTCTTCATCTAAATATAGGCTGAGTATTGGATTTTAATATATAAATATTAATGATTAATTGATTGCATTAAAATATGCTAACATGTAAAAATGATTTTCTTCATAGACAATGTTAGATTTTATCCCCAAGGAAATGCAACTGTTGAACTCCAAAGACCACCTGTCGATAAATGGAGTCAGATTTTCCGACTATGCAAACCCCTCTTTAGATGCACATAGATTCAAGTTGTGCATTGTTACGAACAGCGGTTATCAACCTTATTTCACGTTAGGTTGAATCCATGCTTGGTTTTATTCTTTCATCAGCCATTTCTCACCATAAATATGCATTCTTCCTTTGAGAAAACTAAAGCTCTAATAATTCATAACATAAAGGTTTACGTTTTTTTTCCTTTCAAAATAAGGAGATATCATCTGCTGCTAGGCATTTCTCAGACAGGTCTCATTAATAACATGGCGCAAAATACGTTTTTTTCTGTTTCATGTGAGTGAAACACCCAGATTATTTAAAAAAAGCACAAACACCACACCTCATCTCTGTGGACATGGCCTTTGTCTAAATCAAAGCTTTGAGGACTCCCTGAGCCCCTTGGGTCCTTAATTCCCACATTTTCCCACATTGGGAAAAACAATTGTAGACTTTGAAAACTTAAAGTTCTCAAGTAAACAAAGTTCAGGATCTAACATTAGCGCCTAAGATCCTGGTTAAAGTGGAGCTGATGCCATACCTCACCTTGGTCCCCAGCCAGGTAAGCCCACTTAGCTGAAAGTTATCCTTTAACTGATGTTTTTAAATCCTAAAACTCCACTAGATCTCTAAACGCTATCACTTTTATCATTATGCATGTCCCAGGATCAGGATTATTTTACTTTGTGATGGCTATCTTACCATTTAGGTGATTTAAGTTTTCTGGGCATTTATGTCCCGTCCTGGAAGTTTCTATCCAAACACAACATGTAGTCTTTTACACAAAGGCTCTGTCTCGTAAATCCTCCTGATTTGATTCCTTTACCATTTGAACAACTTAAATTGCGATTCTGGTGATTCTTCCATATCGCAGATTTTTTGGGAGGAAAACAAAAAAAATTTCAAAAAAATCTTTTTGTTAGTTTCTTTTTTCTTAATTTCAATTAGGAAAAAACAACACAGTTGCCAGAACAACAATCTGCTACTATAATACCTGACAAGACAAGTTAAAAAGATAAATACAAATAGTAATAATCAAATTTTTAAAAAAAATTTGGGGGGAAAAAATTAAATTGTGAAAAAAAAATCCTGATTATTCGATTTATTTTTTTTATTCAATTTTCCCACCCTTATGATCCATGATAACACCATTATTTATCACTACTTCATCACTATCTCTACTATGTTGCGAGGAGACCACTACACCTCGACATGATGATAAAGCCACTTGTTTTAAACTTTCCACCAGTCAGAGAGCCTAAATGTCCAATCAGGAACAATCAAAGATCAACAAGAGAGCAGAAAGTTCTAGAAGAAAATAATCGTCCTCTATGGATGGAATAAAGCCAAGAAGCTGAACTGGAGCTGGTTTAGTCAGAATAGGAGGGAAATAGTTGCAGAAATGCAGGAAAAAAAGTGTTTATGTCAAAAGTTTCTGTCATTTGTCTCAGAACCCACATTTTCTTCTGCTGAGTCTTGGGGGAACGATGTGCAGATCAGAAAAGGTTCGATCACTGCTGATGTCTAATTTCTACAAAGTACTGTTAGTAATAAATTCAGTTTTCTTGTTCTGGTTGGACTATATATTGCTTTATCTGGTTAAATTCGATGAACATCATTTTACTCCCGTACTCGGACAAGGCTGTCCTGAAAACATGTCATCATGGTGACAGTTTTTTTTATTTAAAAATTAGTTTGAAGTCTAAAGGGTTAATTTCCTGCAGCCTGTGATTGGTCCCACTCATGTCACATGCTTCATCGTGTACAGTTACATGGGCTGAATGTATGCATGGCAGCAATCTGGGGCATTTGTTTATCAGATAATCTTCCCGTTTACGGCAGCCTGCACGGCTGCTCTGCCTCCCTGGCCCAGTAGTTTAGTATGAATGTAAAGGAGCTGCTGAGATCCTGGACTCTGCTGGTCCTGGTCGATACCCGGTTCATGGTTTACCGTTGGAAACAGCAGTTCGCATTTAGACTGACTTTAAAAATGTGAATTGATAATCCATAGTCCCGGCGTCTCTCCTCTGGCTTCCGTCTGCTTTTTGGATTGATTCAAGATTTTATGTTCTAATTTTATAGTTTTAAATGGGCTCTGTCTTATTAACTGATCTTTTTCCAAGTAGGGATGACGCAATGAGAGATTTTCATGATTTTACAATTACTGCAATTATGTTAGATTTGTAAAATAGCTTTTACTTTGGGCTTCTGCACCTGAGAAGTGAGAACTTTGTTCTTCTTTTTGGAGGCCTCGAGAACAAAATGACGTAATTTTGTTCTCACTGGTCGTCGGGCTCCAACGTTTTTCTCATGGGGCTCTTAGAAGTTCTGCGTGATTGGTGGGACATGTGAGGTGTTCGTAGATAAGGTATGAAGCATGAAGGTGATGAAGTGACGTCCACATTTCTACTAATGCAGGATGAATGAACAGCTTTAAATAACAGGTGATGGAGGTGATGAGAAAGTATGGAAACATTTCCACCCATGCGGTAATTTCCGCCCCGTCTCGCACACTTCTTCTCGTAAAAGGATGAAATGCCCTGGCGAAAATTAACTTTTTTATTATTATTACGGCTTTGAGAACAAGAAAAAAGCTTTGGCTTCTCCTGGAGAATGGAACAAGCTTTTCAAACATACTCAAAGCATTTCCTCCTCTCCGTTAAATCACGCTTTATAGGCTGGCGTGCTATCTTTTTTTTTTTTTTTTTTTTAAATTTCAATTAGGATAAAACAATGCTGCCAGACTAACATTCTGCTACTATAATACCCAACAAGACAAGTAAAAAATTTAAGTAAAGAGCAGTAAAAATAATGAAAAAAATCAAATACAAAAATTTTAAAAAAATGTTTTTGCATTCATTAAAAAAATATTTTTTTAACAAAAAAAAAAATTATGTGGGGGGGGGGAACCCAATATTAGATTTTTTTTAAACATAAAAATTTGATTTAAAAAAAATTATTATTAAAATTTTGAAGTAGAAAATCCCAATATTAGATTTTTCGGTTAAATTTTCCCAACACTAGTATTTTCTTCTTGGTCAGTGGTTGCTTCAGAGAATACTGCTCCCTGGTGAGCAAATGTATCTGATACATTTTGAGCCCTTCCGTCCATCCTGACAGGAATGAACCCGGACTAATCGCTGCATCCCGAGTTTCAAGAGCGAGATTAAAACATGAGACATTGTGGTTATTTGTACTCAGTTTTGTTGTTGTCATCCTTTTTGTGTTTTAAGTTCTCTGTATAATGAGTGTAACTCCATTAAGCTTTTTAATTAAAGTGTTGAGCCAAAATAACACGCTTGATGTTTTTGCTGAAGCCCGTCGTCTCTGCTTGTGTCCTGCAGCAGTTCTGTGGTGTTCTGGGTCACACATTTATGGAGTTTCTGAAGGGCAGTGGAGATTACTGCCAGGCTCAGCACGCTGCCTATGCAGACGAGTGAATCGCCAAACTCGCCATCGATCCGAAGCACTTGAGCCACAGGAGGGACCCCGGGAAATTGGCAGGACCGGGACGCCTCCCAGAACCAGCGGCAACTCGGCCTGGATGGGGTAACTCCACCTGCTGCACACTGCCCTCATCGGCTTCCACCTGGCCAGGATCAAGGTGGAACCAGCCTTTTTTTCTCCTCCTTTTTCTTTTTTTCCCTTCAATTTCTTTTGTTACAGCAGAGACGGCCGCAAGTTACATTTCTAACTGCTCCTTCAGCTGCCCTGAAATTAATTTAAGTTAAATATTTTTTCTCAGCCTTGCCAACCTCATCCGAGTTCGGAGGAATTTAAATTTTTTCTGTTGTTTCTGGGCTTGCTAAAGCTCAGAGGACTTTTGTGTTTGACATTCCCTCCGAGTTGAACTGTTTACACTGGTGTTTTTACTCTGTGGAATTCGGTTTGGTTTTTTTCACGTCGTCACGATGGCTCGAATGAACAGACCAGCACCCGTTGAGATCACCTACAAGAACATGAGGTTCCTCATCACCCACAACCCCACCAACGCCACCCTGAACAAGTTCATCGAGGTGAGTCAGGCGATGTTAAGTGTGAGGGAGGGATTTCGGAGAATATTCATGTCTGGGTTTGTTTGCAGGAGCTGAAGAAATATGGAGTCACCACGGTGGTGAGAGTCTGCGAGGCCACGTATGATGCCACCCTGGTGGTGAAGGAGGGAATCCAGGTTCTGGTGAGTTTTGGGACTTAACCCTTCAGCACATTTAGGGGATTTTACTCACCTGGGTTTAAAAAATTGATTGATTGTAAGAATAACAAAAATCAATAATCGATTCATAAAACAGCAAAATCTTTTTTTTTTGGGTTTTTTTTTTGTGTTTTTTTAAAAAGAGAGCTCAGTTTTTATTCAACCATTCTTTTTTACCCTAGTGTTTCAGTTAACACTGTATTCTGTTTTACATGTCACATTGGCTATTTTCACAAATAAATGTTAGTTATGTATTTGACATGCCAGTACTTCTGGACATTTTTCAATGAAAACATGAATATTAAATGTATATAAAATACACACCGTTGAAAGGTTACTTCAGCGTTTCATAAAAATTGCCATCTGTGAATGTCTAATATTCAAGAAATATTGATGTGACATGAAGATATCTGAAAATGAATTGATATTGAAGCTAATCGAAATTAATCAAACCAATTTTTGCTTTTGTGAATCGAATCGATTTGATGAAGGAAATTACGAGTGATACCCAGCCCTAGTACTTCTTGTGTATTATTGATAAAACAGTCATCTTATAATGCACAGTCGAGTATTATTAGGGATGCAACAATACCACTTTTTCCAAATCCAATATAATACCTGAATCTGAGTACTTGTCAAAACAGAGTACTGATACTAATGCTTGTACTATAAAAAATGCAATGAATTGGAAGACAGGTTTTATTTTCTTCTGTTTTACAGCATGGTGAAATGGTGAAATAAATAAAATGGAAATAAAAATGACAACATAACTAAAATTTCTAGTAAAACTAACGTTCAGTGTAATAAATTGGATCGATCGACTTTAACGAGTACAAGTATTTTGATACTGATGACGGTATTGATGCAACCCTAAGTATGATACATCTCTGTTTTCAGGACAACCTGGTCTTTCATAATATCCATTATGCAATGGTATCACATGAATTATATAAAAGTTATAGAGTTAGAAGCGAAAAAACAAAAGGGAAAATTAATTTTGCAAACATCTACTGAAAAAGGCCCAGTGAACTGCATTGAACATGTAGACACTATAAAAATGTTATTTAGGGTCTTGGGGATTCTGGGGTAAAAAATTTAACCTGTAACTATAAAACAAATATCAAAATTGTCCCATAAATGAAAAACAACTCCCATTCATTTTTCTCTACTTTCGTATCAATATAGGCTATAAATATTGACCTTTAGTGAATAAAAATTGATGATTAATTAGTTGTTAAATCTCCTGATAATCGATCAAGACAATTTAATTGAATGCCCATCCCTACTTTAAACATCAATTATTGCATCACATCACAGTTTCATTCATGGAAATGACTTACACAGACAATGGAGTGAAGCATCTCCACAACTTATGATCTTTGACCCACCATGTGACAGAATAGAAGGTCTATAATTTGATATTCAAACTCATGTGATACCGTTTGATTGGACACTGAGTTACCAACAGTTATCAACTTAGCTTCTGTACGTCCCACAGACATACCGGAACTAGCAGCTTAAAGATTGAAGTGTTTTCTTCGTAGATAAAAACAAATTCGCTATCTATTACCGTTCCCGAGATATGTGCAGTTATGTTGAACATAGGGAGTTCAAGTGTAAACATTATGTATTAATCATCCGTGTGTCCCCACCAACATGCAGCCTGTAGTCAGAGTGAGTAGAAACCGATGGAGTTTTCAGCTGTGAGGGAAAGAAAAACTCTCCAGGTGTTCCTCCCCCTACAACAACATTTTTCTTTCCCCACAGCCGGCTCAGCCCTTGCACTTCTTTTGTTTTGGTTTCCAAGAAACTGGGCCACTGACATCACCCCGCCCCCCCCTCTTCCTCCCGCCTCTCTCTTCCCTCCACAGGATTGGCCGTTTGACGACGGAGCTCCTCCCTCCAACCAGATTGTGGATGATTGGCTGAACCTGCTGAAGCTGAAGTTCAGGGACGAGCCGGGTTGTTGCATCGCTGTGCACTGCGTGGCCGGACTGGGGAGGTGAGCGTCGCTGTGGGAGGTTCCAGCCGTCGTACTGGGACTGTTTCTGCGCTCTGCTGGTGGAGGGGGGAAAAACATGGACACAGAAAGAGAAAAACACTCCAGCTGTTTGCAAGCGTATAATTAACATAATCTAGTTTTTATAGTTTGTAGCAATAATAAACCAGGGAAACGTAATAATGCTGAAACAGGAAAATAAGCTAAACTGCAGATTATTTTCCTCTAACATGTCAAATGTTGATGTGTGCAGTATAAAAGTGGGTCACATAAGATGTTTGAAGTTTAGGAAATCTGTCGTTTTCTCTTCTTACTAACCACTTAAACCAGTTAAACTGGTTGGTAAGAAAAAGATCAGATTCTCTAGAAATGGTTCTTAGCAATATTTCCACATTTTTATAAGATACCGTTAGTTTAACCTACTGTGGATTAGGGTATAAACTATTTGTTTTTTTGTAGTTTTTTGTTTTTTTTGTTTTTTACTCCAATCAGTCAACCTTTTATATAACACCTTTCATAGATAACAAAGCAACAAAAAGAAGAGATAAATTTGCATATAATTTACATTTTATGCTTATATTTATCCTTTTAAAGTGCTTTAACCTGCCTTGTTTGGGTTTGCACCTTTCAGCACCATGTCACATGTGAATTTGATTATTTTTTTCATTTTAACCTGATTTCTTGAAACACTGGACCTAAAATCACCAAATCTGAGTGGGAAAATTTGGATTTATTAATAAGAAAACCACAAGCATATATATAACCATTTTTATAGCTTGGAATATAAATATAGGTTTCAAATTAAAAGGGATTCAGTTGTTTTGAGGTCTGTATCTCAGACAAGGGGGCGCTGTTCTCTCGAGTTTACATGAGTTTTAATCCCCTTTTATTCAGCGTTTATTCTGCTTTAAGGAGATAAGAAATGGCCATTCCAAATGCGAATTATCATTCCCAATTATACTTAATTCTGGAGTAAGTTGCTGATTTATTAAACTTAAAATTTCAAATTAAATAATCCCTGCATCATGAATACCTTGTTTGTTAATCGTTGATGTGGTGTTTGTCCCCAATAGAAATGACGGTGTAATGGATTTTTTTTTATCTGCTCGTGAGCACTGTAGGGGTAGAATTGGATGCGGTGTCATTTTTTCCTACGCCAAATGTGACGTAAATTACAGGGAAAAGCACACCGAACTAGTTGAGCAACATAATATAAAAACTGGTTTCAAGGTTGAAGTTTGTAATATGAGTAGAAGTCAAAATGGCCACTACGTCACCTGAAACCAGACATGTGATCCTGTCCACATGGTGAAAGAATAAAAACACCATTAATATCTTTACATAACTAGGGCATTATATCTTTAAAATTAATCTTTAAAAATTAATTGGATTACAAAATAATATAGTGAAGTTTAACATAGTGCCTGCATATAAATACCAAAATCATCATATTGAGATGTGTTAGGCAACTGTAACCACGTGGCATGGAAGGAAGGGCCTAATTTAGTCATTAATGCATGTCCTGCACACCATATCCAGAGGGTACAAGAGGCTTTTCCTGTACGGTTCCTTACTTGATGGGACTGAATCTTTATTTATCAGGTAAAATGTCCAAGAACGAGGCAGATCTGAAGAAGCTGAAGAAAACAGATGATTAGAGAAGCAGAGGTCTGGATCCTTCCATTAAAGAAAAGGCAAAATTCTCTGTGGCAGTTCAAATAAATTGAAACTGAACAAGTAATAAATATAAATTAGCTAAATTAGAATTTAGTGAAATAAGACATTGTTTTTTATTTTTGTTGAAAAAAATTATAAACAGTCTGGTCCTGGACCAATGAGAGCACTTTGCTGATGAGCAGTGGGCCAGAATACCTGTGGACAGGGGTAGAGTCTGATGGAGAGTTACAGAAAACACCTGACTGTAGTCATGGCCTCAGAAGGTTGTTCAGCTAAATATTAGCTGATCTGTGACATAATGTATGTTTTTCACATTTTTTGCTTTAAAAAAAAAATCTACTTCTATTGAACCACAATTCAAAAACACTGTCATGATTTCATAAGATTTTTTATTAGTTATTACTTTAGTCAGTTTCAGCTTATTTTAATAACACCAGTTCTTTTCCTTCTTTAATGGGAGGGTATGATGAAGAATTTAGCAGACAACTGTAACGTGAGTTATTGTGATTTTCTCAAGAAGCCGTCTAAACCGGTTAAAGTTACAGCCAAACCAGTGGACCTCGTACAGATGGAGCGGAGCTGGGAGTCAGAAAACCAATAAATCAACATATAGACCTTCAAAGATAGTTCTAACACTGAATGGCAACAAACATTTCCACATTACCGTCGTATTTAATCACGACTGATTGCATCACTTTATTGAACATGTAAGCCTGAATTACAAGTTTGCTCTACAGCCGAACCAAACCGAAGAGTTTCAGCTGGGATTGTCTCTGTTGATGAACTAAACAAATTTCTCTCTGCAGGGCTCCTGTTCTGGTGGCGCTTGCTTTGATCGAGTGTGGGATGAAGTACGAAGACGCTGTCCAGTTCATTCGACAGTAAGTTCGTGATGCAGGGTCAGAGAAGGCGATCTCTGGTCTGTGAATGTGAACAGAGCCGAATTAACCTGCTTGTGTTGCTTCCAGGAAGCGTCGCGGAGCGTTCAACAGCAAGCAGCTCTTCTACCTGGAGAAATATCGTCCAAAGATGCGCCTGCGCTTCAAAGATTCCAACGGCCATCGCAATAACTGCTGCATCCAGTAGCGCCAAACCCTGAGCCATGCCACCCGCACCCCACCCACCCAAACCGCCCCCCACCACAGAAGAGCTCGGTTCGGTCTGCTGGCTTGTCGCCCGGCTGGCTTGTTTGTTTGTTTTCCTCGTTGTATTGAAGGATTTTTGCTTTAGAAAACCATGCCCCCCCCTCTCCCCGACCCTTCCCTCCCCAGGCTCAAAAATCAAACGTCTAAAAGAAAGTAAAGTTGCGTGAACCATGTTTATTCTTCAGGTGCCCGGAGAATGGAGACAAGAATTAAAACAAAACGGCTAGGAAGGGCCGTGCTGAGTCGTGTATCATTGTAAGATGTTGGATTAGCTGTCGTCCGCGGCCCAAACATCCTGATTGGCTGCTGCATTTACACCCGAGATAAGTGTTACAAAATAATTGAAACTATTCAAGCAGATATTCAAGCCCCATCAAATTTTAAGGTTCAGTTCCAGAGTGGCTAGAAAGAGGTATGCCTTCCTCCGAATCAGATGGATCATCCATAAATGCCTTACAATGGAAGTGGAACAAAGGCAATCGAGGCCGGAGCTCGACTCCCGCTGGCATCCGGAAACAAGTCTTTCATTTTTCTACTCGGAACAAAAAAAAACGTTGCCTTCGTCTCGTGCAGGAAGTCTCTCACACTTATGCCCTTTCAGTAACTATTTTTACTATAAATTGCTTAATTGTTGCAATATTTGTCAATTGAAAGTCTAGGAACGCTTACTTTTTTTTTTCCTCCAACAAATCATCTGTTTACTAATTACCTGCCATGTCCAAAATGTGATCTTTAAGTCTGTTTTTGTTCCAATTTTTATTTTGTTTTCATTTTTTTCCGCTTCAAACTGGACTTCCAACGTCTGCGATATTTTGTATGCCTTTTTGTTTGATGTCTGTAACTTAAGACTTGGATACTTGATGATTTTATGTATATGAAAATGTGTACTATTATTATTAGGTTGGCTATTTATACTGTCAATGGATGTGTGATTTAGTACAGTGAGCGACAAAGTTGTAGCTGTTCACCAACTTGTGAGAGTACATTAAATGATACACTGAAAGACAAAAATCTCTCCTTATGTCCCTTCATTCTTTTTTACTGTTTACACAGTTTTATTCTACTTAGTTTTACATCACATTTTAACCCTTTCATGCATATTGTCCATTACAGTGGATGCCTATTTGACAACTGCTTTCCAGTATATTCATGGGTGGGGACGGAAAATTTGTAATTTGCAGTTTCAAAACTGGATATCAGTGCTTCATGCAATACACTGTTATTTACTGTAGAATAAATATATATGTACATATATGGAGAGAAATTTGTTTCTTTATTATTCAATCTAATAGAATAGATTTGAAACCAAAACATTAGTTTTCCAGTCGTGTCGCTTTTGATTGAAAATAGTTTTGATTGAAGTTGGAGAATAGGCTCTCTCAAATGTATATTTTTTTAATTGCAACCTATTTTGTTTTTATCTCGACAAAAAAATTTGATTCTCACTTCTTTTGCTTTCAAAATTAACATTTTGTTTCAAATCTATTCTATTTGATTGAATAATAAAGAAACAAATTTCTCTCCATACACAGCAGAGTATCCGAGGAATTTAATGGATACACAAATAATTAACTATAATAGTAACAGAATTAAGAGAAAAGGTAAAGACAAGCTGTGAGAAACTAACAAAAAAAAAACCCAATATATATCTGATGTATCTTATGCAGTATGAACACACACAAAGGGAACCATCAGGGAATATCCATCGGTGGACACG
>JBAMHT010000003.1:511335-521517 GCA_037177075.1 Craterocephalus fluviatilis | reverse complement strand
CCACGTAGACAACCATTTTTCTTAGAAAGATTAAAATAATATCAGGTATAGTTCCTTTAAGTCCTGACCTTTTTTATACATCACAAAATAACTCTTATGAAAACAATAAAAAAATTATAAAATAAACACCCCCTTGCCAAACAAAAGGCATAAAATTATAAAACGCAAAGAAAAGTTCTTAAAATGAGATTTAAACTAAACAAAAGATGTTGCTTAGAAATACAGATTTTAAAAAAGATAATCTAGCATCACCTCAAAAACATTAATGATCATTTTAGTGTGTTTTAGAGTTTTTACCAGTGAGGACATTAAAGCGCTGATTGTTGGACCAATTCGAGTCTTGATGCTCATCTGCTTCAGCAGTTCAGCACACATTGTCAGACACCGCAGAAGAGTCTCTGGGTCATTCTGGAAAAAAAAAGGTCTCAGTTTAAGATAAATTGCAGTAAATGAGAAGTGAGTGATGTTTCCTGCATCTTCTGTACTTACCTTCTCAGCAGCGCGGACCTCCTTGTCAGCTGGCTGGTTGCTCTCTGCAATTTCCTGAATGATTTGGTTCCGGCGGCCCTCCAGGTTTGTGATGGAGTCCTTCAGCTCTGCTGCCCGGCTGAAATCCTGAGCTGTGATACAGTCCTCCAGAGTTTGTTTGGCCTCCAAGATCCGCACTTTCACCTCTGCAAGCTGGGTGGGAGGAGACAGGAGAGTCATTTCTTTGCTGGAGTAACACACAAGAGGGTTGACTACTGAGACGTGCAACTGTGCCTCCACTAACAGGAAAAACAACAGCTGATGCCCTGGGCAAGGTCACAAGCCTCTAGTGGCTACTTCGCCTTTACTCTCTGAGAAACGAAGCGATGGGAGATCAGGTGCACAGAATGGATGGTCGCTAACACCTGGGATAGAACTGACTTATTTAGCAGTTTTGTGGCTTCCAGCAGAGGTAGCAGTGCTTACAGAAAGCTACATAAATGATCGTCAGTCACTAATGACGACTATGAGCAAATCATAGAGGTTCGCCGACAAAAGGAGAATCAGAACACCAGTCAGAAAACACTGCGAATATGGGTTTCATGCACATTAAATACACCTTCCACTCCACTAGTTGAAATGTGCTTTGTCTCCAAATATAAACCATCTGTCAGCTGGAGGAGGAGCAGGAGGAACAAAGACAGAAACAGAAACGGACAGACAAAAAAGGGACTAAAATTAGAACAAGAGAAATGTGCAGAAAATTTCAAAAGAGCAGGAAATGATGACTCTATCTAAATTTAAGGTATTGGATATCAGAACATTATGCAGTAATATATTAAGCATGCAGCTATTGTATCGTTTCCGTTAAAATTAGAATAGAATAAGAATATCCTTTTGATTCGGTGCCAATAAGTGCCGTTCAGAGCAACTGGGGGGGTTCTGAAACTGAGGGTGGAGGGCAAAATAATGAAATTTCACTCTGGGATGAATTAATCCATTTTCATTTCATTTCTAAATATAGCTGAATATGGAAGCTTTCATTTGACTCGTAACGTCAATATGCTGCTTAATTTGTCTTTACTTTACATTTTCACATTACAGGTGCAGTATGGATCTCTTTGACAGGAATGTCCAAAAGCATATTTTCAGAAGATGCCTCTTATTTTGACAGAATATCCCCCCAGAGTCATGGGAAAACAAAATGATTTCTTCTCATTGGCTCTTAAAGCATGCTAGCCTGGCTTTACTTGTGCAACCCTAATCTTTACTATTTTTAAAATGTTTCATTCTTTATTTAAGTCCATATGAACAAAAAAAATTAAGTATAATTGATAACTTCATTAGAACTTCTTTGGTCGACTGAAGTTGATTTTAAACATGTTATTGAAATACATTTTTACTCGACTTGCTCACCTGGACCTGCTGCCGGCGGCTCTTGTTCTCATCCACTATGTGAGTGGCCTCCATGATGGGCTCCCTCACATCGGAGATGATTTCTGCCACCTGTGTGAAGAAAGCCAGCTGTGTCACACATCAGTCTCAGCTGCAACAATATCCAGTCTGAGAAGAGACTTATCAGTGAAAGTGGATACAAAGTCAGATTAAAGAGTTCACTTTAGTTTTTTTTTAAAGTCACTAACAGTTTGGATGCGCCGCTGGTCATCAGGGATGAGTGCGAGGAGTTTCTCGGTGAGCAGAGACACCAAGGAGGAGGGCGTTTGTGGGAGAGCCAACATCTCCTGCAGAACAACCAGCACGCGCTTCCTGCAAACAATTCAAAAAGTCTAAATGAAAGGGAAAAAAACACACCAACAAGCTCATCATATATAGCTTATTTTATCATTTCAGAGCAGAATCACTCATTTAGCTCTGGGAAGTTACATCGGTTAATATTTTTTCTATGTTCAGGACAAAACCATTTATAAATCAAGAGAAAATAAATTCCCAGTTAGTCAAGTTAATCAGTCTCTTCCTCGTCCTACCTGCCACCTTCCTCATTGGTGTCGAGGCAACTGATGAGATGGATGAGCTGCTGGGAGATGAACTCTTTGGTCATCACAAGCTCCAGCTGGTTAAAGTCAGCCCTCTGCTCCTCTGACAGCACAGGCACAGCCTTTAGATACCTGCAGCAGTCAATGAAACCAAACCCAAAAAAAACTGACTAAATGGCTGCATTAACCAAAGTGAGGCTGCAAGCTGTCCTTGTCCTTATCAAGTCCTTGTTATATTTTGACACACCAAGATATGTTTAATATAAGGAGTTAATTGCACTTCATGTAATTGCACAGTAAAGCTTGAGTGATACACATAGTAACACAGAACGAGTTCCTCTGAGAAGACTGGACCAGCTTTCAGATACCTATGGTTACGACATGGTGATTATGGTAAATTGGTTGTAATTAAATGTTTCTGACTAGCACAAAATAACTAAAACCATATGGACTACAAGCAAGAAAAATCCGGGACTGATTATTTGTGTCAAAAATATTCAAACATATTCGACATGACTGGCCACCACAGGTTCAGATTAAAATGGTTGCATTGATACATGCACCAGCTACAGGTATTTAACTGGTTTTGGCTTTTCCTATTTAATCCAGTGAATTTGACTGGCAGCTCCATTTATTTAAGCAAGAGTATAACAAAGTAAATGTTTGTAAAATTTAATCTAAGGGCGGAAAACGTTTTTTTTTTTGACTGGTAAAAATGTTCTCAGCAAAGTGTATGGATATTTGCAGCAAGCCAAAACTTCAGTTTATCACTTTTCAAAAGGCACAACCAGTCAAAAGGTTGGACACTTTCCCATTAAATTTACTTTAAAAGCCAAAAGAAAAAGGGTCCACAGTGAAAACTACTGGTATTTTCTCTCTATTAGTAATAAAAACATAGAACTAACAATAAGAAAATGAAATACAGCAACTGTCTTGGCTTTCTTACCCACAGAGGTAGTTCGCATATGTTGCAGCATCTGGTAAGACTTGTTCCAACAATTCATCACCATCATCCCCTTTACCCTTGATGAACTCGCACAGGGCTCTCCAGTATAGCACATTTTCACAGGTTAGAGAGTCCTCAGGGATCAGATTCCTGCGTGAAACATTAATGTTTAACAATAAAAATAGATAAAAATCTTTCAGACATTTTTTAATCAATGTAAGAAATAAAGTATGTGAGCACCTGTTGTCGAGCTGCTCTCGGTTCTGAAGCAGCTGTTCAGAAGGCGTTCTACTGAAAATGGCTTTCAGTGTGGCCATGGCGGTTTCTGAGCAGTTCTCCACATCAAGTCGATGGAGCAGTTCGATGATGTTTCCATCCAACCGGAGCAGCCAGGCCGGCACGAGACGACTGCAAACCACTTCTCTCACGGCCTCTACACAACAGAGCGAGACAGACAAAATGATGACCAGCAGAAATACACATAACCAGACTAGGAATGACATATTTTCATTTTATTTCATTTAGACAAAGCAAGGCGCATAGAGACCTTACTAATTGTTATGATCACGTTCAAAGCATCAACATTTTTGAAAATGTCAGCATATTTTAAATGGAACTGCTTATGAATTGGAGCTTTGGCTTCCTGCAGGATTGCATTTAACATGCATCAATGTGGCATCAAGCCCACAACACTTTACCTGAGGTATCCTGGAGACCCTGCTGCAGAAGGCTAACTCTCTGTGCGATAGTAAGAGCTTTAATGTGAACCTTGTCAGCAAGAACCTTAAACAGAAAATTAACACTCCAGTATTAGAGGAAAAACAGGATCTGCAAAATGTGTGTGTAAATGTTGTTTTACTGGCTGCTCTCGTGGGCACCTGATAAGCGAGCTTCCGGACATTCTCTTTGATGTCGCGAGTACGTTTGAGGACCTTAGGTAGGGTGCGGGGGGACATTGCAATGCAGGACAGAACAGCACGTCGCACCTCAGCATTGGTATCATTTTCCAGGATCAACATGTACGCTGAAAGGAGAAACGTGAGGCTGAGCATCAGACAGATGAACGGCCAATTACAGTGGAAAGAAACAAACACCATTTTAAAAGAGACACTACTGAACCTAAGCAATTTTCTCAGTGACCCGCCCTCATCCATGGCACATTCAGTATCCTACTTGTACAGTGAGCTCTTCAGACAGTGTAAAGAGTCTTTTATTGCCTCTTGCCTATCTCTTGCTGTCTCTCTTTTGTTTCCTCTGATAATGCTTTCTAATATTCCTTTACTGAATCCGCCGGTGCGAGTTCAAAGCAGTCCGTTTCGTTTTCATCCCCATACTATTGTGTAACACATGCACAACGTGAAATTCAGCATCCCAGTTTAAAAAGTTGTATATTAGGGTTTCTCAGCCACAGGACTCTACATGGCTGCAAAGGTCACTGTGTCATCAAACGAGTCCGGAAAGCTAAGTGTTAAGGTCAACAAGTTAAGGAATGGCCCTTTAAAGAATAACGATTAAAAAGAAGGTTTGGAGTACAAGTGAGCAGGAAATATATAGTTTCTTCAGACATAAAGGTGAGGGTTGAGTTCTTAAAACGATATTAAATACTGAGCCTACAGCCTGTGTTTTTGACAGCTCAATTTTCTCAAATAATCATGAAAAAATAAATAAACCAACCATTGATAGTAGGACAGTCAGGATCCTTTGGCTGTTGCAGACGAGTCATGGCCAAAGCAGCCTGGATCCTCACGTTGGGGAACTTGTCAGTGACGCGGACCAGCATGGCTTGGTGGATGCGATCAAACAGATCGTCATCAATCTGAGCGTTCTCCGCCATACTGCCCAGCAACTTGTTGATCAGCTGGCACACTCGGAAACGCACGGCATGACTGTTTGCTTTGTGAGACTGAGAAGAGAGGGAGAATCTAACATGTGAATATCACAACAGGGTAGGGGGAAAAAATTAATAGACAGGCAGCATTTAGGATCAAGAGACGATACAAAAACAGCTATGGAAAGGGATCAACAGGAATGTGGGAAAAAGATGAAAAATGCAATACTATTGGCGTAAAGTATTAAAGGGAAAAACAGATTTCTATACAGAAGATGTATTAAAAATACAATACAGAGAATCATTCAGAGATGCACAGATAAATTATGGTTATAAACAATCAGTGAAAAGTCAGTGAAAATGTATTCAAACATAATGCCAAAGAAACAAATCACCGTAAATACATAAAAGCAAGGTTTATACCTCCAGTAGGAAGTTGAAGATGAAACTCAGAAACGGATGATCATCCTCATCTTCTTCGTCTTCCTCCTCTTGCTGCTGCTCCTCCTCTTCTTCCGTTTTAGGAGGAGATTGGAAACTTGTGGCAAACCTTCCGACGAACTCAATTACATTCTCTACTGTAGGCTCTCGTTTGTAGATGATCATTGCATACTTCAAGTAGTGGACAAATTCCTCATGGAAAAGGGTTTTGTCCTCAAGCTGATGGAGGAGATGGATTTTGTGACCAATTATGTTTGACAAGATGTGTAAAAAGAGAAACAAATGTTTAAAATTATGTTTTTAAAAAGATGAATGAGAGACCAGATAATCTGTAGTGGCAGTATTCAGTCACAATAAAACAGCATGTCTCAGCTGTTAGTGTCCAGTTTGGGTCATAAAAGTAAGGTTCAGCTCTTTTTTACCTAGTTTAGATGAGGTGACTAAAAACAGAATACAATGATTTGCAAATCTTATATCCATATTTAATTCCAATGGAAAATAAACAATCCATCAGATGCTGAAACTAAGATGTTCATACTGAATTTGATGGTAGCAGCCGAACTCATAAAGATGGAACGGTTCAGACTTTTGACATGCACTCAGGGATTCCCATTAGTCCTGTAATGATATACTCTGTAGCTCTTTCCAAGCCTGTACAATTTCACCATGGGAAACATTTTCCTGAAATTGATCTTCAATAATTAGATCCAATTTGTTGCAGGTTGTTGAACTTGCGCCTATCTTTACATCTGAGAGGATCAGCCGCTCTGAAATTCTCCAGTCATGTTACCAGCATGTTGCTAATCAACCTTATTAGTTGTTGAATAGTCCTTAAGTTATTTTAGATTCATTGGCATAAATCTAAAACAACATGAATCGTTTTTAGTTGTGCACGTCCAGTTATGTTGCTTCCACAAATTCATAATGAGCAAACGTTTTTCATGAAATGTCTGACTTTCAACATCTGTTGTTTATATTCTACTAAGAAGAAAATATAGGTGCAAATCCTTGTATTTTTATTTACATTTTACAATATGTTTTTAATCATTTAAATTGAGTAATTATTTTTGCTGAAATTTGTCTGTAAACAAAAAAAAAGGAAAACAAACAGGCTCGTATGCTCTGATCAGACTCAGTCACTTAGAGAAAAATAAAGCAGATTTATAAACCACAACCATACATTTTAAAAACTTGAAATATGAGCAATTATGGTTCAAGCCTGACAAATAAATAATCATTTTAGTGCGGTAGTGTGGGATTTTTTCCACGCGGACTGTACCTTGTTGTAGCGGCTCTTCAGGCTGGCCACCAGCTTGGCCTTGTTGTTGTGGCCCCTCTGGGCTCGTTGAAAAGCTTCCTTGATTTCAATTTCATTGTCTGCCGTCATCGTTCTTTCACCGAAAAGCAAAGAGACGTACATGAAAGCTCTAACATCGGCGGCACTTTGGACAGAATAACATATTTTCCATCTCTAATGGCGGCTGTCTAAAGTCTCCAGTGTCTCATTAGCGAACCTCTAAATCCCACCGAGACCTAGCTCACACCGAAACACGAAAACAACTAAACCCTCGTCGGTCCTCCATGACTAAGTTTCCTGAATATATTTTACATAATCGTTTGTCACATTAATACGACAGACTTCGTTTTATAATGAATATGTACAATTATATTGAGTTTTAAAACTTACCTTTTCTTGTGTTTTCCTCTTGTCGGACTACCGCCTGTTTTCAAATTCAACCGTAAGGAAACTTCTTCATCTACTATTTTTATTTAGTGGATGTTCTAGCGACCGGAACATTACCGCCACCTGTTGGAATGAACCGGTAGGTAACTGAATTACAGCGTTTGCCTGGATCCATGTTTTGCCTAGAATTTGTTGTTTTCCCCTGTTTTATTACGTTTTGGTTAAGCCCTGTACAGTAGACCTTTGATTTATGCCACTTCTTCACTCATAATATGACACTGAATATACTATAAACACATCTTCCTGTGTTTTCCTGTGCTTCTTTTTATTCCACAATATTGCCACAACCCAGGAACATATTCCTTGCATATACTTTTTACTGCTGTCTTATCCAGTGAAATATTACAGAATATTGTATTTATTTTCTTTATTCTGAAATATCATAAAACATAATGTCGTTAGGGTATGGGATTTCGATGAAGGGCTGTGATGTGCAATCAACACCTACAGTACATGGTAGGGTATTCAAAAATCATTTTTCATGTGGTTGCTATTTGATCAAATATTTTCCTCTAGATAACCTGGCCATGAGGATTTTTGTAAGATTGACACTTTCAAGTGCTGAATTGCCAGAGGAAAGATTGTCATAGGAAACATTTATTTTAGTTCACCTAATCAAGGCAAGGCAAATGTATATTTATAGCACATTTGATGTGCAGGACAATTCAAGGAGCTTTACATTGCAAAAAAGTACATTAAAACAAAACTAAATTTTTGAGAGAAATGAGATGAAAACAGAAGAAAACATTTGAAAATCGAGAATAAGAAAGGACAACCATTCAAAACGTCAAGTTTAAAATTCAAGCTTAAAAGAGCGAAAATTATTTGTTGAGGAATACTGAGTCTTTCAGTCATTTCATGATAATTTGAACTGTCTATAAATTCTCACTAACCTAATTATCCGTGCCAGTATTAGCTTTGGCCTGTTCGTTTTTTTGTGGTTGTTTGGTTGTTGTTGTTTCTCTCTCTCTCTTTTTTTTTTTTTTTTACAGATATGGCATTAATTACGTTTTCTGACACTCATGTTTCAGTTTTACCATTGTCAGACATTGTTATCCACTGCCAGATGTGAGACATTTGTGTAGTGTTTCCTACAGTATTGCATGATCGATTTTGCAGGGTGTGATTCCATGTGTCCTTGTAAATGGACTCAGTTTGCCATCTTAAGATTGAATGTCCTAATTTTTTGTGGAATTTCTCTCATTTTAAGTCGATAATGGGGATGTTTTGAAAGATCTGGTCCAAGTTCAGAGGCTGCACCCTGTTTCAAATTAAGGGTTGTCTCTGCTGCAGCCATATCCAGAGCTCATCACATAAGAACCATTTTAAGATGTAGCAGAGATCTTGTCTTTACTCTACAATATTTTGCAATCAGACATCACACAGATTTTTGCAAAATGGCTCCAGGTTACTGAGGAGTCTTCAAGGGAACTGAGATGTAAAATCTTAAGTCTGATGTAATGATATGGGTAATAAGAAATAGAATGTTGTGAATCTGTATTTGTAAATAGGATCTTAATAGATATTCATGCAAAATGATTTTTAAAAGTTCACCAGTTTTAATGTTTATATCTCCAAAACAGCAGTCACAAAAAATAAATATGGCACAACACCTTTTGTAAACTTTTTGTTAAGTTTTGTAAACTGAAACACAAAAGTCAAAATAATACAATTATTTTTAAAAGACACTTTTTTCATACTTTTTTAGCTGGTTAACTGCTTTAACAATACTATGTAATTTGTCCAACAAATGTATGTGAGATGAAGATATTCCTTAGTCATAATTCTTTTCATTTTGAGATAAAAAAGAGATAAATTGTTTCACAAAGCAGATTGACAACAGCAAAAAAAGAGCTAAAAGCAGCATGTAGCATACTCGGAGATATTTCCATTGGTATTTAATCCCTTAATTTATTTGTTATGATTTATTTTCTGAGAATGAACTGCCATATTTGTACCAGAACTTACTATGATGTCTCTGAATGGACAAACAACTCAGTGTGTGAACACTTTGAGCTTCAAATGGAAGTTCTGTGTTTAGTTGCTGGAGCACAAAGAAAACAGTAGACAAACATTTTTGCTGTAGTTACCTGTAATACAGCCATTGCTGAACCTTAGGCCACTGGATCCACTCACAGAGGAAAACATGTTTGGGTCTGGAAGAGTTTTGGACATTGACGGCCACCATCCATGCACAACTATATTTAACGTTTCACATACCGTATTTACTCAGCTCTACCAGATGGCAGCCATTCCTACACACTCTACCTTTCATGTTGTGCAAATTATAGGTCAATTTCTCCCCTGGTGTATAAACAATGTTTAACCCAATGCTACCAGACACCCCTTGTGCAGAATGTTACAAATAAACATGTATTTTACTCAGTGTAACTTCCAAGTACCCACAAAAGCTAGGATTGTTGAGATATGAGGGATGTGTACAATATCAGGCTGCAATCATAACTGTACATTCAGTAAACACTTATTTGTGACCAGTCACCAATGCATTTCATCTTTGAAGCCATGTTCCAGAAGCAGGTAATACTGCAACAAAAACTATCCTATAAGCAATAAGAAATGGGCTCAGTTAAAATAAAATAAAAAACTGTATGAGATCAATAAAGTTTAAATTATGTATTTCTTATTTCACTCCACAAAACCATACAACATACAACTGTCAATAGGTAAATTAAATTAAATTAAATTAAATTAAATTAAATTAAATTAAATTAAATTAAATTAAATTAAATTAAATTAAATT
>JBAMHT010000003.1:270232-281847 GCA_037177075.1 Craterocephalus fluviatilis | reverse complement strand
GAAAGTTTCTATAGCCATTCTAACATTTTTCTCACAGTATGTGATTAGCTCTGATGTCCTGAGGGCCTCTGAATTTATGACATGATTTGTAAGTATAAAATAAATCATGGACAGACACATGATGTTTAAATGGCTGCAATAAGCCATTGCTATATTGTTACAAATACAGTGGTAGCCACTGGAAGGGAAATTTTGTCCTGGCTGATAATGTGCTTCACAACAAATGAGACTTCTCTATGGCATGACGCAGTAACAATGACAATAAATTACAATAAAACCTGGAAAGAAAATCAAGTAAATTAATATAAATGATAAATTATATCTGAACACAATTTCCTGTAAAGATTAAAAGGATATTCTGAAATAATTTGATTTTGATTAGCATTTAGTTTTTAAGTGCTTGGAAATTACAAATACAACCTTTAAAATTGTTATAAAACATACAAATTGATCCAAGAAAATGTGATAAAAAATCTGAATTCTTTTATTTATGTCTGTCTGCAAAAAAAGGTATAAATTATTTGAACCTTTTACAAATGAAAAAGCACAAGTTCCTCGTAGATTTTGTACATTATGGATATTTTATAATGTGCGGATTATCACTGTGAGTAATAGTCATTAAACCTAAATTATCTTCTATTCAAGTGTTGTAGCTGTGTTACACATATACAAGTAGTTTGTTTCTCACTTTCTTATAATCTTTAAAGTTATACCAAAAGGATTTCATTTATTTTTACTTTTGTTTACAATACATTCATCAAAATTGGTAAAAACATTTGTCTTTTCTAAATTCAGCAGTAAACTTACCTCAATAAATTATCTCCAAGATCTGAAACTAAACCTTTCAGAACTGTCTAATTTGCATCTTTAACATCAATTCTCAGGAAATGAGATGCAATGATCTTTAAATGTTAAATATTTGATCTTGCCTTTTTTATAAAAGCTTAAACTCTGGAAGGAGATGGAAAAACAACTACTTATTACTCAATAAAGTTTCTCTTACCCGAGTGCCTGAGAGTACAATCATCCAATAGCAGATCACAGTCATTTACAACATGCTTTACATGTGCCATCTTTTTTACCTGCTTGTTGTGTTCCAGTTTCCCGTTGCTGTAAAGAAGAGACTGAGTGCTTTCAGCTGTTTGTAGAGGTTTTTCTGCGCAGGAGGTTTCGTGTGGTTCTTTAAAATGTGGGAAGTATGCATAGGCCCATTTGGAGCCTCCTGCATGATTTCTGACAACTTAGGGTTTTATGCATCATATAACGACCACCGACAAAGACAAGATACCTCTTTAAAACTTAACCCCCACCTTCTCCTGTGCACACACACTCATACACACCTCGTCAGGCTGCCTGATCCCTGGATTTACAGGCTTAGTATTGGTATTAAGGAAATACTCATGCAGTTTGGGATTAAACCCTCCAAAACCCCTCACAACAACAATGACACTGTCCATGTGATATCTTGATACTTGTCATCAATTACTGTTTTTTTTACTAATAGGAACAAAAACATGAACCAGAAATGTAACTCATTTTTTTAACAAAAATTCCCATTTAATTCCAGCAAATTATTTAAATTCATTATGATTAGTAATGCTAAAATGTATCAATTACTCATCATTTACTGTTATTGTTGTTATTGTTATTATTCATATTTAAAATTTGTAAAGGTTTATGTATACATTACAGGAAATAACAGCAAATGGCAATAGCCTGATGCTGTCTGCCACTCTAGCTTCTTCACCTCAGGAATTTAGGTAGCTGTTTCTTATACCATAACCAACAGCAATATGTTGATTTCACTTAAAAGCCCTATATATTAATTTACATTAGGAAGCAAATGATACTTGAATGTATTACAACACTTTTATGAAAAAGAGTTTGCTTAAAGCAATGTTTAATTTATTTATTGGGATGGAGCTGAGTGCAATCTTAACTGATTACTGTGCAACTATGTAAAGAATAAAAACAAAAATTGTTTGCTATAGGCTTACTCTAAAGCTTTTTGGATGGACGCAGATACGGAGCGTGTCATTTGTCATGCTTCTAAATCCTGTTAAACTATTGGAGTGCTAAAGATAAATTTACTTTAACATCTGCTTTGAATATGAACATTATTTCTATTAACTTCATAATTGCTTTTCAAGAATAAGTGTATATTTTGCACTTTTCTTTAACCGCCGGAATGAAGAGTCATTAATTTTGCTAGCCGACCGACTGCTCAACTTTTTGACTTAAACTTTTCAACTTTCCAGTCACGTGGCGCCTCTTCCATTCCAAGTGGGTGGGCCTATTGGCCAGAAACTCGCGAACCGATTGGCCACTTTCGCGGCATACGGATCCGCTGAGCGCTGTGAGTGGCGAGGAACTGCATGCCTCTTTGACTCACAGAGGCGCTGGCCTCAGAGACTAGCATCAATTGCCATCCGTCAACACCGTCTGGAGAGAGACTTTCGGAAAACTGAAGTATCACAATTATTGTTGGTTTTGTTTATTTTTAAAATTTTCCTACTTTGACATGTTAATTTTGTAAATCGGAAAACGGTGCGAATTGCACTCGAAGCTACTGAGTCATCAAATCAGCATTCCCCTCATGTGAATATCTTTTCCAAACTCTGGAACTCGTTGGTTTGTCTTTTAACGGGAATTTTAATAAGGAGCTCTAACAAGGTGAGACCTTTTCTTTTTTTCTCATGCTGTTTATTTTTCTCCTTGGACTGTTTTCACATAGGCCCTATAGACAATATGCAGTTCATAATAAATACAGTGATCAGTAAATGATCAGTGATAAGTATTCTTTTATTGCCAGCGGAACAATCCAAAATGTTACATTTCCATACATAGGTTGAACAAAATTTTTATCATACTCCAACTTTAATAGATTAAAAAAATCGTGCAAAGCCGTCTAGAACTTCTTTATTAATTCCGCTTCCAAACAGGCAAAGTGTGTGTGTGTGTGTGTGTTTAAGGGGTGGGGGTGGGGGGCTTCTTTGCACCCTTAAAGAAGAAAGTACAAATTTTATTTAATTCTATTCTATCTTGTTTAATTAATTTTATCTTATTTTATTTTATTTAGATTTTATCATGGGTTGTTCAGCCTGCACCCTCCTGCTCCGGTTGCTTCCTTGATAAGAGCCCTCTGCTAATTGTCACCCTGTAGATCTAATCTAAATTGTAATGGAGTTCATTTGCACACAGTTTTGGTGCATTTACAATGCGTAATTCAGTCTCTTCCTGTGGTTATGGAAATAAGTCAAGCTTTATTTGGAGTGTTAACGCCTCGGTTCAGATCCATCTCGAGGCCCGGGGCAAATTTCAGGGAAGAGAAAAGCAAAGAAAAAAAACTTGTCCCTGAGTTTGAGAACCTACCTGCTAAATGGAAGCCTGTAGATTCTGTAAATTCTTATCTACATACACACCGATTTACACCAACATCTACTAACAGTTAACAGAGAAGGTAATTTCTGAAAGTTCCAGCAAACGTGTGAATTTCAACAGAGAAAAGAAGTTAAAATCTCAGAAATGTACTTTCCTTGGTTACTATTGATTAGGGATTTTTTTCTATTGACAGTTTTATGTTTGTTTTGATTTGACAAAATCAAAGCAAACATAATACATTTTCATAATGAATGTAGGCTAATCTTAAACGTTTAATGTGGCCTAGTGTACTTTATAAAATTGGTTATTACTCGGATATAGCCTATTTGTTTTGAGCGCTATCTCAAACACAGGCGGAAGTGAAGGGCAGTTGTAATAAAAAACGAACATTTTACTGTAAATCATCTTACGCAACTTGTGCTAACAGATCTTAGACAAATGCTTAAAAACAACTAAACAGAATTAATAATCACACTAGTTCGTAACAAAGTAAACTGCTTCTGGCTCTTCAAACCATCAGTAAATTTCCAGCGGGCACAAAGTTAAACGTGTCCACAGTTTGATTTCATTGCGAGTTATTAAATGAAGTCCATCATAATGAAGATCTGAGTAATAAAACGGCTGATTATGGAAACATACTAATGGAGTCCCATGGAAATTAAGCCCAACGTGAAATGTTGGAAGGAGAGTTTAGTCTAGCATCAGAGTGGAGAGAGTTTTCCATCTTCTTTTTTCACTGAATAAAAACAGTCATTCTTTCACACGATCAAATTGAGATTTATTCAGTACTGCGCTGCGACTGTTGCCAAACTGATGTTATCAAATCTCGTAGGCAAAGAAGGCCTCATGTCATACATCGCTCCAAGTGAATTTGATGGGGGACCGGGGACTTTTTCCCCTCATTTCTTTCTTCTTCTTCTTTTCTAAGTAAATTGAAACTGAGAAGTTCACGTGCTGGTATCACTCTTGGAGGACTCGGACTTACTTTCTGTCCGACCTGAAAGTTGTTAAATGAAAACTGCACATTCATCATCGACAAATTCTTCTGTTTTTGAAAATTATTTCCCACAAGAAAACAAAAATCTTCCTCTTCTTTGATGTTCGTGTTTCTGTCAAATGTTAAAATCTGATACGGGGATTATTGCACCATCTAGTCATTGTTGTAGAATGACTAAATAGTTTAATCTAAACACCCAAAATGTAAAAATCTAGTGTTTAAATTATTTTAAAAAATATCAGAGGTAATGTTCACAATGTAATTACATCGATGGCAGGTCTCCAAGATAGCAATGCACACGTTTAGTTTAAATAAAAGTAATTGTTGGAATCGTCTGTATTTTTAACAGGTTCCGCATTTGGATTTTAAGTTTTAGCCTGCTTTACAACCCCCCCCCCCCCCACCACCTAACCATTAAAAAAATATATTTGTAGTTTTTGTTATGTTTTGAATTTTATATTTTCAGAGCGTTAATTTGAGATTTCTTTATTTCGCCCATCTGGGTCTCTTAGGAGCCACGCGGCTAGTACATCGGGGACCTGCACCTGTTCTGTCCGTCCAGACTCCGGTCTCCCCTCCCTGCTTCTAGCATGATGTCTTATCTCAAACAGTCCCCTTACGGGATGAACGGACTGGGCCTGAGCGGAGCCACCATGGACCTACTGCACCCATCTGTGGGATACCCCGGTGAGGTTCAGAGCCAAAATGCCAAATAGGCTACACAACTATCAAATACATAGAGAGTGAACTGTAAACGTTTCAGACATGCCAATATGAAATATCCGTTTAGATAATGTCCACTTGACATATTTTATTGTTGGTTTTATGCAGCTCAAAGTTGAGACATCGTAGGCCTAGAAAATCTTGTGGTTTTTTTTTTGTTGTAATAGCCTATATATAGGATAGCCTAACTTTATTTTTATAAATACAAACTATTTTGGTTTGTAATTCAAATACCCCATTGAAAAGAGATTATTTGGAAGCCCAGCCCTGATATAAAACTTGGAGACTTGGGCAAGTTTTGTCTTTGAAACTCTGAGAGCTTTTGAATAACCAAGTTCATTACTACAATCCTTCAAATTTAATTAACTGAAGTTACTGAAGATTTTTCAATGTGAAATGATTGAATTCTGGATGGTCTGCGCTTGATGTTTCTGCTGAGGATTATTAAATTGAGTTAAACTATCCTTGGCCGTCCTGTTGATTAAAAAAAATCCAATTTTAATATTTCTAAAATTTCAGCCAATCCACGCAAACAGCGCCGGGAGCGGACCACTTTTACAAGGACGCAGCTGGACATCTTGGAGTCTCTGTTCGCCAAGACGCGCTACCCGGACATCTTCATGAGGGAGGAGGTGGCGCTGAAAATCAACCTGCCGGAGTCCCGAGTTCAGGTCAGAGAATAGAAACGACTTAAGCCGACGTAAAAACTTCCAATGCGCGGGTTTAACTTTTTACCTTTTAGAAGAAAGAGGAGCCACGACAACCGAGTCATTTAGCCCTTTTAGATCTTTTACAATAATTTGTTTTGGTTTAAATTGTTTTGTTATTGTGAAGCGCTTGATCTTTTTAAATTTGTAGTTCTTTCTACACGCGCTTGGATTGTGTTTATTTAAAGATGTTTTCCACATAACTCGATAGGCCTACGATAAAAAGATACAAATTTAAAAATAAAAAAAAAAACCTCCAGAAATTCAGACTCTATTTGGAAAATACTAATCTTTTACACTTCCTGCTAGTTTTTCACGTGAGGCCTCCGTCTGATAAGCTTTAGTGAGCAAAAAAATATTCAGCCATAGACAGTAGATACACAAGTAGAGACAAGTCTTTAATGTTAGTCCGTGCCTGCTTTGGCAGCCCTCTGCTGGGCTTGAAGCTTCGACGATGGCTGCTGTCTCTCTGTTTTCTGCAAGCAGCTTTTCCCAAGTTCTACAACAGGCCCAGTTATCAGGATTTGTACTAAGATACTGGGAACTGTTGTTATTTAGACACTTAACTCAAGCATATGCTACAGTTTATGAAATAGTTGAGTGCACATATGCTCTGAATTACACCATTCTCATGATTGCCATGAATCACTTTAGGACTTTTATATTGTGAGTTAATTTTCATAATAATTTAAGGTATTTTGAAGTACAATACATCATAGCAGTGTACAAAACATTTTTCTCATTTGGAAATTTCCCTTTTCACACACAGACGATTCAATAAAATGAAAAAAGGAAACAAAAAGGAAAGTAAATTTCTTGAGATGTTGTTTTTTTAAATACTTCTAAAAAGAAATAGTTCAAATTTAATTTAGTTAAATATAATTTCCATGCTATAACTCTTGTTGTTAGGAAAAAGGTTATTTGTGCATTCTCACCTTCACAGTCACAAAAAGCAACAATTTGCCAACACCTCTTTAAATCTGCGTGCAACAAAATCAGAAGTTTCTGACCATGTCTCAGAACAAATTTTTCAGGTTTTTAAAGATTCTCCATACCTTCATGTTTGGAAATCTATCATCAGTACGAGCCCCATAGAGGTTCCAGAGTGTGCTTAACTGGACTGGTCACTTTGATCTCCTTTATACACAAATAATCCTGATTTATTTTCTGGCTTTCCAAAATGGTGAAGTATCCTGAACTACACTGAACCCCACGTAGTGTCTAAATGAATGTGTTATTACTAAAAGTCCTTATAAATTCAGAAACAAGTATGGATGTGTGGATGAATATGGCATGTGTGTGTGTGTGTGTGTGTGTGTGAGAAAACACTTTAAGTGGACTAATAAGATCAGACAGGGGTGGTATAAATATAATTATCATTTATAATAGCCAGGGGACTGTTCAAAGTGAAAGATGCTGAATTTGTTTAAACGAAGCTAAAAATAGCTCAGAGACAGAGATAACACCTGGATAAAGACTAACTGAAAATGAAGTTGAGGCCTGTGGGGGGCTGCATGCTTTATGCAATCACTGGTGATTGAGAAAAAAGGTCAACTTTATTCATAAAACACTTAAAAAGCAGCAACCACTGACCAAAGAGCTGATCCTGAGAATGAAAATATGTTACAGTGAAATAAGTAATTGGATCCAATAAATGTAAATGTACAAGACATTATAATATAAAAGCAACGGCGCAGGGGAAATGAGCGCTAGAGGAAGGTTAAAGGTCCGTGTAGCTGCTCTGACGTTGGATCTTCTTAGAGAAGAGAATTAAACGCTGGCACAGAATGCTGCAGCTCTGAGCCTACTCGGTATTTCTATATCCGGCCGACATGTGATAGTGATTTGTAAAACTCTTGTCCTTCATCAGGTTTGGTTTAAGAACAGACGAGCCAAGTGTCGGCAGCAGCAGCAGAGCACCAATAGCACCAAGGTGAAACCAATGAAGAAGAAGTCCTCTCCAACCCGAGAGAGCACCGGTTCAGAGAGCAGTGGCCAGTTCACTCCACCAGCAGTGTCCAGCTCCTCCACCTCTTCTTCTTCATCCTCCTCTTCTTCTTCCTCCTCTGTCTCCTCTGGACTGGCTGGACCTGGTCTGATTAGTACCTCTACCTCCGTCACGGCTCCAGTATCATCCATCTGGAGCCCAGCACCTATCTCCCCGGCCCCTGCCCCGGCGAATCTACCCGACCCCGCTGCCCCCAGCAGCGCTTCTTGCATGCAGCGCTCGGTTTCATCATCTTCCACGGGAGGCACGTCTTCCTATCCAGTATCCTACAGTCAAACGGCAGCAGCATACAGCCAGGGTTACCCTGCCTCCGCATCTGGCTCCTACTTCGGTGGCGTGGAGTGTGGCTCCTACCTGGCACCCATGCACTCCCACCACCACCCGCACCACCCTCACCAGCTCAGCCCTATGACAGGCAGCTCTATGTCAGGACATCCGCACCACCACATTGGCCAGACATCAGGCCACCACCACCATCATCCCCACCACCCACCCCATCATCACCAGGCGTACAGCGCGCCCAGCCTCACCTTCAACTCCACAGACTGTCTGGATTACAAAGAGCAGACGGCAGCTTCTGCCTGGAAACTCAGCTTCAATGCTTCTGACTGTTTGGACTACAAAGACCAGGCTTCATGGCGTTTCCAAGTGCTGTGACTTACTGTTGTTCTCTTCTTCTGTGTTATTAAAGATGGTTTCTTTTTATTGATGGTGGCTTATTTTCTTGAGGATGTTTCAATCTAATAGTAGAGACATGTTTTAAAATGTTTGATTGTGGAGATATTTAAACCATGCACAGGGCGCCAAGCTCATCTCTGTGGTTATCAGTGGATTTATTTTTCTACCCCTGGACTCATAAGAAATTTACAGCCTTCAAGGGCCTTTAAAAATAGATTTTTCGGTGGAAGCTGTGAGGTCATAAAGTCTGGGATCTTCTAAATGGTTATTCCTAATAATAAAACAAGAAAAAACCATAAACCTTGAAATGAAAAAAATCATACTTAAGAATTCATGAGTGGGTTTTTTTTTTTAAACAAATCTTTTTCTATAAACAGGATGCTGCTATAATTTTCAGGTTGCTGATGATCACCAGAGTTTTTTTTCTTTTTCAACTTGAATCCTGTTCAGAAGCTCATCTTCCAGAATCTAAGTGTGGATTTTGGAGACTGAAATTGCGGCACTTGTTTTTTCAATGAGAGATTTTTGCTATTTGCAGAGGAAAGACAATAAAATGTGATTTAGACACGTAATGTCAGCATTCCCTTGAAAATATGAAAGATGTACATGCGTGTCTTTATAATAAAGTCTTGTTAAAACACTACCATTCCATTTATTAGGGTCTAAGCTGTCAATAGAACAGCTTCCATCAGATCACTGTGCTTAAAGCTGATTTTTTTACTGGTTTCAATGTGTACAAGACCATACTGGTAATAGTTTGCTTATTATTGATATTCCCAATAGAAGCAAACTCTTTTGGGTTCATTGTCAGAATTAAATTATCAAATTATTATAATTAGAATTATCAGAATTCCCATGACACTTCTTTCAGAGAAAATCAGTCCAATTATAAGTGCACATAATGCATTTAATCATTCAAGTTTCTTTAAGTTTGTTTTCATTTTTCTTTCATTCATGAAATGGACCAACAACATTCTCTCAGTATTCTCTTGCTCTTAACACTTTTGAAGGAATCTATCTCAAACTTTATGTTAAATTTTTCTTACATTACTAAAACTGATTACATTTTTCCCACCTCCTGTTTCATCATCATCGTTCTCCCCTACCTCTTTTCTTGTAACCAGTCTAGGTCTTACACCATCTTTTGTTTTTCCTTCCATGCATCACTTGGATTTAGCTTTCACTTCTCATTCAGCTGCACTTTGTTCAGGCAGTAGCTCATAATCCAGCCAATTGTGTGTGATCCTTCATGGAGTCATGTTCGTGGGAAATGTAGTTGTTCCACTGCCAGGACAAATAACAGAAATTATTTGCATAAACCATTGCCAGAGAAACTGTACAAGATTTTTTTATTAATAGCTACTAAAATTAATTTTCCCTGCATTTGATGGATTTCTGAGAGATATTTAGAGTCCTGCCCTCTGTTTTGAAAAGCACCAAAAATTAATGTTTTGTCACTTCTTTCTACATAAAACATATTGAATAATAATTTACATTTTCCCTCATACAGAAAAAGGTTTTAGTGGGATTTTTGGGTGATTTACACAGAACCAAAGAGCTAAAATTGCTGCAGTGGAATACAGAAGTCAACCACAACAGCATCTCAAGGCCCAAGCATTTATTTTTGCAAAGTTCAAGTGCAATCCGAGTGTGAAACAGAGTACGTTGGTCAATAAAAGAGACTGGAATTGAACAAATGATACTTTATCTGATGAAACTTGAGGATTTCTTATTTCACAGCTTTATTAAGCTGACTTCTGTGTGCTCCAAACTAGATATCAATATTTTCTTTCAAAGTTATTTCAGTGATTGTATATATTTTTCCTCATAGTATAATTCCCTAAGTCATATTGCAATGTTTCATAGGGAATGATAACCGGTAAATATTAGGAGAGTAGGTAAAAATGTATCCCAGTTTAGCCTAAATATGACTAAGGCAATTATGCTACAAATATATTATTTCCTAATGTTTCTGAAACAAAAAATGCTGGATGGGAAAAATAGATTGTGTGGTTTGAGGTGATGGTGGGACTTGACTGACCTGTTTTCCAAGGTCTTTTCCTGTTTAGTGTAAACATGAGTTACATGAGTAAGCTGCCAGTTACAAAATGGCAGCATCTGGTTTTCAGGTGAAGGATACTTTACATCATAAGAAGTTAAATGAAATTAGAGCTAAAGGATCAGTACAATGCCTCCAGTGAAGGTTAACCTAATGTCACTTAAATTTAATCTTAGTACATTATTCACTCGATTATCTTTGATCTGAGACAAACACAAAAGTAAAAAAGAAACTAAACAATAAAGACTAACAGTGCCTATAGATCTACTTCAAAACTATTAGTTATATTAATGTTCCAAACCGTGAGGCTGATCTGCCCTACAGTTTCTATTCCACCCAAAGGAAACTATCCACCCTTCCTGCCAACAATCAATCCCCCTCTTCCCTTTTGCAGTGAACTCACAGCCAGGAAGGTTAGCAAACATGTACGCTGGCATCCCTGCTGTTTGTTTGGCCGTGTCGACAGTAATGTACAATTTATTTGATCCAAGGGAAAAAGGGACAAATCACGATTTTAATTAACAGCCTCCTCGCTTCCTTGTTGTGTCTCTATAGCAGCTGGACAAACAGTTTCCAGTAAACATGGCGTCAGCCCGGTAAACATGGCGTCAGCCTGGTCTGGTTTCTACTGGGTTTTACCAGCATGCACTGCTGCCTTGAGTAAACACAAGCCTGGATTTAACACACTAGGAGAAACTAATCTTCCCGCCATGTTCAGACAGTGTCTGAAGCTTGTTTTAGAGAAGACAGCATTCTAGGAAATGATGTTTATTATTGTGTAAACCAACCAGGGCATATTTATTCCTCACCTTATTAGGGAGTTTGTTGAATAAAAAAGAAGAAGGTTTTTCAGGTGATCATCTTACTGTTTTTGCTATAATTTGGCTTCACAATAAATAAAAGCTTCCTCTCAAGAGTTCCTGAAGTCAGAGGAAAAGGAAAATAATGAGAGTATCTTCCTGGACCTGCTGACAAGGATTAGGTTTGTCTCAACACAGCGATGGCTGTATCAAGTTCTTTTTACCTCTGCCAAGAAGGTTAATTGTTGGTACAGTTATTGCA